>OX451219.1:49444705-49527704 GCA_949628195.1 Phasia obesa | reverse complement strand
GGCGGAATATTTGCTCAAAGTGCTTTCGGCAAAATTATATTAGGGAAGAATATCGATATTCCCCCCGATGATAATCTACCTGGTAAGCAAAATATCGTCACATTAATTTCTTTTTTAAAATTTTTTTTGTTTTTTAAAAAACATAATATGTTTTTATTATGTTAATATTATGTTTTTTAACTAGGTACAGATATCTCTTTTCCCTATTTCTTTGTGGGCGAGAATGCTTTTCCCCTAAAACATAATTTAATGAAACCATATCCTGGACGAAATTTATCTGTTGCTAAACAAAATTTTAAAAAAAAATTATCTTCCGCTCGTGTATACATCGAAAACACTTTCCGTATCTTAACAAATAGGTGGAGAATTTTGCATACAAAAATTCATGCATCTCCCAAAAATGTTGATAAAATAATATTAGCAACGATAGTTCTACACAATTATCTAATGTCAAATAAAAGCAGCGGATATTTCGATGAAAATTTAGTGGACCATGAAGAGAATGGAATTTTCGTTCCCGGGATGTGGAGACAGTCATCTGAACGCATGCACCCCTTTCGCATTTCTCATGCCAACCGCTCATAGACAAATGCTTTTGCTTTAAGGGATGATTTAGCAAACCACTTACTGGAAATTTAAACTGAGACATTACTTTTTTAATTCAATTGCATTTATTTAATTTAAAAAATACATATTAACAAAAAAATTGGTATAAAAATTCAGTTCCTTTCAGTTAGTAATAACAATAGAAATATAAGTAATACAAAATAAATTCGTTTTAACAATCGAATTTCTTCAAAATTAATTAACTTATTAATTAAGGCACTTTTTTAAATTCATAACACATTAATTTAATTTAAATATAATATTTGGGTAATAGCAAGAAAAATAACAAAAATTAAAAAAACTTCATTCTTTTCACATCAAAAAAAATTATCTTATACAATCAAGTTGATTTTTATTATAAAAACCGTTAAAACTGACTCAAAAAATTTTAATATAAACAAGTTTACATATATAGAAGATGGGTTTTTGGCTATTTCTGCATAAACCAAAGTCATTACCTTCATTTCTATTTTAGCTACAACCTCCTTTTTTAAGTTTGCCTCATAAATTTTCTTCGCCAGACTTTCAAAAAGTACTGACGTGGAGTCTCGGTCTTTTTCATTTGCTGATGCTAACTCCTTCACCGTATCAGCACACTCTTTCATTATATCCTTAAAGACGGAAGTAACTTCTTCGTCCGCTTGCTTTTTGGTATATTTACGTGTCCGAATTTCGATTGGATCAGCCGTGCTATCGTCGGTGTTTGTGGTTGGTTCACTTACGGTGCCAAAAACGCAATCAGAAACACGGTCTATATCGCTTTGGTTAGCTTCAACACTTCCGATGGTTCTATGTTATAAAAAAAATAAAAGTTTTTATAAATTTTATTGCTTTAAATGTAGATACATACGGTCGTGCATCCTTATAATTATTTAAAAACTCAAGCGACTTCATGTACTTCCATTTTTTGGATGGAGTTGGCGCTCCACTACCAGAAGCCAGTTGAGCAGCCCGTTTATAGCGCTTGTATGTGTCCCGAAGACCTCTCCAGCGTTTTCTGCACGCGTCACCTAAATATTAAAATTTACAGCACATATAAAGATATTATAATGTTTTTATACAAAAACACTTCTAAGATTCTTTTGACTTACCGGATAAATTAACAACACTACCAATTTCGTTCCATATTTCTGTCTTTCTATCGACATTTTTATAATCTTTTGATGCCAGATTATAGAGACATACATATTTTTTAACTTCTTCAATTAAGCATTCACCCGGATCCATATTTCATTTTTTATTATGATTGAACTTTCGTTTTGTTTTTATATAACAGCTGATAGTGTTACCGTAGGGAAAAAATAATTGAATGCAAAAATTAAGCATTAACAAAAAATAATTAAAAAGCAATTTTATGGTAAATAATTGTGTATATTTAAATTAAATTGTGTTATTTAAAATCAAACAATTATAAAAGATTGAAATATATCTTCTTTTACTAATATGTTTGAAAATAAAAAGGAAACGCGGTAACTCTGTACTGATTTGTTCGTGGTTCGTCGGCGTTAAAAATAGAAATAAATCTATCGCAGTGTTCGTCACGCACGACGAATTTTGTTTGACGGCGGTATTGTGTTAATTTTCATAAGCACAAACGTGTTTTATTTTTGACGACGAAAATTCGCACCGAAAAATTCATCGTTCATCCCAATTGTGTTCGTAGCATATATCGTAAACTCTGACATTTAATGCAACTAGGTTTTAAAACAGAGATCATAGCTATTTAAAAATCAAACGCATTAAAAAAAAAATATGTTATTCTATATACATACATACATACATACATACATACATACATACATACATACATACATACATACATACATACATACATACATACATACATACATACATACATATATACATACATAGTGAACCATATCAAGGTGTGGAATCCTCGAACTGGGTGTCTGATCGTTCATGCACATCAGCAATCTGGTCGGTCAGTGGTTTAATGCTGCGGGACGCAACGTCACAACAGTGTGGATATGCTCGGGCCACAGTTTCTGGCATTACGTTATACAGCTGTTATATCCCACCAAGGTATTCCATAGAAGAATTTCAGGTCATAGTTGACGACATTGCTTCCGATGCAATCACTAGAAATCCTGTATTGATAGTGGGTGATGTTAATGCATGAGCTATAGAGTGGGGCTGCCTCCGCACAAACTCAAGAGGCAGAATACTCTTACAGGTATTTTCCGTCTTGGGTATTGTACTGATGAACACTGGAAGTGAACAAACGTTCAATAGAGGCGTTGGCAGGTCGACTATTGACATCTCGTTTGCCAGTAGTAGCATCGCTGATCGAGTACATTGGAGTATATCAGATCAATATACACACAGTGATCACAGTGTTATAATCATAGACGTGGCACATGAACAACTATACGTGAACACAGCGACACAAAGTTTGACGGGTTGGAAGGCCAATACGTTCGATAAGAATGTTTTTGCAGTTATAATGGAAAACATTGCTCTGGATGGCACAGCAGATGTCATGGCAGATCAACTGATAAATGGGATAACACAGGCTTGTAATGCATCAATGGTGAAAAGAAGCAGATCGGCAAAGAAACAACCAGTTTACTGGTGGAACGATGAAATTGCGAATTTGAGGATAGATTGTACACGTGCAAGAAGGCTATACACAAGGTCAAGGGGTAGACCTGATAATAGCTTACATCAGCAGGTGTTTAAGACGAAAAGGAGATCCTTAAAGCTAGCAATTCGTAAAAGTAAGCGGAGATGTCTCCTTGAGGTATGTGACGATGTTGAATATAATCCATGGGGCCTAGCCTATAAACTGGTAACCAAGAGATTTAAGTGTTTAAACCCTGCACCACCTAAAGAGGAGTCGATCGTTAAAGAAATTGTGGAGCACCTCTTTCTCTAACAGGAGGACGCCATGACGACGCTCCTCATGGAAAGATATTGTCTCCGACGAAATCCATGATTTTCCTCCAGTTACTATATCTGAGATAGAAGCAGCTGTTTCAAAATTCAAGGATAAGAAGGCCCCAGGCTTGGATTGTATTTCGAATATACTGTTAAAGGAAGCCGTTAAATGCTGTCCTGACCAATTTGTAAGGATGATAAGCACGTGCTTAAGTAAGGGTGTTTTCCCAACCATATGGAAGAGGCAAAGATTGGTTTTACTACCAAAGGATAAGAAGCCCCCAGATGATCCCTCATCTTATCGGCCACTATGTATGATAGATTCTTGTGGAAAGTATTGAGTGCAGAAGACTGGAATGTTGTATTGACGCCGTGAGTGGGTTATCTGAAAACCAATTTGGCTTTAGGAAAGCTAAATCAACTATCGACGCTATAAACGTGGTGGTGGAAACTGATGCACGGGCGATCGAAGGAAAACGGTGGAAAAATGGTACAAAGGAGTACTGCGTGATTGTAACATTAGATGTGAAAAATGCTTACAACACAGCTAACTGGGAGAAGATTGTGTTTGCCTTGTCTCGACTGAATACTCCCCGATACCTACTGGCCATAATTCAGGACTACTTTCGTAATAGACTCCTGATTTATGATACTGACACTGGTACAAGAAGATACAATATCACAGGTGGAGTCCCCCACCGTGCTTGGCCCATTACTATGGAATGTGATGTACGATGGTGTATTAAGGTTTGTTTTACCTGCGAATGTGAAGATAATTGGCTTTGCGGATGACATAGCGCTTGTTTGTGTGTCAAAGGAACTCCGAGATGCTAAAATGGCAACTAATGCTAGCATACAGATTGTTAGATCCTGGCTCAGCTTGATGGGATTAAATCTCGCGGATAATAAGACAGAAGCGGTGTTAGTAAGCAGCCGAAAAAAGAGGGAGACCATTAAGTTGAACATTGGCACGTGTTGCATAGAAACTAAGCCATACCTCAAATATCTAGGTGTAATGATTGATACTCGTCTATCGTTTTTGGATCACATAAAATACATAAGTTCAAAGGCATCAAAAACCTGCTCTGCGTTATCGCGTATTATGCCAAATACTAGAGGCCCCAAATATCTTCAGAGAAAGTTGATTATGAGTGTTGTGAAGAGCGTTATCTTATATGCATCCCATATTTAGGCAAGTGCTTTGCGGTTAGCATCATATTCAAATATGATTACGCCTCCGTACAGGCTTGCAGCCCTCCGAGTATGTAGTGCGTTTAGAACAGTCTGAAGCAGTTTTCGTTATTGCGGGTATGCTGCCGATTGATTTGGAGGCCACATCTACAGTTGCGACAGGAGATGAATGTATCGCTAGATGGCAATTGCGCTGGTCGACCACGGCTAAGGGAAGATGGACCTACTTGTTGATACTTGATATAGTGACATGGCTTAAAAGAGGACATGGTGACCTCAATTATTACATTACCCAACTGTTTAGCTGGCATGGCTGCGTTAGGTCGTACTTGTACCGTTTTGGTCATGACAGTGACCCCTTCTGTCCGAGTTGTGGTGGAAATGTGCTGGAGGATGCCAGACACGTTTTCTTTACCTGTCCACGGTTTCGAAATTGGAGGGTGAATTTGGAGTTGGCAATAGGTCACAGTGTTAGGCCCGATAACATAGTTTAAGCTATGTTGTCTTCGTTGAGAATTGGGCGTATGTGTGTAACTTCGCGAAATTGGTTCTAGTAGAACTTCGTAGGTTGGAAAGTATTCGAAGCAGAATCGACATAGTTTAGAGCTGGGTTCATACCTTTCCCACCCTGTGACGGAAAACTTTGAGGTGGTTCCACAGGGACGTATGGGTTAGCGTATCGAGGTGTTTTAGCGTGTTAAAGTCCCGCAATCCTGGCAGTTCGGAGGCCAGGGTCTTTCGATGATTTCACCTCGTTAAATACAAAAAAAAAACATACATACATATATACATACATACATACATACATACATACATACATACATATGTATGTATGTATATTCTTAATATTAAATATACATATGTTATGTTACAGTCATGATTTTCATTTTCAGAGAAATATTGAAATTTTTTTTATAATTTTTTGTAAAATTTTATTTGAAAATTTTGAAATTTTTTTTTTTTAATTTTTCTGTAAATATATTGTTTTGAAAATGGTTTGGAAAGTTTTTTGTATATATTAATAAAAAATTTTATTTTCTTTTTTATTATTAAAAAAAAAAAATTATTTTTTTTAATAATAAATTTAAAATTTTTTTTAAAAAATTTATTGAATTTTTTTTCACAGTTTTAGTTTGTGCGTTGATAAGTGCGGCCGCGATTTTTTTTAAGCTCGCATTAACAAAAACCAAAATATACATTGTGATTATTTTTCTTTATTACTTGAATTATATCTGACTGAAAATAAAGGAAATTTAGCAAAAACGATAGAAATTTCGTTGATTTTAATGGTATTTGTTGTTACATTTATTAGACTGGCATTTAAAAAACAAACGCAAAATTAGTGATTCCAACGGAACGTGTAGTTTAGTTTTTTGCAAGTTTAAATAAAAGAAAAAATATTTGTTTTACGGATTTTATTCGGTTGGTTGTTTAACATTTAAAAAAATAAAATTTATTCTGGTTTAACTGAATTTTGAATTATAATATTTTTTTTTTTTTAGTGTATAAAAAGCTTTCTATACTTCAGAATGAAAAAGAAAACGAAAATTTTCAAATGTTTTATAAATACCAAATTTAAATCTTTATCGTTTGAAAACGAAACCTACATGTGAGAAGGTTTTGTTTTATAAAAACAGGCCCAAAATTATGATTATTTACTATGACTAAAAAAAAAAACATTTTAGAAGACGGTTAGAACAATTTTTAGATTTGATTTACTATCCCTGATACACAGTAAAGCATATTGTGGTAGGTTCGGTTGATTATTTCCTACCGTGTAACCACCCCACATTTTTTAATGATGACGAAACGGCTAAATGACGTACGTTTTGTTTTGAAAACAAATATAAAAGTTGCCTAACAACCTGTTGTAATTGTACTTATATAGTGGGGTGATACCAGATTTGACTATTATTATACCAAAAATAAGTTTTTTGACGAGTTTAACATTTTTGTGTCATTTTTGTTATTTGCATTAAAATAATTAAATAATTTTTTGTTTGTTTGTTTTTTTTTGTAAACTTAAAATATTTCTGAAATATAACAGTTTTGTTAAATGATATCTATCAATCCAGAACCGAACCCAAACTGACGATGTACGAATTTTATGGGCTCATGCTACAAAAGTCGTTTCGAGAGTTTTTATTAAACGCATTTAACTGCCGTTGCATTGAACATTTGATTGCCATTAACTAATAAATTGACATTTAACCCTAAACACATAACCTTCGTCGAATACGAAATAGAAATACCGCTATTTCTTTTTTATACGTACGTCGATCACTGCAATGTTACTTGTCAACTCAGTATTCATTGAGTTCTCTTGAGAGGCAAACGTGTCTGCCGCGTAGTGTTGTAATTTTTTGAGATTTTGAAAAATTGTTCGTTGTTTCGACGAATGGTTAGTTTTTTTGTACTTTTTTTTACAATTGCTTAGGTTTATATTCATGGTTATGATTTTATTTTAAGATGTCGTCAAGACGATTATTAACTGAGGAATCTATTCTTCAATTTCTATTGGAAGATGAAGAGACCAGTGTATTTGAGGGCTCGCCTGGTGGCGAACAAGAAGATAATGTGGAGCTTGATGATGTAGAAAGCGACAATGTAGAAGAATATTCTGACAGGAAAGATAACTTGAATACACAAGAGCGGTCTTCTCTTGAGAATTCATTAGAATCGCAGGCTCCTTCCATTCCGGATTCTTCAAGTCATAATCCATATGTTTTAAGCTTTTCAAGAGCTAACATTCGTAGTCGCACACGACATGCTTGGGCTACAAGCAAAGGTAGTAGCTCAAAGAGAAGAGTATTCTGGGATAAGATATATATCTTGCATGGAAAAGAAAGAAAGAGATGTGACTTCCTTCTTCGATGCCTACGTTTTGATGACAAAATCTTACTTTGCAAAAACAAAAAGAAGATCCTTTTATACCCATAAGAAATATTTGGGAATTGCTCATGACTCAGTGTCGCAAAAACTATATTCCTGGAACAAAAGTCACAATTGATGAGCAGTTATTGGCATTTCGCGGCAGATGCAAATTCCGCATGTATATTCCAAATAAGCCAGAAAAATATGGCATCAAATTGGTTATGATGTGTGATAGTGGCACTAGTTATATGATTGATTCTATGCCATATCTTGGAAAAGAAACAGAAACAGGAGGCTTGCCTTTAGGAGAGTGTTTCGTCAAAGAGCTTACCCATAGTATACATGGTACAAACAGAAACGTTACAGTTGATAATTGGTTTATGTCGATACCACTAGCCAAGCAGTTATTACAACACCCTTATAAGTTAACAATTGTAGGAAAATTACGTGCGAACAAAAAAGAAACCCAGAAGAAGTAAAAAACAACCCATCTAGAACAGTCAATACATAGATGTTTTGCTATGTTGGCCCACTTACTATACTGTCGTACAAGCCTAAACCCTCTAAAATAGTTTATCTGTTATCATCGTGCGATGAGGAGGGATCGGCGAATGCTCAAACAAAGAAATTCTCTATGATCGAGTTCTACAATAGTACGAAAGCCGGTGTAGACATATTCGATCAAATGTGCTCAGTTATGTCATGCAACAGAAAAACCCATCGATGGACAATGTGTGTCGTTTATGGAATGGTAAATATATCTTGTATAAATAGCTAGATTCTTTACATTATACCATAACGCTTCTGTACTAGGACAAGCAATTATTACACGGTGTGAGGTTATGAAGCAGCATCACTCAAAACTTTTTGAACCATGGCTGAAAACTCGATTGGAAGTTCGTACAATGCCGCGGCACGTAAAAGATAATATCTTACAAAGAAACTGAGGTCAAGGGTCATGGTGACAGTCGACCATCGTCCAGCAATTAACTTCAGCTAGTAGAAGAACCAAATCCAAATAAGAGAAGAATTTTCAATCTCTGCTCATACAAGAAGAGACGCATAACAAAGTCCTCATGCTCGAAATGCAAAATAGCAATTTGTGGTGAACATTACATTGACTTTTGCACGTAATGTGCTTCAAAAAACATGAAATGATTCTTTTTAATAAAAATTACAGTGTATTTTTAAGAATCGCCAGAGAAGAAAAGGCTGATTCTATTTTTTTTTTGTTTTTTTTTTTAAGTTTTTAATTTTGTTATATCACAGTGACTTCAAAAGAAACTGGTTTTAAAAGCAATGGATTATTAAAAATATAATTACAAGAAACTGAATGTTATTGCTTGTTTTATTTTAAATATATTTGCGTGTTTAAATTCTTTTAAATATATATATTTTGAACCGATTTTTTGTATCGTGATTACCAGTTCGTCTTCACGACGAATGGTTATGTTAAATATGATTTGTTTGATTTTTTAAGAAAATTGCTCGTATAAGAATATTTATACTGAGGGATGTAACATTCAAAAATAAAATATTTTTGGTTAATTAATTATATTTAATAAAATATTATTTAATACCTACTTTACTTACATAAAATATTTTGACGTAAGTTCCTTTGATAATTTGATAATATTTTCCGTTATCAACCTGTTAGAAATATGTAGTTGTGATGTCCACTCAGAGCTGTTATAAATTCTAAAGTAAAGCACATGCATAAATTCAGTAATTTTCCAATTTTAAAACTATTTAAAAATTATATCTGGCAACCATAAGTGGGAGGTCAATGGGTTTGTAAAGTAAATGTAAAGTCGTGTGTTCAATTCAACGAAATAAAGTTGCTGCAACATGTTTATATACACACATTTAATACCTTAAAAGAAAAACATTTAATTTTTTGATTTCAGTATTGCTGCTTCGCTCGCATTGTGTAGTCGATCTGCGAAGCAGTCGGTGTAAATGTAACGTTTCGGTAAAAGAATTCGACTTTACGAAAAATAGAAAAAAAAAAACATTTAAACGGCGGAAAAAGTAGTATAATTAAATCAACACAAAGTTTTAATCAACGAGATTTTGATATTGAGAGGAAGTTTTAAAAATAATTGAAATTGTTATAAAGTCTTGGTGCATATTTTCAAGTGTAAGCTACTTTCAAACCTGTTCATTACATTGTTCTTGTGAATCTGCTGATTGTTGATGCATGTGCATACTTAAAAAATACAATTAACAAAAAAAAAAAAAAAAAAGAAAGAATACAAAACAAAACGAATAATCCAACTAACTACACCTTTTGCGCTGAAATTAAATATTCGCATTAAAAGTACCAAAATACTTACATACATACGTACGTATGTATGTTCTAAAATGCTCTCACGTTTAAAATTGTTTATTTTTAATATAGTAAATATAATAATAATATAGTAAAATATATACATATGTATGTGTTCCCACTGCCTACAATTTTCCATACAAAATATATTTACTCAGGTGAACCCTTGTATCATTTTTAAATTTAATGTTTATTATTAGTTTTAATTAAATTATGCCACTGTTGCCAAACTAGCGATTTATCGTAGTTTTTACGAGTATAAAAGCCAAATATGAGGTTCGAATGATTTTTAAAGCTAAATTTACACTTATTTTAAAACCAGTTGTACGTATATAATATTTTATAAATAACAGTTCCGAGATATGTAGAACATCTAAAATACATTAAAAAAATCTCCGTACATTTGTATAACCTTCACGACAGCTGACGGTATATGTACCTGTATTATTTTGTTATTCCGTTTTTAATTTTTGCAATATTCACATAAGTATAAAGTATATGTATATACATATTCCGGGTCCTTTTAAGTCGTTTTTACGATGTTCGTGTTCGGATTAAAATGGATATAGTTGCAAAAATTTTGCTGTCAAAAATCGGATCATAAATGGGGGAGATGTGGTAAAAAATGTTATTGTTGTAAATTATTATTATTGTTTTGTATGTTGCTGTTTTATTAAATCTTTAGAAAAATGAATATTCAAGAAAACTATCAGACGACACAAAAATTTTTATTTCACCAACAATTTTTAATTTCGATCAAAAATTTCAATTTCATTAAAAACTAAAAAGAGCTCAAAACTATCTGGTATTCAAAAGTTTCCTTAAAATCCAAATTTCCCCCAAAAATATCATATGGTCACCCAATAGTTATATTATAAACAAAATACCTGTATTAAAACAATTAAAATTATTTTTTTTTCACATTCTTTATTTACAATCTATCCATTTAAGGATAATAAGTAAATTTGATACAATAAAAATTACATAAAATATTGAACTCCATTGAGAACAGCATTATACTGATAACAAACAAAAATTAATTCACATATTAAAAAAAAATTAAAATTATAAAGGAATTTTTATATTGGCCTGAGTTCTGCCCAAACATATTATTATTTTTTTAATTAGGTGACTCGTTTTTCTTTTTCATAGATCAAAAATTTATTATTGAGGTTTTTTTTATATTTTATTGTAAACATCAAAAAATTACTATCTATTTAAACGTTCACGAAAGTTCCAAGTTTGGCCAAAATTCCCGAAATTACTGTCTAAGCAGTAGATTTGATTTTTTTTTTTAATTTAGGTGTTTTTGGTTTTAGTTTTTTTTTTTTTTTTTGTTAAATCTATAAATCGCCTTAAATTGACGATGGTAATATTAAAGTTTAATATTATTGATTCATTTTTTATATTATATTTTTGTGAAATTGGAAATCAGCAGCGTAAGGCAATTACTAACACCACTAAAATAAATGTTTTAATGACATACTAATACGAGTTTAGGTATGTCTTTAAAATGTTTGAATTTAAAACTTTTAATAGAAACTTTTTCATAGAATCGAATTTTGTAACTGTCCTTGGAAAAATTTATATACTGACTAGTGTCCTAAAATTGTTATTTTCTAATAATGGTTTTGATAGTGGTATAATCGCGTTGATGAACTTGTTATTTTCAAATTACTTGCAGAATTTTTACTTGTGATTTCGGTTGCTTTAGCATAAGCAATAAGTGAATTTTGATATGCTATTAGTTTTATGTTACACACATCAAATTAATTATGTCCCTTTAAATTTTAACCGAAAAAAGATGTGCGGCTTTAATAATGTCCATAATGTATTGTTTTGCATGCTCGACCACATTTTTTGTTTCAAGGCCTTCTAAGTGGTACTACTCCTTGACATTGAGAAATTATATTATTCAAGTTTTCAGAATTTCTCAATTTTTTATTTGTAACAATTCTGTTTGAGTTCAGTTTTGGGGGCCTGTTTGATTGCTCTCAATGATTTGTTTTTACAACGTGCCAATTTATTTTTTATTTAAAGGTATTTTAAAATAATATTGTACAAATAGATTTAAATACATCTATACCTATACACACATGCAACAAGTATCTCTGAGTGCGTAGTTTCAAATACCTATAGATATACTTATGTACATATATACATACATACATACTTATAGATATAAATGAACACAAATAAAAAATTTATTTTTATTTATTTTCTTGTATCTCTTAAAAATAAAAAAGACAAATTGCGCGTGATCTATATTTTATAAAAACACTTGACATACCCGGAGAGCTTCGCTACCCTCATCTCCAAAAAATAAAATAAATATTTGTAAGAAAAAAATGCCCAAGCTTCAACTCGAAAACACAGGTTATTGTCTGAGTAGCCTATGTCAAAGAGAGAACCACTATTGTAGCTCTCTGGATATTGCCACAAAGAAAAATTGTTTCCTACCAACACTGTTGCCAATTTGGAGATTTTGCAGCTAAATCTATCGTTTTTGCAATGCCAATCGTGGGAAAAATTGCCTCCTAGCGGTTAGCGGCGATTTCTAAATAAATTTTAAGAGATACAATTTTTGTCAAATATCCAATGCATTTGAAGAAAGTAAACTTGTTGGGGGGAGTAAAAACTTTTTTTACAGAGTGACAGTTAAAAAATATTTTCGTGACTTTGTGGTTCTTACATCTTTCATGCGAGAACCACGACTTCTCAGCAATAGCACGTTTAGTGCGGTTTTTTAAAGTTAAAATAAGATATAAGTGCTAAATAACTAGCTCTGGATAAAAATTTTATTCACAATAAATCGATTGTTACGGTGACTATGTGGTAGGTGACATGGTATTTTATAAAACATTTACAAATTGTATCGAGTACCGTAAGTAACAGCACAAAAATAATCTCATAATTTATATATATATATGGGACGAATTACTTCACCAGGCTGAGATGTAAACAATACAACAAATTTATCTGGATGTGCTCGGCTAGGCAAGTAAGTGTACTTGTCTTTTAGTTTGCGGGTTGTATTTGTGTCACTTCAGCAAAAGGTATTAGTTACTACGCGTGTAAAATTAAGTTACATTTTTGAATTTAATTTCAACTGTATTGTAACAAAAAAGCCCGAGGGCAATAGGTTCTTAAAAACTATGTGAGAATTTTCGACATTCTGAGTTCTGTTTGCTTACATAACCATTTAGAATGGGCTTTATAAATAAACGTTGAAAATGAACTGTATTAAAAATGAACTAAATTTTCAAAAAATTTTACAAGCTGTTGTTTCAGAAAGGTTTCATTGTCAGAAACGAATAAATCGTTCCTATATCTGATGAAAACTACTTTCAAGTTTGCCTAGAATGTGACAAACTGTCGATTACCTGAATAATTTTCTTTAATTTGTATTAAATTTCCCTTAGTCATTATACAATCGAATAATATCCATAATTAAATGGCATAACCTACTGAACAGAAATCGCTTTAAAATTTAAATATACTGGAATTTCAATGTAATTTTTATATTTTTAGCTATTTTTTCACTTCAATTACCGCTAAACAAAAAATTTAGTGGTTTCTAGCGTTTTTCAGTACAAACTTAGGGGGAAATCGTAAGAAAAAGTTGCCTACTGAAAAGTTCCTTTAAATCGCCCAAAACCTACTAAAATAAATTTTCTCTTTTTTTTAGGTTTTTTTTTTTTAATAACAGTACAAATTCATTTTACATGTGCAGCGCTTTTGCTGATTCTATCCCAAGCGTACCACTGATTTCAATAGAAAGAGCAGGATATATTCAGCATTGTTCGTATGTATCCACAAGTTAGTTATCATTTGCAAACATGCATATGTAATTAACCAATCAATTTTAGTGAAATGATTAAAATAACCCCTTTATTTTTTTTTTTTTCTATTAGACAAGTTTACATTTTCAGGTCAACTTTTAGCCTGATGCAACTTAAAAATATGTTACTTTGGTTCATTAGAACGCTAAAGTTAAATTTGTACTTTAAAATTGGTTCCAGTTTTCGAAATATACATATCTAAAATATAGAAAGTCGCATGGCATTGGAGGTAAAATAACTTGTTTACGAAGAACGACTTCCTTTGGCAATATATTCTTACATAAAAAAATCTTGCTATCGAATAGTGTGGACAATATTTTGCCGCTAATGCCGGCAAGTAATCAATTTTGAAAAATTAAAGATTATGATACCACAAGACACCTTGATAGTTAGCTCTATATATTGTGGACCCAGTTTCCCTTTTAGGGTCGATGTACTTGACAAGCTTATTTGCTTCTGTTTTGTTACACAACAACAAGGTAATGTTTCATCGCTGTCAACAAATTTTAATTTAGTTCCCAAGAAAATCTATTATAATTTTTCATTTTTTATGATGCATACCACTAGACAGTTTTTTACTCACATTTCTATTTACATTAATAATGGGGTTACATTCAAGATGCCACCTACTATAACTTCTTAGGTAAACGATAATAATTTTGCATTTAGTATTGCAGGTACCACGCCCACTGTTTGAATCCAGCCAGTTTTATGTTGGACCATGCGCTTTAGCAAGAGGGCTTGCTGCGTAACATTTAAGACCCTACCTATTGCAGTTCCCAATTCACACGATGATAAATAATGGATGTGTGTGAAGTTAAATATGTCAGTTATATTCGTTTTTAACGTAACGACTTACGTAAAACATATTTAAGTGTGAAGTTAAATACGTATATGACGTAACGTCTTACACACTAAAATATGAATTTTTCAACAATTTAAAAATATTTTTAACAACTTTTTTTGCAAATAATGATATTTCAGCAATTTCAAGCCCTACTGAGATAAATGAACATAAATTCATTTTATATATAAGCAGTTTTTCTAAATTGAGTTTGTGAGTTTAGAAAAAAAGTGTAAAAAACTCAATTTTTGTACTATATGAAGTCTCTGAAGGATTTTGGCCAATGTCGCCAAATGAAGAGGTGGCATCCAATACCACCACATGGAGAGTATTGCCTAGGGTCCCTACTATTGCACTATATAAGCAGTTTTCCTAAATTGAGTTTGTGAGTTTAGTAAAAAAGTGTAAAAAACTCAATTTTTGTTCTATATGAAGTCTCTGACGGATTTTGGCCAGTGTGGCCAAATGAAGAGGTGGCATCCAATACCACCACGTGGAGAGTGTTGCCTAGGGTCCGTACTATTACACTACACAAGTAGTTTTTGTAAATTGAGTTTGTGAGTTTAGTAAAAAGTGTAAAAAACTCAATTCTCGTACTATATAAAGTCTCTGAAGGATTTTGGCCAATGTGGCCAAATGAAGAGGTGGCATCCAATACCACCACATGGACAGTGTTGCCTAGGGTCCTTACTATTACACTACATAAGAAGTTTTTTTTTAAATTGAGTTTGTGAGTTTAGTAAATCGCGTGTTGTAAAAACATTGTTAAAATTTTTTAACAAAAATCAAACCTAACCTAACAATAATAAATAATTTTTTTTTTTCATAAATTGTTTATTGTATCTTCAATATTTTTGAACTAACAATAATTACTCATATCTTAAGTCTAAAATAAAAATATACTTTTTAAGTCCAGCCAGTGCTAGACAAAAATAATGTTTGTTTCACGGATTTTGCAATCATTTGCGGGTCATCCCTCTAATGAACGGCCAAGAAAAGCAGTATTTCTTCTTTTTAGTCGAATGTAACCAGGTTCATTCAGCATGTTACGCGCTAAAGGGTTTGGATGAGATTCAAGCCTCTTTAGATATGTGACTGCATGTTTCGCTATTTCTGCTTTAACTGATGGCATGTTTAGGGGTCTGTGGATGTTCGAATTTTTTATATACCAGGGAGCAGATGTAATCATACGTAGTATCTTATTTTGGCGCCTTTGAATTTTTTCTACATTGCTAGCTGAGGCAGTGAGGATCGACTTTTATAGTAGAAGTTTACAATCTAAGCTCAGGGTAGAGTTTCTGCCAATAAGCCAATTTAGTTGTACTGCTTTTAGTTTCATTTGCGTTAACTTGAAATCAATGTGGCATTTCCAAGTAAGGCGACGGTCAAGATGTATACCCAGATATTTAACGTCTGAAAGCTGTGGTATCATTTGGTTATTTATGCGAACAGGAGTCCCTACGCAGTGTGAAAGTTATGTGAGTACATTTTTGCTCATTCACTTTTATTCTCCTTTTTTGTAGCCATTTTTCCAAATTGAGTATGTGGTCTTGTAAAAGTTTTGATGCTTCTTGGGCACTTTCATGAATACTTAAAAAAGCTGTGTCATCTGCAAAAGTTGATGTATGCACTAGGGTGCTAATTGATATCTGATGTGTACAGTAAATATAAAATTGGTCCCAAAATACTACCTTGGAGAACTCCGGCTTCAATGAGCTGTGGCGAGCTTAAAAAGTCACCTTCTTTTAGTAAAAACTTGCGATTCGTTAAATAATCTTTTAAGAGCTTATACAAGTTTTCGGGCAAGTTCAGCTTTAGCTTAAATATTAGGCCTTCGTGCCAAACCTTATCGAATGCTTGAGAAACGTCGATAAAGAGCGCAGAACAGTATTTTTTTTCTTCAAATGTCGTTTTGATTACATTTACTAATATGTGTGTTTGTTGGATCGTACTATGTTGTTTTCTGAAGCCGAATTGATGGTTCGGAATACATCCTTTCGCGCTAAGAATTGGATTCAGCTTAGTTATTAATATTCTCTCAAATAACTTTGACACGTTTGATAAAAGGCTTATAGGTCTGTATGATTCTACTTTTGTGTGGTCTTTTCCTGGTTTAGAAATCATAGTAATCAAAGAAACTTTCCACTCTGTGGGAAAGTACTCAAGACGTAAGATGGCATTAAAACAAACAGAATAATTCTGCGACCTATAAGGGGCAACTCAACTAACATCTTGTTACTTGTTTTATCAACCCCAGGGGCTTTTTTGGTGATAATAAATAATAAATAATGAAGAAACTTTCAAAATCCACCGTGGAGAACATCCGGTGACATGACTGAAAGAGGCTGTTATACCCGGGAAATTGCAAAAGAACTTAAAGAGAGTCAATCAGTGGTCATAAGGGTACAAAAGCCGTAGAAGTCTAATGATAAGAGAAATGAAAAGAGATAAGTTTTTAACACCAGAAGATGCACTGTCGGATAAAAATGTAAAAGCACGGTTAAAATTTGGCAAAGAGCACAAAACTTGAACAGTGGACGACTGGAAACGTGTGATCTCGTCAGACGAATTCAAATTCAACTGTTTCCAATCCGACGGTAAGCAATATTGCTGGTGCCTGGTGAAAAAATTCAAAGTCGCCATGTGAAGCAAACTTTGAAGCACGGTGGAGGACACGTCCTGATATGGGGTTGCTTTATGTGCTGGGATCTTGGACCACTGCAAAAAAATTGATAATATATTGAAGAAAAAATATTACTTGAGGATTTTGCAGATTCATATATATATATATATATATATATATATATATATATATATATATATATATATATATATATATATATATATATATGAACCTGCAAAATATATATATATATATACATAAGCATTGCGAGAAAATGGATATAAAACACAGTACACCGAAAGAAGCCAAGTGAAGTGAAAAAACAGAAGACTTAGACTAGAGTTTGCAAAACAGTTCTTTTTACAGACGAACACAAAATTTGGTTCCTACGGTAAAACATGGAGGTGGCAATGTGATGCTTTGGGAAGCGATTGGAGCAGCCGGGGTTAGAAATTCTGTCGGCATATTGAGCCTTGGATCCCGTTGGATCTTACAACAGGTTAACGATCCCAAGCACACCACACTTTCTTTTAAAGAGTAATTGTTTTATTATGCTTCCAGGCTGTTCCATAGCCCGTTTGGGATTTAATGAAGCAGAAATGAGTAAAAACTTCAATAACGAGCAAAGAGTCGCTAAAAGTAGCTCTTAAAAAAATCTGGCCACGCCGCTTGCAGGTAGTTATCGATAGCCATGGCGGTCCAACAAAGTATTCAAATGTGTTTCTTTTTTAAATTATTTAAAAAATAAAATAACATTCAAAGATGTAAATATGGTTGTATTTAAACTTTTGTCCAGTGAATTTTGGTTTTTTGGTTTTTGTTATTTATTAGGACAAATATATAAATTTATATAAATATATAAATTTACATACTATAAATTTTCTGAAACGCTTACTTTTCTTTAAACATACAATTTTTGAGGTGTATTTAAACTTTAGTTTCTGACTGCATACATATGTATAATATTATTGCCAAGATATCTACTCAAAGCAAAAATGAGAGGGATTAGAACTGTGCTAGCAGCTATCATGAGTAGGAAATTAAAGACATATTTTATCTGGTCCATCAACGTTTTGCGAATAACTACATTATAACAATCAAAAATATAATGGATCGAGGCAATGGACGTGGCCGCTCCCTTTTAAAGAAGAAAAGTTTCTCATCCCATAACTAGATACTAAGGTGAATAGGATAACAAAATATAGAAAATATTGAAATGTAACGATACGAGTAATTACAAGTACATACTTAAAACTTTTCCTTTCATGCTGAGTACTTTTAGCATCGATACCTTAGCACCGAGTACCAAGTAGGTATCGGTAAAAAAAAGTACTCGTATCAGTGAAAATTACTCGTTTCATATCGACTTACAAAAAATAAAACAATGTCAAATAAAAATCAATGTGTCACTCTTGACATTTGGACGGAGACCATAAATGAACAAGGCAAATTCATACCAAGTAAACACAATGCCTTATTCCTAATTTGTTTTGTGTTTTATTATATTCGCCTTATTCCTAATTTGTTTTGTGTTTTATGTTTATTTGTATATTGCTTACATTTTTTTAAAGAAATAAACAAAACAAAAAGTGAAAAATTTAAATATTTTATTTTAATGAAATATCATTTAATTTTCAAAATCTACGGAAAAAATAAAAATGTGTTTTTTGTTTTGTTCTTCGTTTTGTTTTAACCTCTTCAGGGACGAATTTTTAAACAGAAAAAACATTGGTTTTATTTTTCATTTTATTACTAGTTGTTTAGTAAATTTTGCAAGAAAAGATAATGTCAAGATATGTGGCCATTAAGCGTAGAGTTCATCTATGAATGGAAAGATTTCATATACTCAGGGCATACGGGTTCTTTACACTTTTCACACATATAGTGTGTTCGTCTCGCTTTGTAACTTCGTGGGTTTTTTATGCTCAACTTTTAAAGGATAGTGTCCTATAGAATCTAGTATAATTTCTGGAATAATTTTAATCTTGTTTCAACTTTTTAGATAGTTCAGAAATTGTACAGGGTATACCCCATTTTTTTGTTACATTTACCCATCTGTATTAGTGACCTGGCCAATGCGGCTTTAAACTCAAGAAGAGTCATCATTTTTTCTTTATCATTAATAGTTAAAAAGAATACAAGAAATCGAGGTTGATATATTGCAAAATTGGAATACAATCCTGTGATAAAACTTTTTGCTAATTCGTCTTAAAATAATTTAATTAAGGAAAAGCTAAATGTACACATATGTGCCAATGTCCTTGAAGAGGTTAATATTTTTTTTATGACATAGGTTTTTTGTTACTCAAACAAAATATCTGTGGTTGTAGTTGTTGTACTAATGAGTCTACCTTGTTATTATGCCTTGATAAATGAAAATAATTAAACACAAATATTGATAATATTATTTTTATTATTACAGTTGAGAGTCTTACTACAGTTTTCAACTCTATATATATACATATATAGAGAGAGAGAGAGTTGAAAACTATATATATATACATATACATATAATAAAATAATAACTCATATCCGTCTGTCTGTCTTCTTGTCATTTGTGTTCGCATCACGTGAAAACTACTGGATGGATTTTAACAAAATTTTGTAAGGAGGTACTTTAGTATCCTGATTCCAATATAGGATACTTTTTTTCACAAAAATATCGCATGTCCAAGAGAAAGTGGAGAAAAAGCAATGAAAAACATAATTTCCGGTTTAAAGGCACTGAAATTTTCGGGTTAAAACTGGGATATTTTAAAAACTATTGCGAAACATTAGGCGCCAATTGAATAAAATTTGTATTTCGTTTGTATTTTTACTTTATGGAATTACATTGTTATTAAAATATTGTAAAAACCTTTTACAGAGCTTTATAATAATTTTTAGAATTTATTTTAAATTTTAGAATTTTATCCAGGGATGGGTACCTTTATGTAAAGTAAATACATAAACCATAACTGAAGACTATAAAAGCAAGAGTCTTACAATTAGTGTGAAATGCTTTCAAAGCAAAATTGAGCAAAATATTGTCAGGACGCCCACGACGTGGCGGGCACAGCTAGTATATGTATGTAGATATATATATATATATATATATATATATATATATATATATATGTATATTTTGCTTCAACCAAAACTAGCAAACCTAGGTATAGAAACCAATGTCAGGTGACGCGGTTACGGTTGTGATAATGGTGACGATGGTTATGGTTTTTGAGTTCAATAATTTTTCTTCAACCAAAAAGTGTTCATCGAGCCTAAAGAAGTTTTCACTTCAAAAACTTTACTATCCTCATGATTGCCACAACATTTATAAGGCTGGATAATGCCATTGCATAAAGTCACTTGCGTTGTGTTGACGTTGATTAAACATACTATAATGTCTGCAGTGAAGAAAACTGCTCGTGATTAGGGTTTGTGATTTCGCAGACTTTTTCACTTCCCGGGAAACGGAACAAAAATATTCGCATTCGGGATTCCTGGGAAAAAACAGCTCTTAAAGAAAATAACTTTATTTACTGAAACAGTATTTAAAAATTCATAGTTTTATTAGTATTAACAGTTTATAAAACTTAAAAACAATTCAGGTGACAAAAAACAAAAAGATATAACATATATTTATAAATACTGAAAAAGTATTTCAATAATTATTTTTTTACAATATATGTATATGATTTAAGAACTGTGCGTTTAATAAATCACTGGACATTTTTTTCGTTGCTTTCGTTTCGAAAGTCTCTCTTTAAAAGTAGGTTCTATTACGTTAACAACAGAATTGCTGGTTGACGGTTCTATAGATTCGAGTGGCTTGAATAATCTGTTGAACAGTTGTGCTGAATAACGTTTTACGACATCTTTTGGCACATCAGCAATTTTACAACTTTCTAAATACTTAAGTATCGCAAACGTTTTTCCTCCCTTCGTTCATTTATTTTTCTTTTTAACCATCGGTTTGAAAGAGTCAAATTAATAACCAAAAGCTGCTCTTAGAGAGTCTGAATAACAACATGGGTTATTAAAAAAAGGCCTGAACATCTGAACGTATTCTTGAATTGAAATCTATTAGTTTTTTTAATGCTTCAATTTAAGGATTCCCGGGCGGGAATTGCCGTTTCCCAAACCCTACTCGTGATGCAAAAAATATACAATGTTTTGCTCAAAAATTCAATCTGACAAACTAGCTAGCCCTTAAAGTTTACAGACCTAAATTATCTCACTTTAACGAAGATTTCACAGATGATATACTTATAGTATCTTACATCGAAGCTGCAAAACTGTATTTCATCAGTAAAATGTATCACACATTCATGCAATAGATTTTGTATGGGAGATACGTAGTGTTGGGATTATCCAAATCAATGGTCCTAGTTAATGTGGTTGGATCATACTGAAAGAGGACTACTCATTGCCAATTAGTGGATTAAAATTTTAAGTCTTTAACAAAGGCTTCAGTTTTTTGGATACAGCACTTAGCAGTTGGCCAAAAGCGGATACTACAAATAATAATTCTATTTTACTTTTAAAGAGAGTGGAATAATTGTACAATATAAAACCTGTACATAACATTTGAACATTTTTTATCCCAAACACAAATCGAATTTAAAACCAAATGCTATTTAATTTAAGTCACCTGCAAATTGATTTAACCCATATTCACATTTTTGTTTATTTCAGCAATAAATTAATTAAAAAACTCAACATTTATCGGGAGGGTTTTTTAATTTGGAACTTGTTCGACCAACCTAATCCGAAATTGTATTAATAATCCGACTATAACATCGGACAATTTTAGTATGTAACATAGCGTTTTTAAGAAAAAGGATATAAAACAGGAAATCAAGTCCTTACTTCGATTGGAATAAACAATAACACATATGTAGCTAGTTGTATCAGCATAGCCACTTTTTGTAATTTTGCGGGTATTATTGAAGTTAAAGTTACATTTTTCAGTTTCATATTTTTCTTAACTAAGCCATTTTATGCTAGTGTACAAAGTTAAAAAAATATCTAACAAATCCTTATATATCTCTTCGTTTTATGACAACGACAGGTAAACACCACAAAAATATTGGTTTTGGGAAGCACTCCAGATCGTAAAAAGTTTTATTGTTTTAAATCTATACATAAAATAGTAACTTTTTTACTGTCTGTCTGTCTGTCTTCCTGTCTGTGTTCTCATCACGTAAAAACTACTGGATGGATTTTAATAAAATCTTTCCAATATGGTATTTTCCCTATAAAATCCGTAAATAATGCGGCGCCTAACATCTGTAATTGGTAGCCATTAGTAATAAGATATACAGGTATCAACTATGATTTTCCAGAAATTAAGAGAAAAATATGTCCTACATTTGGAGCATTGCTAGTTGTGTTACTTAGCTGGCTCCCCAAGAGGCATACACTATTATATACATACATATGTATTTCTTTTCTCGACATTAATGTAAATGTCGTTCTCATCGTAAAAGTATTTTCGTTTAAAAAATAAATTGTGTTTTTATCATGTAAAGTTAATGACGACAACATCAATGTTATATGGGAACTTCGTCTTATTTTAGTCGTTTTTGACAAACATAATACAAATTTTTAGGATGACAAGTAACCGAGAACAACAGATACATTAAGGCTGATTATGATAAACTATTAAAATTTTGACACTTATTTTACATGGATGTCTCCATAAAACATAACTTTTTTCCTGCCTCTCTGTCTGTATTCGCATCACGTAAAAACTACTGGATAGATTTTAATAAAATTTTGTGAGTAGGTACCTTAGTATCTTGATTCAAATATACTTTTTGAAATAATTTATGTATTTCCAAGAGAAAGTGGAGAAAAAAAGTTAAAGTACGCAATTTTAATGATATGCGTACTTTATAGCACCATTTTTGAAAGAGGAATAGTTTAAACACCTTTTACAGGGATGGGTACTTTTATATAAAGAAAATACGTATACTTAAAGCACTATAAAAGTAAGAGTCTTAAAATTTGGTGTGGATTACATTCAAAGCAAAATCGAACAAAATATTGTCAGGGCGCACACAACCTGTGTGTGCACAGCTAGTTTAAAATAAAAGAAATATGTATTACACACTGATTGCAACATGCTGCCGTTTTGTTTTACTTTATTCCTTCGACAAATCAATTCTTTTTATTCGATATCAAGGAGGCATCGATGCTTTACGAATAATACCGTATCGAGTAACAATATCGAAACCTAGTGGTATCGTTTCATTTCTAACTACAACAGCTTCAGTTATAAAGATTTTTGTGTATTAGAACAGAGGATGTGGAACTTTACGTACAAAGTCAATATTAACTGACTTACATATGACAACAGATCTATAATATCATATTGTAGGTGGGTACCGAAACAGACCACTAGCATTATAGATCCCTTTTCCTCCTCATTGATTGATTTCTGGCAGCCAGTCAGTAGCCTTTTTCTTTCGACTTTAGTGATATTATACTAGCAACTGATAATTAACGACCTTCGTTCTGATTACAGGGTCTCTCGTAATTGCTAACATATGTCTAAGGAAAAGTTCCCCATAGTATCCAGAATATGTGTCTGCCCGTTAGCCTGTGTTTAATGTTAGCTATTGTACTGGCTTCTTTGATGTTGATCTTGGACAGATGATACTTGAAGTATTCATAACTTGTCACTAACACCGTCTTTCTGGCCTTCCAGCCAACTTGTACTGATACAGATCAGAATCTTTGGGGATAATCCACAAACCATTTGTATATAACCTCCTGCTTTAGACGGTTATTGTTAGAACTGCACAAATGGTATCTAACATACAAACAGGATAAGAATAATCACTTATCTAGATATTTTTGGATAAGTAATGTTCCGAGCTATTTTTTTAGATATTGTTCGTGAGTCAACTTCTTAAACTATGAAATTTTTTACATTTCATTTCGACTTAATACAATTTAATTTTTCTTTAATAAAGATAATTTTTTATTTCAAAAGTTAAGTTTTTTTTTTAAATTCATCCCTTTTACAAAAACAAATAGCAAAAATACAATAAAATTATCATTAAATGCAACTAGAAAAAAATCGTATTCGGTGGTCCTAAGAGAAATGACGTTTTTAAAAATTAAATAATATGAACCAAAGTTAACTAAACTTATTTTTTTTTATGGCAAATTAGAAATAGCATACATACATACATACATACATAGAACAAAATTTCAATATTGTAACAACTGCACAATAACTTTTCCAAGAATTTGTTAATGTAATGGTTTCTGGTTCGATATAGGGAATGGCTAGGACGATTTAGCCTTAGTTACGGTGCAGCACAAAAAACTTCCAAGTCCCGGCTCCTAAGCGGCTATTTAACATTTGCTAATGACCGATAACACGATTGTTATAATAGCTATGCGATATGGTGCGAAATTCTACCGAAACCAAAGATTTCAACTTTTCCTTCATTTTAGGCCCAAAAAAGTCCGCAATCGCGAAACAGCATTGCTAATCCCCAGATATGGCAATTTTGTTTGTTCTTTGTTTTGTTTGCATAGATGTCGAGATGCAAAAGCTCCTCGTCAGAATAGATGATTCGAAGTTCGATTAAAGCTTCTATAAGGTACAAACTGACAAGCGTAAGGCGCCTCATTTTGGTGCGCAGAGGTACGATACTGACTGATAACCAATATTTCGGACCATGTTGATTTTTAGTTGTCAATATTGCCACATCGATGACTGCAACACATATTTGGTACTTTGTAAGAATATTTAATGAAAATAGCCTTTGATTTTATCGTCGGTGTTTTTGTTGTTGTGTGCAAAAAAAATAAAAATTGAAAACTACAAAATAGCAGACAAATAAAATAAAAAAACAAAATATAACATGCGTATATGAAAATATTATTTGTTGTTTGTTTAAATAATACAAAAATATAAGAAACAACAAAAAAATAATTTTTATTTTTTGTTGTTCCTGATATTTTTGTATTATTTAAGTTACATTTTCATGTGAGCTCCGTCCATAAAAAAGCAAGATGGCTTCATTTTTGCAGCATGTATTATGTCACACTTTATGCATATTTGCTATTATTACAGAGTTTCATTCATGAACCAAAAAAGGTAATGTTTTTGACAACTTTATGCTGTTTTGAAAGAACTTTGCGTATAATATATGTATCCGTATAATAATTAGAAGGGTAAAAATACCAAGCTATAAATATATGTATGTACGTATAAAGAAATGTTTGTGAGCAACCTAGCCTACACCAGTGAATCAGTCTTCCTAATAGTAACTGGTTTTTTAATTCTAAGAAGACCTGGCAATTCCCAAATAAAATAAGTGTTAATTCCCTTATTACCCCAGATGTTATGATTTTTGCCGAAAAATTGTCAACATTTCTATTGTATTTTCTCTGTGAGATTGTTACAATTTGTTTCGAGTTTGCGACATGTAGAATAAGCAAAATAAGTGACATTACTAACAACTAAACACTGTTAAAGTGATATCTTCTGAAACATTTTTAGTTTAATTCTTATAATTTGAAAAATAAGCTAAATATTGTGTCTGAACGTGGTTTTTTGTTGTAAGCTGTGGTAAATCAGTCGCGTCCAGGGTCTACTTACGAATCCACAAACCTTATGGGAAAACAATATATTTTCTCTTTATTTACATAAATTTGTTGTATTACGATAACCAATTCACGAGAGACCGACTGATCTGCCAAATAGCAGGATCGGGTGCACTAGATCAATAATTTGCAGGTTCGAGTAATAACTGGTTCACAGGTTCGGGTGATATCTATTTCGCAGTTTCGGGTGATACTAGTTCGGGTTACTGGTTCGGATAATAACTAGTTCGCAGATTTGGATGATAACAAGTTCGGGATACTGATTCGATATGCAGGTTCGGATACAATTCGGCTAATATTAGTGCTGGAGTGCAAGATCGATCAACCGGTTTGGGTGATACCCAGATTCGGGAACGTCGGATTTCTTAACCTAGGATCGTAAATACATACAATGAATGCTTAAAACTAGACTCTACAATACTACTAAACCAACTCCTACAAAGTTTTTAAAAATTGTGCAATTCTTTAATAGAAAATTAAATGAGTTAGTAATTTATAATAAATATTTTATGCAGATCATTAACATCTAAAATCTCGATAAACACATTGTTGACTTTTTAAAAGTGATTATGTAAGAACTTTCTTCATCTTTTTATTTACATACATATACAGTGGATCACAGCTTATTTCAACCACTCTCTTTAAAAGAGATAAAAGTCGATATAGATTTTGAATGAAACAAAATATTGAAAAAATGTGAGTAGAATTTAATAAAACAATTTCTGAGCTTCAAAACGAATATTTTATTTATTTTTGACCATTCTTCGTTAAGTGCTGATTTCAAATCATTCCGGTTTGAGATCTGGTGTTGGCGGACGTTTTGGTCTAATATTGACTATAAATTTTCAATCACATTAAGATCAGGTGATTGCGCTGGCGGTTGCATCAAATGGGGACAATTCCAAATGAGCTAGGTCTGGACAATACCTGACTTATGTTTCGGGTCGTTGTCCTGATAGAAGCTAAACTCGTCTTTGATGCCTAGTTTATCAGCACTTTGCAGCAAATTGGCTTTTAGGATGTTGAGGTACACGTTCTTGTCCATTGTATTTTCAATGAACTCTAAGTTTCCAACCCCCCTTAAAGACATGCAGGCCCATACCATGACACTCCCTCCACCATGTTTTATTGTTGGTTTTAAATTTTTATTTTGCAGTTCTGTATTTGGTTTACGCCATACGTAAGTTTGACCATCAGAGCCGAATATGTTAAATTTCGATTCATCCGCAAAAATCACATGGTACCAAAAACTTGAGTCTTTGGTAATGTGTTCTTTAGCGAATTTGAATCGTGCTGCTTGATTTTTTTTATTTATAAATGGCTTCCTTCGGGCTACTCTACCATTAAACTCATGGTTTCTTAGGACACGTCGAATTGTTTCTGCACTGCAAGTTTTGTTTAAATCGTTTTTAACTTCTGCAGCTAATTTTGGAGCAGATAGCTTCGGGTTTTTCTTAATTTTTCTTACTATATAGCGCTCATCTGCTTCATTGAAAATTTTATTAAGGGCTTTTCTGCCTTTATCGACTACTCTATTTTCTCGCGTGAATCTATAAATTATACTTTGCACTGTCGAATCACTTAGGCAAACAATTTCAGCAATTTTTCGACGAGAATGGCCATTTGTATAATGGCGAATAACTAGTTCTCTTTGTTAAATAGCTTTGTTTTTAAAAATGTGTCTCGGAATCAATTGGCTGTAAAAATCACACCAAATTCTAATCTAAATAATCAAAAACATAGTAAAAAACAACAATAATTGGAAATTTACCGTTACACCATAAGTGATGTCAATTACACAGGTATTACAAAAAACTGGTTGAAATAAGCTGTGATTACTGAAATACCTATATTTTTTATTTTAAGTTAATAATTTTATAAATACCTGAATTTTAGAATAAATAAAATATTCGTTTTGAAGCTAAAAAATTGTTTTATGAAATTCTACTCACATTTGTTCAATATTTTGTTTCATTCAAAAGTTATATCGACTTTTATATTTTTTGAAAAGAGTGGTTGAAATAAGCTATGATCCACTGTATGTAAGTATTTGTGTGGAATTTTATAAAAGATAAAATTTTTGTTTTTCCAAAAATATTTTGTGTATTTGCAGTTGTGGAACATAAATCTCATTGTTTTGCTTTAAAACAAGAAATATTGTATCCATTTCAGACCTGTCGCTAAACTACTAAGATTTTTTTCCTAATTTTTTGAATATATGTTCTCTGTATCGTATGAATATACAGTCAATGTTTTGGTTTTACCATTTTTATATCCTTCAACGATTTTAAGATCATGCAGTATTAATGCATCTCAGCCAAATTTTTAGCTAAAACGTCTTTTTATTGCAATCAAGTAATTACAATTGGTTTCAAACATTACAATTTATATTTTTTTTTAGTTAAAATATGCCAACCTTACTATTTGGTAACAATTAATACATTTGTAACTAAAAATACAACTTACTTCTGCTGCTTATTTTGACAAAACTATATGTGGTGCAAGAATGTGAGAAACAAATATAAAGAATAATCGTTAAATCGATGCTTGTAGGTCTATTTGACATTGGTCAAATAGAAGCGAAAATATTGAGATCGAAACCCACCCGCAGAATAGATACATATATCCAGATCTGAAAGGGGTATACATATAAAATATAATAAAATAATATAAATCAGTTTATTTAATTCCTTACCTTTTTCAAAATTGAAATGTTTGTTTCTTTCTTTGATTTTTCAATTTCTTAGCGCTTTTAAAATTCTACAAAATTGAAATATTTTTTTTTTTTATATAATTTAGTATTTTTCACAATAAATTGTTTATAAACAAACTTCAAATAAAGAACAAAAACAGAGGATGTATAATAATCAATATGGCAGCACAATTTTAACGGAAATGTCATAATCCTTATTTTGGTTAGATGTTAATTGTCACTAAGGATGAAGCGATACTAGTAAGTGCAAGTACATACTCGATATTTTTCCTTCCATGCATAGATTCTTTACCACCGAGTAACAAGTAGGTATCGGTTAAAAAGTACTCGTAATAGTGAAAACTACTCGTTTCATATTGACGTACAATGACATGAAACAATATCAAATAAAAATCAACGTGTCACTCTTGACATTTGGACAGAGACCATAAATGAAAATGGTAAACAAAAACTTTACTAACTTCATGATTGCCACAACGGAACTCAAATTATATATTTCTATTGATTTCGCGGACATTTATAAGGTTGGAGAATGCCATTGCATCAAGTTCCTTGCGTTGTGACGGTGCCGATTAAACTTACTTATAATTTCTGCGGTAAGAATACTGGTTGTGATGCCAAAAATATGCAATGATGCAACTGCTTAAAGTCATTCATGTTTACTGACCAAAATTATGTCACTTCAACGAAGATTTTACAAATAATATACCTAAAGTGTTTTACATCGAAGCTTCACCTGAAAATTAATTTAACCTAGATTCGCATTTTTTTAATTTTTTGCAATAAAGTAATAAAAAACTCAAAAAAACATTTATCAGGAGTGGTTTTTAATTTTGGAATATGTTCGACCAACCCAATCCCAAATCGTGTTAATAATCAGATTTTACCATCGGTCATTTTTTGTATGTATATAGTGGTTTAAAAAAATGATATATAGCAGGACCTTAAGTCCTTAAACCGGGGGGCAAATCACCGCATTCGTGATCGAATACTTTGTAATCGAAAAGTGGTTAACGTGGATCACGGCAATCGTCATCGAAACGTAACTACTCGAAGTTGTATTCGATTGGTAATCTCTTATCGAAAACGAACATATGCTACCTCTTTGGCGCGAAACAAAACAAAAAAAAAAATCAAAGAATACAAGTAAAAAATAAAAAAGTCGAAGAATACAAGTAATAAATAAATAAAAATGTAAGTATTTGTATTATAATTTTTAAATTGGTTACAGATATATAATTCTCATTGCTTTTAGGGAAAGCGAACATCAAGAAGAAATCTCAGTAACTAGTACAATAAAAAAAAGGACAAAGATATAAACAATGAAAAATCCGCTTCCAGAACAAATATAAACAAAGTAAATGGGAAACAAAAAGAGGTGTTAGCGCAATTTATGATGGAGCATCCAGACTTGGCCAAAAATAAGCTCCAAAACACTGCCCAAGCGAAAGTGAGGTCTCAAACTCTATGGCGACAACTGACAAGCAAACTAAATGCATGGGGCCCTCCAGTTAAAGATGTTTCAAGTTGGCGAAAGGTAATATTACACTTGTTTCAGTTGACAAAATTCATATAGCCCATGATTATTTTTTAAAATTTTAGGTTTATGCGGATCAAAAGCATAACGCAAAAAATAAACTGTCCCACAACAAGGCCTCGAAAAAGAAAACTGGAGGAGGTCCGTTTGAAGAAATATTACTGACTACTACAGAGCAACAAATTGTGGAAGCAGCAGGGCTAACCGCAGCAGTAGCAGGACTAGTTAACGTAAAATCTTTTGGTAGTGAAACTAACCAAAAATAAGGATTTACATAATGAATCAAATAAAAACATGGAAGACAAAAGTATATCCGATTTTGAATTTCCAGGTACTGAAGTTGAGCTGAATACTAGTACACGTAGGCAAAGAAATGAGTGCAAAAAAAAATAAAACAAAAGTAGAACTAATACAGGAGAATTTTGTCCAATTAAAAGACTGGCAGACTGAAATTGGTGAAAAGTTAAACAAAGTAATTGAAATTAAAGAACGGGCCCTCAAAATTAAAGAGGATATGAATCTTAAGCTCGACAAATTAATTTCTCTAAAGGAATAAGACATAAGCCTGAAACAAACAGAACACAACGCAAACATGTCATCTAAGGAGATTGATCTTCAAATAAAAACATTAGAGCTTCAAGCGCTTCACCAAAATTTGCTTCGAGGAGAATAAACCTACGTCATACATTTTTTAAGTTTTTTTTTATTGCAATATTTTTTTTTACGAGGGTAAATTTTGAACTACTACTTGCCCAAACATAATATGATAACAGCTTTATTTTTTCTACCTTATTATTAGAATAATTACCTTTGTGATTTCTTAACGAATCGTACAAATGAAATGTTATTTAATTTATATTATTTACAAAACATGAAATGTTTCTTTTTTTGTTATCTTTTATTTAATAAAAAAGACATATGTATTTTAAACATTACTACATAAAGACATTTTGATTTGATCTCTTATTTTCTCCCCAATTTTTAGTAACCGTGTTTCCCCGTCAGTGACAACTTCAATTGTAAAAGGCTCTCGCGAATTTACTTGTGTGTACATAGGTACCTTAAACTTTATGCATATATTATGTAAAGCACCGCATACATTTCCAAATGTTGCCATTTTTTTCGGGAGAGTATCGGCTTCTTCTCTCATTGCATAATATTCTCCAGCGTGCCTTTAGTATGCCAATAGTGCGCTCAACAATACACCTAGCCTTCGCATGAACTTCATTAAAATAGGCCTCTGTAGACCCTTCAGCAGCTGCTGCATATGGTGTTATACACCAAGGCTCTGTAGGATATCCAGAGTCTCCTGAAACATAATAAAGTATATGTTGAAAAAATATTCTGTATATTCAAACATTAGACTTACCAAGAACCCAGACGTTTAAGCCGTTCTCTGTGTACAATTTCTCGAGTAAACGTCGTTCTTCGGAATGCTTCAAAACAAAACTATCATGCGCAGCGCCGACGTACATTGAATTAATAGCCAATATTTTATATTCATGGTCACAAATCTTAACGTTTTACAAAACTGTTAATTCATAAATACATTTTAATTCTACTTACTATCAATGAATTTAGACTGTGAAATCCTTTTCTGTTATAAAACATATATTCATTTTCTGTGGGTGCTTGAAAACCGAAATGCGTGCCGTCTACGCATCCAACCACTAAAAATATCATTTATATTTTAACCAGTTGACATACATACATATATCGTCGTAAAAATACCTCCTGGGATTTTGAACTTCTCCATGAAATATTCCATACACTCTTTCGATTGATTTGGCAAAAATTTTATCATTTTGGGGCACAATTTGTCTTGTATCTCGTTTGTTACGTTTTTCACAACTTTGCACATGGTACTTTGTGCTAGTCCAAGCAAAAAATCATTCCCGGCATTATGCTGAAAGCTGCCACTGGCTAAAAGGTTCAGTGTAGCGGCAAGTTGTAATATAGGTGGTATGGACGTCGACATATGACCAGAAATGTTTATTTCGCCTAGAACATAATTAAAACCTTCTTTTGATAGTCGAAAACGTCTTTTAAATCTATGGATGTTAGAACATTTAATTAAAATCATTCACTCCTAAAGGCACAACTTACTCAACTTCAGTCAATGAAAAGGGATTACTTTTTTCGCGAATATTTTTTCTTATAATTGCAATATTTGACTCGTCCTCCGACTCCGACGATGAAGAATACAAAAAAATATTTGGGTCCATTTTTATTTTAATAAAGTTTCCTGAAGTTTTTATTTATTTACAATTTATCACAATTTTACCTATTTTGTTTTGTTTTTCCTATTGACATATGCTTACAGCAATGTAAAAAAAGGTAGTAGGTAATGTAAATTACGATCGAATACCATGATCCAAAAAATTACGGCCATCGAAAAGTTTATGTATTCGAAAGTGCACTCGATCACGAATGCGGTGATTTGCCCCCAGATTGGAATAAACAATTACACACATGTTGCTTGTTGTATGGAATGGCCCGCTCAGAGCCCAGACCAATTAAGAATTTGTGGACAGATATAAAAAAGAGTGTCTCAAATGGAACCAACTTACAACCGAGCGCTTTGGACAGCTGTCCAGCAAATCTGTAATAAAAATCTTCTAAATTCGATGCCATACGTTGTGCAGACGTTATTACAAATAAAGGACATGCAACAAGGTATTAATTAGAATATACAAATCATGCTCAACGTAATAAATGCATCATTTATAATTCTTTTTAATTTGTTCTTAATTTAGTGTTTAATATTAGTACAAATTGAAGTGAAGTGCTATTTTTTTACTGATTGTTTTTCAAGTTTTTTTTTTAAATAAAGTATAAATTTCAAAATAAAATAATTACAAAAATGAAAATTTATTGTTTTACGTAGCTATACAGTTTCCTAAGCGTCCTATGTAAATTTTAAAATATATCAGTTTAACCTGTAGGAAAATATGTACCGGAGACATATTTTCTTACGCTTGGTGCTATTTTTCTGATAATAGGTAGACTCTTAAAGATTTTACAGGAGGTATATTACTATGGCCACTATAACAAATCGTAAAAAGGGTGTGCCGACAGCGACGTGATTTGCATTTATAACGACATATTTTTTGAACCGTAATAGCTATACTCTTTCAATTTGTATAGAAGATGTGTTGCCATGCCCGTTATCACAATTACTAAAAATTAAAGTGACAGTGACATATTTTTCACGTATAGTAACTTATTTTTTAATAGTAATAAGGAGACTCTTGATATATTCATAGGAAGAGAATTGCCATGGCCGCTATAACAAATAACAAAATTAAAGGGTGTTCCGACAGAGACATGATTTTTACTTAAATAGCCTTATTTTTTAAACCGTAATAGGTAGACTCCTGAATTGTTCACAGTAGATTTTGTACTAATATCTAATATTTTTTGAACCACAATAGGTAGGCGCACGTATATTTTTATAGTATTACCATGTCCGCTATAACAATTACTAAAATTTAAAGGGTGTTCCAACAGTGATGCAATTTTCGCGAATATGACTTTAATTTTAAAATTAAAGGGTGACTTATAAGACATGAAAAAATTAACAACTTTAATTTTTAAAGTTGTACTAAAAATAGTACGGAACCCTACGTGTGTGAGTGTAACTCGAACTTGACTGATTTATTTAGTATTATGAAATGCAACTGCTATTTGGTTGAAATTGTTATGGCTTTACCAACTTAAAGCAACAAATTTGACAGAAGAAAGACAACTTTATATGAAAATTTTAAACAAGACAAAAGTATTTTGTTTTACTACAAATAAAATAATTTAAAATTTATATAAATATAGATTTATTTTATGAGGACGAATCAGAAGACGTTTATATAGATATTCTATATAAAAATAAAAAAAGGAATCGTGAGTGTCAACCTCCTTGAACTGTCCAGTGCAAAGTAAGAAAAATAAATAAGTTATATGAATTTTATTTGAACTATTTTTGAATTAATAGATTAATTATTTAGGCTTAAGTTCTTAATTAAAAAGAGATAAAGAAAAATTAGATACCAGCAAAGCAGAATGCATTTCTAGACAGCATCAGTAGTCTTCGTATCGATCTACCCGGTAGTTTCAATTGTTATTAATTTTCTATTTAAACAAACTTATCAAAGAAATAGAATATGAGCAATTTTTTAATTTTGCATTATATTTCATAGGAGATAGAGCTTTTTGAAATTGTTTTACACTTGTAAACACTAATTCTTTTTATATTATATTACCAAACAAACAGTTTTCTTTATTTTTATTCTCTTTATATATTTTCTTTTATTTGAAGATGGTATATATCTGTCTTCTCTATATCTGTACCTAAGTATAAAAAATATTTAACAAATCTTTCTATTTTATGTTCCTTCCTTATATGGGAACGACTGTTGAACACATCAAAACAATATTGTTTTTGGGAAGCACATCGAAAATAAAAGAAATATTGTACAACAACTGCAATATATAGTACATACTTGAAACCATGTAGCAATTACATTTTTGTTTTCTTTTACTTCAATTATACGAAAAAACAATCCATACGAGTAAGTATCGATACTTTTTATTCGATATCAAGTAAGTATTGATGCTTTACGACCGATACCGTATGGAATAGAAATATCTATACCCTAATTGTCACAAAATAAAGATGGAATGACTCTACTCTCTATTTTTCTACCACTGAGTATACATATATTCATACGATATAGAGAAAATATACTCCAGTTGTTTAGCGTCAGGTCTGAAAGGAATACATTATTTCTTGTTTTAAAGGAAAACAATGAGCTGGGAATGCAAAAAAAAAATTTGAAACACAAAAATATTATTTTTTTTAAATTTCCACACCAATACATACTCCTAAAAAGTTCTTACATAATCACTTTTAAAAAGTAAGCAATGTGATTTTATCAAGTTTTATCAAGTTAATGATTAGAATATAAATTACACATTTTTTTAAAAACCTTGTAGGAGCTGTGAGACCTTTTCATTGAGTGACAACGCTCTTGTACTTTTGCCAAAAAAATAAACTTCAAAAATCCTTATTTTTGCAAACAAAAAATGTATTCTTTTTTATATTCCGCAAATTAGGTAGTTCTAGACCGGGTTGGAGAACTATGAAATTATAAATGTTTATTATTAATTATTTATTAAATTAAAAAATATTGATTAAATTTTAAATAAAATGGTATCAAAAAAGCATGAAATGTACCAGTGTATCACTGACGTGTCGATTGTACCAAATCTGGTACAATTGTTCCACAAATCTCAACACTGTCACGAATGCCTGTCTTTTTGGTATCGAAACATGTCGGTTGAACACTAACCAAATGAGAATTATGAATAAGTGCACTTCTAGTTGTTGGAATATATTTTATATTATGGTGGTGCTTACACGATATGGTGTACGTGGGGATAATTCTACGTAGCGTCGATTTTGGGAATTTAAAAACCGGAAAAAACGAGGAAACATAAATACCCCGTAATTGGGAATTTGACCAATAGCGTAGATTTTAGATAAGTATATATAGAAAAGGGGAAAATGGTTGTGGATTTTCCATGTAAGCCATGATACTCCCAGCAAAAATGACAATATGTTTTGAAAATATAGACTTTAATGAACATTTTGAGCCAACTGTTCTTATTATCCGTCGAGCCGTTCCCGAGAAAAGTGGCTTCATCCCCAGTGGGCAAAAAACCGTTACTGATTTTTTCCATGGAAACTATGATACTCCCAGGAAAAATGATGATATACATATTATGAAATAATAGACTTTAAAGAACATTTTGAAATAACCGAGCTAAAAATCCTTCGAGCCGTTCCGGAGAAAAGTGGCTTCATCCCTAGTGGGTAAAAAAAACTGATGCTGCTTTTTCCCTTGAAAACTATGTTACTCCCTGGAAAAATGACAATACATTTTTCAAATATAGCCTTAAATGAACATTTTGAGCCAACTGTTCTTTTTATCCGTCGATGATTTTTCCAATGGAAACTATGATACTCCCAGGAAAAATGACGATATATTGTGAAAATTTAGACTTTAATGAACATATTCGTCGTTTTTCCTGGGAGTATCATAGTTTCCGTGGGAAATATTCACAACGGTTTTATTTTGCCCACTCCGGATGATGCCACTTTTCTTGGGAACTTGTCCAAGAGAAAGATATCTACTTGATGCAATATCATTATAATTCCAGATGTAATCGTTTGTCACCTATTTTTAGTGAGTTCTTCGTTCTTCACAGCACCGACCAACCTTCCTAAGGTTGCTTGCCAACCAAGTTGTTATTTTCATCCTCATTTTTACATGATGAACTTTTTCATGAAATTAGTTACATGAACCTTTTTTGTGTAAAAGGTGTAGAGAGTCAAGGAAAAACCAGAAAGTTCAAAACAGAATTGTAAAAATTGCGTTAAATAAATATATTATGTAAAGTATCTTTTACATAACTAAAATTATTTTATTTTTATGTTTTTAAAATACATATTGTTTTTATACAAAACACATTTGGAGATTCTTGAAGATTTTAAAAATAGAATGCAGATTTGGCTATTTTTACACATGGAAATTCTGGCAACAATGCATAAATTTCGAATGGCTCTTGGCTAAGAAAATACCCAGCGGGAATGGGTAATCAACAATAAACGAATTTACCTACAAATAATAAATAATATTCTGCTTCCAGTATCCATTTCCCTTAACACGGATCATGTCCTAGGAAAGTAATGCATTATTTTAATATATCCTGCGAACGAATTCTAGTAGTCATTATTTCTAAAGCATAAAGTAATGTAAACATTTATATTATTTATATACACATTTTTATTTATTTTACTTATTATTGAAACTAATAGCAAAAAACATTTTAAATTATTAAAAGAAATAATATTTATATTTCCAAATAATATAGAGTGAAATCTCCCGTAAGCGGACACCGACCGTCACAGCAGATTTGACCCTTATAAGGAGGTGTCCGTTCACGGGATAGTTCATTAAAAAAGTTATTAAATTTCCTATTATGACTTTGTGCTATAAAATATTCTATTATTACTAGAATATTCGGATGTGAGTAGACAAATTTTAATATAATTTAAGTATGTATGTTATTTTTTTTAAATTAATTTTTAAAGACTCAGGCACTCAGGCATTTATATAAATAAAAATTATATATCGAGATAAAAATTTTTAATAATAGGACGTTTTATTATTTCCAATCAAATGGTAATTCGGCAATATATTTACATACATATATGTTTTTATATGCACGTTGAGCAACCTTTCCAATAACTAATAACTAGTCTCTTTCTGTCCAACCATATTTACACAATACAGGAATGTTAGCCTTGCTTTTGAAAAATTACCTCTGGTACATTTTTCTGATTTAAAAGCTAATCCTTTTGTAGGAAGTGCTCGAAAAAAAGACCACTGTCGTCTGCATTGTCTTATGGTCTGTACTTTTTAATTATTGAAGGAAGTTTTGTCTTCAATTTTATAACATCTTCAGGTATATCGTCCGCTGCCTCCACTTATATGTATGTCGCTTGAGTCATTTTTGAAGCCACTTTTCGGCAGCTACCTTGACAATTGCTCCAGAGATAGTCAAATTCTTGTTTCTGACAATTGAAATCCAGAAATGCAGAAATGCAATTCTTTTTAAAATTAATGGTAACTACTGATTGCCATATGGTCTTAAGATCTTCCTCATATTTTAGAATACTTGCAGACAGAGTTTTCCAATTTAGCATCTACTTTCCAATATTCAATAATTAACCCTTCATGCAATCAACACACACGCAAAGAAAAAACATGGTTATGGTATGGTCACAGGAACAACATTATATTATCTGTAACAATGTAAGGTTGCGATGAACAAATTTTAGTTGTTTGTAAAATTACTTCGGTCACGATAAACAAGTTTTGGTTAGGATTTCATCATTAAATGGTTACCACACCCACCCAAAAAGTTCAACATGGTTGGTTTGAACTGTATAATTTTCAAGCCTCAACCAAAGTTTATCGGGTTTGACAATTTTTTGTTTAAACAAAAATAATTAGAAAAATAGTCAAAAATGTGTAAAGATATTATATACAAATTTAATTATTATTTACGATATAAAGTGAATATTATGTTTTGCTAATTTACATGACGATTTCATTGATACATTGATTGATTCATTGACACATTAATAATAAATAAAAAAAATGTTGTTGGAAATAATGTCTCCGCACTGCTAGAAGGCATGTCAACCACGGTCGTGATCAACGTAGGGCTGAAAGATGGAAGGCTTATTTTTGTTGGTTGTGTTTCCTATGCCAAGGGAATTGTACTTTAAATAGTTGGTGTTGAAGACAAAAAACCTAATTGTGCTATCCGTAAGTGCATGGGAAGGCAATTGATTACGAACAGAAAAAAAATAATCGCGGCTTTTGTACCTCATGACGACAGCTTGAACTACGTTGAAGAAAACGATGAAGTGTTAGTTGCGGATTGTAAAGGTCATGCTGTCGGTGATACTCCCGGTGTACGTTTTAAGGTTGTAAAAGTCGCTAACTATTCGTTGTAGGCCTTGCATATGGAAGTGAAGGACCACCCAAGATTTTAAGACGTTGTATTTTATTCCATTTATAATAAAACCATTTTTTTTTGTTCTCTTCATACATTCCAAAATAAAATATAATTTTTTTTATTTTATTTATTAAATGTTACAATACAATTATAAATTATATTCTAACTTAATTATCGAGCATAGTAACGAAGACCTTCAAAAAATATTTTTTTTATTTTTATATACAACGAGTGAAGGTATTAAAAATGGGATAAAAAATAATAAAAATAAAAAAATTATCCTATATGAAATTTTATAGTTTTTAACAATAGTATGATTGTTTAATTTAATCATAATATTATAATGTTTAATAATAATATGGTCTGGCTACAACCATATAATTTAACCATAATATTTTGCTCTTAGGTTATGGTGACCTCAACCATCTTTTTTTGCGTGCAGCCAAGAATGAACATGTAAAAAACGGTAAAAAATCTACAAAACTGCCAATGATACTGGAAAGGGTGTGATTCCCCTTTTTCAATTTCCAATTTTATATGCATAAATAGCGTTCCTTTGGGGTGTATGAGTTTTGTATGGTTGGATTTATTATTTGTAGTTTTCTCACACGATTTGTATTTGTTAACAATTTTGTCCGTCTACTGGATGTATTTTATAGAAAAAAGGTGTTCGCATTTGGCCAGTGGGGTGTCCGTCTAGAAGAGAGTAATTTGTTCTAAAAACTCTTGAAAAACAAAGGGACTTGGAAAATTATCCGTTTAAATCGGTGATCGCCTACGTTAGTAGAGTTTTTATTACAATGTCACACGAAGAAACCGTACATTCCTTCTTCTGAAAATTTTGAAATACCTTCTCGATTCCATTTGTTTCGGGAATTCAATTAAATATTTAACTATTTATTTTTCGTTGTTAATAGAGCGCGTGACGACCATCTTCTCTGAATACCCGCAATTCGAGTCCTTTCGGTGTGAGTCTGTAATTTATTTTTAATTTTTAGACCAGAAAAATTAATAAAACTTCGAAATCATGAATATCATCAGGTATAATATTACTGCTGATGAAATGTTCGCAGATACAAATCGAAGTTGGTCGGTGATGTAATTGACATTAAAAGTGAAGATTTCTATACCTGAGCTGAATAAGATGATGAGGATACAAACTCAACCGTTGAGACTGGCGTTGATGTTGTTCTCAATCACAATTTACAAGAATGCTTTCGGAGAAAAGAAAGACTTTACTTTGTACTTGAAAGACTACATGAAAAAGGTGTCTGCTGAATTGGAAAAGAAAGCCCCCGAAATTGATGTCTTCAAGAACAATTCTTTACTGGTAAATCCATGAACTGCGATGGTATGGGCCATGTGCGAATGCCCATGGAGAGACTATATCAAATCACGAAACGGGTAAAGGAGCTACTAGAGTCCCGAAGAATTGCTTCCCTGGAAAATACTTAGAAGACCTTTACGCTAGTCAACAAGCGCTTGCAAGAAAAAACTTTACGCTATGTATAGTAAAACATTCTTGTGTCAAACATATGCTAAAGGTTAGATTTTGTAAGGTTTCTGATCTATTTATATTGTACGGAACCTCAACCAGCAGTCTTAATGTTAATGTTCCTCCTTAATGTTATGGAGGCACCAGTCCCCCATGCTTTCCGTGGTATAAAACTAAAACATTAAAGGTACCTCAAGAAGCGGTAGGCAGCAGGTTCATTAGGTTATTAATGATGATTTGGTTTCGACCCAAATTGCGGGACAGAGCGTCAAGTGCTGTATATGCTGTTGCACAGAAAGAAAAGATGCCAAATGCACGATAAAGTTAAGATTCTGGCGTATTTTTTGTTAACTTTAATACACTTAGCAAATTCAGTTTTTTTAGAACATACATATTTAAAGGAAGCTTTTGCAGACGTTGCGTTATAATGGGAGTGTAAAACACCGTTTTTAGGACATATAAGGTAAAATATACAATAATTTTATTTATACCGATTGTCCTTATAATAATATGTTTCTCAATTACATATACATATGTATATATTATCCCTTTAAAAAATGTATATTTGATTATAACAATTTTGATAGTAAATTTGAAAATGTGGAAGTAATTAAGCTGTGGCGAAATTTTTATTGAAAACTTTTAAGCAAAGAATGAACACAGCACGAGAGAAAATTGCATTAACGCAGTTCTGTAAGTTTATAATCAAGATCAAATTATTTTACTTTTTATTTTTCAATAAAACAAAATATTGAAATAAACTTGTTAATTATGTATTTTGTATGATTTATTAAGTACAATTCATTTCAATTACATTCAATTAAATAATTTTTTTTTTAACAAGTAAAATGTTCTCTTTGTATACTGGTATATTACTCGCTTACGCATTAACCAAATGGAAGGGTTAGCAATTTTATTTATATACTTTGCCAAGTTCAGTATAAAAATCGCCAAAATTACTTGTTTCAAATTGTTCTCAGATATTTTTTTACATATCATTAAAAAATATTAAAAGAATAATTCTAATATAACAAAGAGCTATTACTTTGTTCACCAAAATGATCTTCACTTTAAATAATTTTTGCAAAACAAAAAACGACTTAAAAACAGACAAACTTAAAATCATGTTTCTTTAAGACGGTAATTATATCATGATTATATTATATTCGAGGAAGATTGTAGCGGGATTTTTTAAATGTCGTAGCAGAAACTGTCAATTCAGAAAAAACTAATTTTTGAATTCAATTATCTAAAGCAAATATCAGTCGATTTTTTACCAGAGGAGCAGTGCTTACGCAATATAGGGGCACAAGACCCCAGGGTTCTGGTCTTTTTCAGGTCAAAATAATGCCAAACGACTACCTGTGTACAGCGGATCAAAAGTTTGGCTATATACATAAAATTACACTAACTATTGCGACACCCTATAATTTCCGAATTCAAATTTTATACTTGTTATAGCGGTCGTAGCAATACAGGTTCATTGTAAATTTCAACCGTCTATCTGTAACGGTTTAAAAGTTTGGTCATATACATCAAATTACATAAACTAATGCGACACCCTGTAATTTATAATTTTAAATATTTATACTTATTATAACAAACAGAGTAATGGACGTTCTATCTAATTGTTAATTGTTTATCAATAACTGTTTAAAAGATAGGGTCATATATATCTAAAGACAACACCTATTAGGACACCCTTTAAATTCAAATTTTAATATAAATACTTGTTACAGAGGACTTTGTCATACAGATTCTTTGTAAATTTTAACTTTGTGTTCATATGCATCAAATTACATAAACTATTGGGACACCCTTTAATTTCCAATTTTAAATATTTATACTTGTTGTTATACCAGACATAGTAGTGAACATTCTGTCTATTTTTCAAGCGTATGTCTATAACGGGTCTAAAGATGAGGACATAATGGTCAAATTACATCAATAATGGGGACGCCCTTTAATTTATAGATCCGAATTTAATACTTGTTGTAATAGCGGTCTAAGCAGTATAGGTTCTTTGCAAATTTTAACTGTCTGTATATAACAGTTGAAAAGTTTGGACATATATATCACTTTTACATTAACTATTGGGTCACCCTTTCCAAATTCATATTTTACACTTCTTATTTTAGCGGACTAAGCAATACAAGTTCTTTGTAAATTTCAACTGTCTGTCTATAACGGTTCAAAAGTTTGGCCATATATATATCAAAATAACCCAACTAATGGTACACCCTTTAATTTCTAATTTTAAATATTTATACTTATTATAACAGACATTGTAACGAACATTCTGTGCAACATTCAAGTGTTTGTCTATAACGGTTCAAAAGATAGGACCATAAAGGTGAAATTACGTCACCTATGGGGTCACCCTTTAATTTTTAATTTTATTTTTTAATTACTTTTTGTTATTGGGAGCTATAGTGATACGCACTTTTTTTAATTTTAAATTGGTGACCTATAAAGTTCATAATACTCGTCAAAAACATATATGTTGTATGGGGATACCCTTTAATTTAAAAAATTTTAAACTTCTTTTAAAATGGGACCAATCCGTAGCCATAACATTTCTAATAACGCAAAAATTTTTAAAATGACATGACCGAGTTCTGAAGGCACAAACAACCAAAAAAAAGCAACACACAGACGAATTGATAACCTCCTTCTTTTTTTGAAGTCGGTTAAAAAGAGGTGATTTATCACAGTAAGTCAATAACTAAAGATCTTATATCGTCCATGCCTTACTGTGAAGCTACAAAAAAATATTCTATCATTTACAAGAGTACTGACAAGACTTGCAAATCAGTTATATGATTTCAAGTAAAATCCATTATATACATAACAACCATGTCCATGCTTCCCTCTTACCTTATTACATACAATTTTTAGATTTATTGTTATTGAAAAATTAATTTGAAAAACAAATTTAAAACCATTGCAATGTCCGAGAACCCTGCACATATGTGATTGAATTTTAAAGCGTACTCCTGTTTCGTTAATTTTTTTCAAATACATATGTACATACATACATACATGTAAATTGCAAATGATATGTAAATGATATTCGAAAGATAATGAAATTTGCTGTGCTTAATTACATTTAAGCCCTGAAAATGTTGTGGTTAACATGTTTGGATCGCAAAAGAATATTTTTCGGCGGTTGTTAGTTTTATTCTGTCAACTCGTCACTTGACTCAGTGGTCTAATTGAAATGTGAAATGATATGGAATAAGGGGGTAAGCGAAAACTCCAAATGTATGAAGTATGAGACAATATTTGGTTTAAAATTCTAACACATTAATTTCAATTTGCGCTTATTGTGGAGCTAAAATGTCATCAATGTTGCTGTCGTTACAGAGATATCTCTAGAGAGCTTTGCGTGTTGTTGAACTTTTTCATGCGATTGCTAGCTTGAAAGTTTTACTTGCTGGAAGGACTTTTGATATAACTAATACTCAAAGGGATAAAACAAAAGTATTAAAAACGTCCTAACGTTGATTGCTTTGATTATGAGTGTCCCACCGTGTTTTGTCTGTGGGTGTGTTTGTTTCTGATGCTGTTGGAATAACTGAATTTTGTTCGTATACATACACACTTACATTCTCTTACTTATAATTGTCCAAGAAAACAATTTTTCTTTATATACTCAACAGCAAATAAATATATTTTATTTTGAAACCATAGAAAGAGATGTAGTCGAACTTCGCGCGAAGCTGAAATTCTGGTTAAAATTAAAGAGGGTCGGTATCAAATCATAAAAGAATCAAGTATTTTGTATAAAAGAAACAAGAAAATCAGATAAAATTTCAATCCATTTTCATCCTTTAAAAAATTCTTTATTTAGAGAAAGCGCATTGTCTTCTATCTCTGTTTCTCACATTTTTAGTTGGGAATGCTATTTGATAAATTATAAAAGCCTGGAGGCTTTAGGAAACAAAAGATAATATTAATCGATGATTAATATTTTCTTTTGTTTCGTGGTTGCTACGCCTACTTGATATTGAGCCTATAACCACCGTAAAATTATAATTTTTATAATCTAGTATTGATATATTATTTTAAAGTGTAGATGATTTATTTTCAGATACTGAAATTTTATTATTATTAAAAATTTTATGTGGGAAAGTTTTTTGTTAGCTCAAGCTGATCTGACTTATTACAGAATTCTTTATAGCTCTGCTTTTAGAAGTGTTTAACGTAGTGGGGTCTAGGTAGGTATTGGTCCACGCCATGTGTACCATTCTGAGGGTGAGCGCTTATAATGAGGATATTAGACGGGGAGAAAAAGTTCAAGCCAGGTTTTCCAATGGCTGAAAGCTGGTGCCGTTCTTATTGATGTTCTGCTATTGCAAAATGTAGATCCCGCCGAAGAAAGAAGTCATTGACTTAAGACGGCTACAACTTAAAAGTATTAAATGATTAGTTAAAAAAATTTCAAAACATATTAATAAAAATTATAAAAAATATAGTTGAAATGTGTTCGCACTTAAATTAGATGACAATAAAATAACTACAAACTAGTCGCCTTCTGAACAAAGTGTTACCAAAACTAATATGGATAGTGTAGAAAAACCCAAGACGCAAGTGGGAATGGACAGATACATTACGGTATTAAAAAGAGATCGAAGCCCTAAATCTTTGCAGCTTGCGCCAATGTCTAAAGTACATAAAGACAAGGACTCTAACGGAATAAATTCCCATAATCGTTTTGCTATCTTAGATAGTGAAACAAGTGAACATAAAACGGCAATTAAGTCGTTCAAACCACCTCCAGTTTATTTAAGGGAGAAAACTTCGAACGAGTTAATAAAAAAGTTAATTTGAATTATTGGCGAGAACTCATTTTATGTAGTTCCCATCAATCGTGGTAACATTTATGAGACAAAAATACAATTTATTGATGAAAGCAGTTATCGTAAAGCAGTAAACGAGTTTGGAAACTGCAAAAAGAACTTTTATACCTATCAGCAGAAGAGTAGCAAATGTCTACAGGTAGTCATTTAAGGTGTAGAGTCATTAAAGGTGTAGATTCATACGTTGATCCGACTCTTGCCGGACTCCAAAAAGGGGTTTTTAAAATAAAAAGTGTAGATAATCTCCGTAATCGAGAACGTGTCCCCCAACCACTATTTCGCGTTGAACGGGAACCTGGAGATATCAGATTGAAGAAGAATGAAACGCACCCCATTTACAATCTGAAATACCTGTTACACCATAAAATAACTGTAGAGGAGCAGTCTGGTAACTATAATTTGTTAAACAGTTTTATAAGCTCTATGAGCAGCATGATGCAAGAAATGGTACGCATGCAATCTATGATGTTGCAGGCGGTACTAAACAAACCATGAACAGTTTAAAAATATGTTGCTGGAACGCAAACGGCTTAGGCCAACATACAAATGAACTCGAATATTTTCTCAAGAACCAACAGATTGATGTCATGCTGATTTCTGAGACACATTTAACAACAAATAGCCTTTTTCAAATCAACGGCTATATTTTATATAATACTAAGGACCCCCATAGAAGAACATGTGGAGGCTCAGCAATACTTATTAAGGCCCGAATCAAACATTATTTACTAAGTGATTTTTGTGAGAATTACCTTCAAGCAACAAATATCTGTCTTAAAGAATTTCATCAAAGCTTAGTTATTTCTTCGATTTATTCACCTCCAAGATTTCAAATATCGGAAAGTCAGTATAGCGACTTCTACAAATCACTAGGTCCCTGTTTCATAGCATCAGGCGACTACAACGCTAAACATACGTTTTGGGGATCACGCCTAATAACTCCAAAAGGTCGTGTTTTGTTTGACACAATTTCAAAAATGCGTTTGAATGTGATATCGAGTGGACAACCCACCTACTGACCTACTGATCGACAAAAAATACCTGATGGTATTGATTTTGGCGTGATTAAGGGTATTCCGACAGAAATGATTAAAGTTGAAGCGTCACCTGAATTATCCTCGATCATTCACCCTCTATCGTTTATATATGGGAAAAACAAAACATCATATCACCAAGGACTTGCACAAGCATTAATTGGTTGAAATATAGAAAGTATCTTAGTACTCATTGTTCGGAAAACATTCCGTTAGGAACACCTGACGACGTAGAGCGGAGTCTTATTGATTTTGACCTAAGCCTCAAACTAGCTGCCCAACATTCAACAATAACCCGACAACTAGCTACATACAATAAAATTTATTCTGCAGATATCGAACGGTTCTTGGGTGAAAAGAGAAAAATTCGTAGAGAATGGCAATCACAGAGATCTCCTCAACTCAAAAGCACACTTAAAGAATGCACGAACCAGCTAAGAGAGATGCTGGAATCTCGAAGAGTAGCATCCCTGAAAAACTATTTGGGAGACTTAGACGCAACTCCTCAATCAGATTATTCGTTATGGCGTGCTTGTAGAAACTTTAAAAGGCCAGTCTTACGTAAGCCTCCCTTGCGAACTTCAGCTGGAGGCTGGGCAAGGAGTGATACCGAAAAAGGAAATGTATTTGCAGGACATTTGAAAAAGTTTTTACCCCAAATAATATATGATATAGTTGAGTTGCCAGTTGTCGAAGCTAGTGCTGCGGTACCGATAAGATTTGAATGTGGTGATCTTGAAAAGGCAATAACGGATTTAAACACCAAAAAAGCCCCTGGCGTTGATAAAACCAGTAACAAGATTTCATTTGAGTTGCCCCGTGTAGCTCGCAGAATCGTTCTTTTTATTTTTAATGCCATTTTACGTCTTGAGTACTTCCCCACAGAGTGGAAGGTGTCCTTGGTTACCATGATTCCTAAACCAGGAAAAGACCACACAAAAATGGAATCATACATACCTATAAGTCTTTTGTCAAATATGTCAAAGCTGTTTGAGAGGATGTTAATAACTAAGCTTAACCCTATTCTAAGTGACAAAGGTTGTATTCCAAACCATCAATTCGGCTTCAGGAAAAAACATAGTACGATCGAACAAATTCACAGCTTAGTTACTGTTGTTAAGAAGAATTGTGAAGAGAGAAAATACTGATGTGCGCTTTTTATCGACGTTTCTCAAGCATTCTATAAGGTATGGCATGAAGGCCTAATATATAAGCTAAAACTAAATTTTCCCGTAAACCCAGCCAATCGAAGCCGGAGTTCCCCAAGGTAGTATATTGGGGCCCCTTTTATACTTATTGTATACTTCAGATATGCCAACTAGTAACCGAGTTCACACATCGACATTTGCTGACGACACAGCTTTTTTGAGCATTCACGAAAGACCCGAAGTAGCATCACGATATTTACAAGACCACATATGCAGTTTAGAAAATTGGTTGAAGAAATGGAGAATAAAAGTTAATGAACAAAAATGTACTCACATAACTTTCACACTGCGGAGAGAATCTTGCCCACCTATTCGGATAAATACCAAGCGATACCTCAGCATTCAGACGTCAAATATCTCGGCATACATCTTGACCGGCGCCTTACATGGAAACGCCACATAGAAACAAAGTTAACACAAATGAAGTTAAAAGCAGTCCAACTAAACTGGCTTATTGGCAGAAATTCTACTCTAGCTTTAGATTGCAAACTTTTATTATACAAGTCAATTCTAAAACCAATATGGTGTTATGACATTCAATTATGGGGCACTGCCTCAGCTACCAACGTAGAAAAAATTCAAAGGCGCCAAAATAAGATTCTTCGTATAATTACTCGAACATCCATTAAGATCTAAACGTGCCATCAGTTAAAGCAGAAATAGCGAAACTTGCCATAAGATATTTAAAGAAGCTTGAAACTTATCCGAATCCACTGGCCCGTAACATACTAAATGAACCTGGTTACATTCGACTAAGAAGGAGGGACACTGCTTCTCTCATCCGTACATCAGAGGGATAACCCGCAAATTACAGTAACCGTGAAACATAAATTTTTTTTGTCCAGCACTGGTTGGACTTAACAAGTATATTTATATTTTTAGACTTAAGATATGAGTAATTATTGATAGTTCAATTATATTAAAGATACAATAAATAAAAATTGCGAAAACAAAAAATAAATGTTTTATATGGTGATTAAAGTCGTTGGCCATTCTGCTAATGTTGTCGGGTGACTTTCTAAGCGTGTGGCCAATCCAGCAACACTTACGTCTAGGCCAATCCAGCAACACTTACGTCTAGGTATCTCCATGGTGGCTGGTTTTCCAAAGATTGATGTTACTTATTTTTTCAGGCCAGAATATACGTAGTATTCTACCGAGGTATCTATTTACAAATACTTGGGTGCTACTGATGTGTTTAGGTGCAGCATTCCAAGACTCGCTGCCATAAAGCAATGTGGACTTCACAATGGAATTTAAAATTTCGAGTTTTGTGTTGGTTGCAATTGTGGAACAAGATTAACGTGAGTACCTGCCTACTCGGCCTAACCTCACGGTGGTCTTACCACCGAGTGAAACTTAGGCGTAGACTAGCGACCCCATTGTGTAGTATAACAACATTTTACGATTGCCACCAATCGCTTTTTGTGTGTGATACAGTCACAATGAGTAGCAATTTATATAATATGGCAAGCCTTTCCAAGGCAAGCCTAGATCCACATTATAACCTCTTGCTTAGGGGTTTGGAGACTATCCAAACTCCATTTGTTGAGAGTGCAACAGCACACTTGATCGACCTTGCACCTTACCTACATAAATCGATCTTAAACTACAACCACCACGTGTACCCCCGAAGGGGACCTCACCAATAACCGGTCACAGAGAGGATAGGCTCTCTGTGGGGCCACCGATTCCCGTGGTACCAGTCCCTTGGGCACTGGTCGGGCCTCGAAGAGGACCCGTATGTTTTTGTAATAGTGTAATTGTAATAGTAGTGTTATTGTAATAGTGCAACTGAAATAGTAGTTGAATAATTAATTAATAATTTTAATATTTTCTGTCTCTGAAGTATACAATTAAACTTGGTTACTTCTTTAACTTCATTTGCATCAATTTTGCTTCTTGAGAGTGCTGTAGCTTAGGTAGTTATCACGTCGACTACTAAGCCTGGGTTCGTATCCCAGATGCGCCAAACATAAACATCAATTTCTTTTCACAGCATCCTCTTTCGTCTCTATACTCTATAGCACTAAGTTGTCGTCGAAGTAAAAAATGATTAATAAAATGACTTTAGGGCTTCAAAATTAATGTGCCTTGTTGACGCTGCATCACTGTTCTAAAAATAATTTTAACGTGCAATTACAGAGTTGTGAAAATTTGAACTACTTCTCTATTAAAAAATGCTTTTATGTGACTTAAGATTCGATCAATATGAATGCCAAGGTATTTGGTCTTCTACAGTGAAGTGTAAGTTGGTTATGTAAGATGCCATGATTCTTTTTTTCTACACAAGATTAGTTAAATAAGTTAGTTAAATAAGTTAGTTAAGCCTTCAATCCATACTTTGTCATACGCTTGAGACACGTCTTTAAAAAGCGTAGAGCAATGTTTTTTGCCTTAGAGGCTTTTACTAATCTATGCGTTGCTTCAATAGAACTGCGCTGTGTCCTATATCTCAATTGTTGACTCCTTTCTCGTTCAGAATAGGATGCAATATAAAAAATATTTCTTAAATACTGTTGACATATTTGATAACAGACTTCTTTCTAGCTTTGTGGAATCTACTTCTGGCTTAAGTATCTTAGTTTTATCAATTTCAAATTTTTTCCTAAATAAAAATTCATAAAATATACCAAGACGAATCTACAATATATAAGGTGGCATCGCCGCGATAACAAATACAACAGCAAAAAACACCCACATGCATTTTGTTGTTGGTTGAATATACAGGAAACTCAAAAAAACGAATTAAAATATTATATCAAACGACTAAAAACACTTCTTTCTTACCTTTTATTGATAGTATTTTGTATTTCTTTTTTTAATCTTAGAATATAATTCGAAATAATTATTTTTATTTGTTTTTCCCAATTTAAAAAAAAAATAAAAACTAATTTTTGACACCTGTTTGGCACATAACAAAGTAAAGAAAAAATAATTAACTTCGCCCTGCAGCCACTTAGTAAAGTGAATGAATAGTAACTCATTTCTGTCTGTCTCTCTGCTTTTCATTTGTGTTCGCATCACGTAAAAACTACTGAATGGATTTTGTGAGGTGGTACCTTAGCATCCTGATTCCAATATAGGAATATCTCAATTCCAAGAGAAAGTGGAGAAAAAGCAGTGAAAAAACGCAAATTCCGGTTTAAAGATACTGAAACCGAATATTTTAAACACTATTGCGTGACATTAGGCGCCAATTGAATAAAATTTGTATTTGATTTGTCTTTTTAATTTGTGGAATTACAACGTTATTAAAATATTTTAAACACATTTTGCAGAGCTTTACAATAGATTTTAGAATTTTTTATAAATTTTAGAATTTTTTCAGGGATGGGTACCTTTATATAAAGTAAATACATAAACCATAACTGAAGCACTATAAAAGTAAGAGTCTTACAATTGGTGTGGAATATTTTCAAAGCAAAATATTGCCAGAAAGCCCACGACGCACAATGGTTCCTGCTAATGTAAGAGCGTGGATAAATTGGAAATTTGAAGTGTTTGAGACTTAATTTTTGTTTGTTTTTTTAATAAAAATATGTCCAAATTGACATATTTTACTTCGTTTATCTCGCAAGAGAATCGAAAAAAAAACAAGGTTTGCACAAGCAGTTGCATATTTAGTTATCAATAAAATTTTCGATTCACTACACAAGCAGTTGCATATTTAGTTATTAATAAAATTTTCGATTCTCGTGCTTTTCATCACACCTTACGTCTGCATTGTTTGTTGGTGTTTTGTTGAAGCTTTAATATTCTGTAATATTATTCTATTAACATGCATAATTCCCATTATGTTTTGTAGAATTTTATTACTTATAGAATATTTTTGGCTTCTCTAAAATTAGGAAAAAGGTTTCCTGATGATCTCGCCTGAGCAACCAGTGAAATACGTATAGGGACTAGCTCTTCTCCCCCAACAAATAAATTGCATTTTTATTCTAAAACGTTATGGGTAATTAGCATAATATTAAATGATTTTATTTTTTTTAGGAAATACCAAAAAAGTTGATTTATAACACCTAAAAGTTTGAAGTCCTATAACTTTAAAAGTATAAGAGTCATACTTACGTACTATAAATTTTTAAAAAGGTGATTTTATTGCAAATAAAACAGTGTTAATTTTTTATCAAAGTTGTTCAAAAAAAAATTTTCAACCAATTATTCGATCCACCTTAAAATTTAAAGAAATACGTTTTTAAGATGGAACTACAATTTTGCCTCCACTAAGATGCAAATACCTGCTAACCTGCAAAGTATTTACAAAATACTTTAAGAACTATATTTTGGAATATGCATTTTTTCAGTTTTTTGTGTATATTGGTTGGTACATTTGTTGAATAAAATTGGATTTAGAATTGCAATATAAAGCACTATTACTTTAAAAAAAGTATGTGGATATGAAAATCAATTTTTTATAGAAGTTTATATTTATTAATAAGCATTTGCATACTTAGGTAAGATCTTATATATACAATGAACACGTACATATATATTTTCCAAACACTTAGCGGTTATTTAAAGAGGAAACAATTAAAAAAATATTATTTAAAAAAATATTTTATTACTTTTTAAATAAAAATAAATCTAAAAAAATAACTTACTGGTTTAAATATTACATCATTGTCTCTAAAAGTTGCTGTTTTATAGTATTAACACCAAGGGCTCTTTTTAGATACCGATTAAAAAACTGTCATTGATACTTTCATTTATAGAACTAGAAAATATTCTTTTGGCTTTCTTATGACCATTTTCATTACTTACTGACCTATTTTAAAACAGATTTTGTTACGTGTGAAAAAGGATAATAATTGTGGTTTTAAAAAGAATTTTCGGGAATGTCCAAAAAATAGGTAAAATGGTACTCATAAATAGTATTGCTATAAAAAAATAAGCAAAACATTTTCAATTGCATCTTGTAGGGAAATGTTTCATTTAAAAGTTTAAATTTAAAAAACAGTAACATTTTGTAAATATAAATGGTACTATATGCCCTCTTCGATACAAAAACTCCTTATTCATGGAATAGAGATTATAGATCATTTTGGGATGATTCATATTGGCGTTCATTCAGAGGATGCACAGGAATTAAGAAATAAATGCTACAAGGAAACACGATGATTTCACTCTAGAGATAATTACCTATCATACTCTTCAGATACATATACATATATCATCCTTAAGGAATAAATATAACAAATATGTCAAAAGACTGGATGCTGATTCTAAAAAGGTCATAGAAAATTCTTAATATTTGCATAGTGTTCAAGGCGACTGCGAAGATTAAAATGTTGAAATATAAAATGTTGAACCAACAAAATTGTTGTAATATAATGTAAATAAGTTTATGAATCTGTTATAGTATAGATCGCAGGTATACTTTTTTGTTTTTATTAAAAAAAAACTGGAGTGGCCTACACTCAACTTTACCATACCAAATGGAAACAGATATTTTTGTGGATATATTACATAAAGAATAAAAGTTCAAAGTATATTCGAATCGCAAAAATTAATTATTTTCGGTTTGAGGTGTTAGGTAAACTACCCCTTGCCCCTTCCCGAATATGGCTAAAATTTATACAGCTCTTCATCTCCACAAACCAAAGGCACATACTAAATTTTATTTTGATATGTCAAACGGTATGACCTGTACAAACTCCACAAAAATAGTGGCATACACACCCACCCACCCACAGACATCATCGCGAAAACAGCCAAAATGGATTCAGGAGACCTCTAAACGTATAAATCCGTTGAAATATCGACCTCAATCTTTTTCATGATTACTATACTTTACCATATACATACTACGTATGGTAAAGTAAAACACAAAAGAAGTATTAATTACTTGGAAGTAAATATAAAAAAATAAATTTTATAACTTAAAAACTAATTTTTTTTTTCGCAATTTTTATTTATTGTATCTTCAATATAATTGAACTATCAATAATTACTCATATATTACGTCTAAAAAAATAAATATACTTGTTAAGTCCAACCAGTGCTGGACAAAAAGAATATATGTTTCACGGTTACTGTAATTTGCGGGTTATCCCTCTGATGTACGGATGAGAGAAGCCGTGTCCCTCCTTCTTAGTCGAATGTAACCAGGTTCATTCAGTATGTTACGGGCCAGTGGATTCGGATGAGTTTCGCTATTTCTGCTTTAACTGATGGCACGTTTAGATCTTTATGGATGTTCGAGTTTTTTATATACCAAGGAGCAGATGTAATTATACGAAGAATCTAATTTTGGCGCCTTTGAATTTTTTCTACGTTGGTAGATTGGTTTTAGAATTGGCTTGTATAATAAAAGTTTGCAATCTAAATCTAGAGTAGAATTTCTGCCAATTAGCCAATTTAGTTGACTGCTTTCAACTTCATTTGTAACTATTAACTTTGTTTCTATGTGGCGTTTTCATGTAAGGCGCCTGTCATAACTAGAATGTTTAGTCATTAATCCCAAACAATGGTCCAAAAACAAAAGGAAATATTGCCAAATAAATAATCACCTTAAAAAAATTAAAAATTGCCAAATAAAAATCTAAATTTGAAAAATATCCAAATGTATATGAATTATCGCACATATTTGTTTATATTTAAAAAAAAAAAAAAAAAAACAATAAAGGTACAAATAGTTTGCTAATATGAGTTGAAATATGATATTCTATAATTCTTAAAATTTTGTTCCTGTGGCGCAAACACAAAATAAAATTTTATTATAAACACAATAATCAGAATAAATAAATTACATTATTTATAATAAAAGTACTAAAAATATATTTACTAGTATAGTAAAAAAAACAAATCACCTTCTACTTTTTCGTCTAAATATGTATATTTTACGTAAATAAAAGCTGTTTGAAGACTGCCACTGTTACCACTTTAAATGTGATGTCAACATATTTTTTTTTGTGATTTTTAGCAATTTTTCTTGAAAAGAAATACAGAAACTAACTCGCTAATTTTTCCAGTTTTAATTGTGATAAATTTTGAATGTGAACACTTCTGCAGTTTAAGGTAAACTTCGTAGCTATATATTATTAGACATCAACCATTATTTTTACACTATTATTGGAAAATTTCTTTATAAGAATATAGTAATATAATTGCGCAAAAGAGGGTTAACTTTCATTACATTTGAAAAAGAAAAATATGCAAAAATATAAAAAAGAATTATTTTCCAAACACGAATCAATATGGGGAAATTTTTTAATGATTTTGTAATTTAGTCTGACCATTCTAAATCAATTTAACTTCCAAATTAAAAAAAAAATAAAAACATTAAATTTTTTTTTTAAATATTTCTAAAAATTTTCAAAAAGATTTTTACAGAAAATTTTTTAAAAATTTTCCAAAAATGCAATAATTTGAAATTTTTTAAATGTAAAATCGTCTAGATTTTAACTCAGTAAAGATACAATCTTCAAATTTATCAAAAATATTTAGAATTTGAAATTTTGGCAAAACTGGACCAGGGTAGCGAAAAATCAAAAATTTTATTCCTTAAAATGCTTATAACTCAATCACATTGACAAGACCTTTAAGACCATGTATAGTTTTAAAACTTCAGAATAAAACTAAAGAAATGGCAAGCTGTAAAAAATTTTCAGGTGCGAGGTTCCTAACTTTGAGACCATATATAGCTTCACCTCTGGATGCTGTATGGTACCCACCGTTAAAAATTAAGTTCAATTACTTCTCTGTTATGCTCATGCTTATCAAATTTTGAATCAATCGGCCTAACCGTTTATAGATGACTAGGTCATTTCCAAAATATTTTGATTCTGCCCCACTGTGCACTGTTGCTCCGTTCGTTCATGACTCCTTCTCTTATGATATTGCAAGTTTTAGACAAATCTAATCAGCTGTGTTTAAGTGGCATTATTATTTCTTTCACGAAAGTCCCAACTGGATTTTCTAAGAATTTATAAGCCTTCCTAGTCCCTTGTTTTATAAAAAATCACGAACATACTACATAAATGTTGTTGACTATGTTTTTTCAAACAGATTCTTTATGTTGCCAGTCAAGTAAGTTTTTCACATTTAGCAAATAACGTGGTTTGTACTAAATTTAATTCCCCTATTAATACATACACACATACAATCATGTGTCAGAACATGCACATACACCAAGCTAAAATAAATGAAATGTGACAACTAGGATCATAGTGAAAATTGACTGCGTTAAACTCTTAAACGTTGGTAATTCCTCGAGGATTGAAATAATAATAATTACGAAAACAAAAAATAAATATAAAAAGCTTTGTGTGCGAGAAAGAATTTTAAGTATGTATTTAACACATACACTCAAAGTTGTTTTTCCTAGCACATGCTTAAATCACCGGCAGTTGCTCAAGCAAACAAACAAGTATAATCTGAATGTATCTTTTTGTGTACTTGAATAACAAACACTGCAGTAGTTTTTTTTTTTGTTATAACTTGAATGACCTTCGTTCGCTTTTGCATAATGCAATTTTTACAGAATGTTTACTCAAGTATGTACCGCACATTTAAGATGGGACAAATGTTGCATGTATGTATGTATGACAACATTTAAGCAATCACAAATATTCATACTCCCTACTTACGTACGTACATACATATGTATATATTTGCTAACATGCATCAAGCACTTGCAGCACTTTTATGTACTAAATATTAATGATTACTACACAATAACTGAAGTACCTAAATGCAGTTTTATGTTAATTTTTTTCTTGCGAATATTTAGAATCAGTTTTATTTTTAATGATGCATATTTGTGTTCTTTTTCTATGTGTTTAAATTCACATACACATGCCATGTACTTAAATATAACATACATATGTACATACATACATATATACATATACATACATATGTACATATGTATATACATACCCTGTCAGACTTTTTTGAGTTAACTCAGAATAGGCTTAAGCTAATGTCAATAAATGAACGAAAGGCCTGTCAAATGCTTAAGCAACTTACATAGGGTTCTCACCAGTTTTGCCAGAAAATTTACCTATAAAATCTTCAAAATTGGGCTAAAAAATCTGCAAAATCTGAATAAAATTTTTTAAATCGGCAAAAAATCTGGTAAAATAACAAAACACATACATACATAAATATGAGGTTTTTATGAATTTACAAATCATGTAAAACAAAGTGAAACAATAAATATTCAGAATCATTTATTAATATTCTATAGAAAAGTAAAAGTATGTTTAATCTTTACATAAATGCGTTATTCGAGACCACCACAAAAAAATCGAAGAATTCAACGGCCGTAATATTTTTTTAAAGACAACAATACGCGTAAGTATCGAGTGACTCGATTGTAGAATTGAAAAAATTTGTTTTATTTAATATGCAATTGACTTTTTAGTTTAGTTTTATTAACACTAACTTGTCCAAACACTTGTTCCACATTAGAGGACGAATGTGGTAGAACAGTATAAAGCAAACAATTTTAGAAATAACATCCTTGAATCAATAAATTTCACAAATATTTTTACAAAAGCTTAGCAAGCCTCTAGTGCCATTATGGTTTACCAACTTTTAAAAATCAAGTGATTTAAGCTCTCCAAATTCGGAGTCAATTGCTTGAATATCTTAATTTAAATTGTCTAACATTATTTTAGATGTATCTTCAAAAATAAATATTTGAAGGTTCGTATAGATCTACTAAACAGTTTATAACGCCTGAACAATATGTTCAGATGTTTTATTTCTAATAATCTTTGAATATCATTAAATTTTCCAAGGTAAAGTTTCAACGTCTGAATAATTTTTAGTCAACGAAATGAAGTTGAAAAATATTAATAAAAAAGAGTGTGGTCTGAACACAGTAATTTCTTAAAATCTGCAATTTGAGGAAGAAAATCAGCAAATCTCACCTAGCCAATTTTACGAAGAAAAATCAGCAAAATGTAGAGAAATGAGCAAATCTGGCAACAGTGGTTTACACATGCAAATATAAGTTCGTAAAACACAATACACTCTCAGTTTTTTTTACTAAACACTCACATTCTTCCAAATTGTAACTAAATTAGCAAGACATTTTTTGACAATTCTTGCAAGTTAAATGTCAAAAATATAAAGAGAGTTGCCAGAAAAGTTTTATTTAAAACGGCATAATTAAATGGATAAAAAATAATTATAGTTTTAGCATTACTTTTTTTTTGCATATTTAAAAATAATAGTAATCATATATTATTTGTTTTTATTCACGCATGATTCCTTTTGAAAATTTATTTAAATAAATATTTTATACTCATAAATTTATTTAAATAAATTTTCAAAAGGAATCATGCGTGAATAAAAACAAATAATATATATAACCGATTCCAAATATATTTTTTTTGTAAATAATAGTAATCTTTGTATTCAAATATTCAGTAAATAAAAGTTGATGTTATTTTAGAACTTAGATTTTATAAAAAGCAATTAATATTTATTGATGTCTACTGTTTTCCTAAAAATGTATAAATGTAATACCGATGTTAACTTTGGTTTGTAGATAAATAAAGCATACAGATGAGAAATTTTTAAAAACTTTCGCTTAGGCGACATTTTTAAAATGAACTTTTTCATTGCTTGTGTAAACATGCATGCAATTTGGAAGAATTTTCGTATATTTTTTCCGCCATTTTCGTAGATAATACCTATGCAAAACTTGTATGCGTACATGTGTAAAGTTAGCGTTTTTGAAGTCTTTCAGATGGCAACAATGTACTTATATGAATCAAGGATCAATCTATTATGCCACAGTTACACATTTGTTTACTTCGTACTTTTGCAAAAATAAAATTACTTTTTGAAATTAACATTCCATATAAATTAATATTTTTTTACATATTAGTTTTAAGAATGTTTCGATTACAAGAAACTTACATGAATCTAGAATATATTATGCCACAGTTGCACATTTGTTTTATTTGTACTTTTGCAACAAAATAATGATTGTTAACAAAAAGGTGTTGAATAATATATAATTAATAACCTAATACCATTTATGTACAAATTAATAATTATTTTTATTAATTTTAAGAAAGTCTCGAAAGAAAAATTACACATTTTTTGCTGTTTGTATAATTTGAGCCAAAAGTACTAAAAAGTGCAACGGTGTGCATCACTCAATTCATAAACAATAAAACGCTCTTTTCTTTGAAACAAGATTATAATACAATGCGTCCCTTTTTTCTTTCAGAAACTTCATTTTTTAAAAATTTTCTATTAAATTTTGAAATAATTTGTTCACTTTCTTTCCGTTTCCGTACAGAATGTGCGATCGGCGAGAAGAAAACAAACTTTTTTAGCAAACTTTTTTCTCTGTTAGCAAACTTTTTGCAGAGTTGCTTAAAAAGTACTATTTCTGGGAAAAAAGATTGTAAACAAGTTTTTGCAAAAATATTGCAATTTTCAAAACGCTAGTAACTCATAATTTTTTGAGGAATTAACAAAACATAATCTGATCTTAAAAGCCTCGCCCCTATTGAACCTAATTTTGCGACTGTCACTTAAATCAATTAAGCTCTAAGGGTGCTTTACAGAAGATAGTTTTTCGAAAATAAAAAAAGTTTGTTGCCTATAACTCCTAAACTATTCGTGGTACCATATAGCGACCTATACCAAAAGATAGATATTAAAAGCACAATTCAGAATTGGTATAGATCATTTTCTGAAATACTCGCAATAAAAATGAACCTAAGATCTCAATAAACAAGTTTCTAGAACACCGTTTAGGTAGCGTTTAGGTAGCTAAAAAATTTTCGGGACATTTTTCACTTTTGCGGCTACCTAAGCGCTACCTAAACGGTGTTAAGATCATTCCTAGGAAGTTCATATGTTCTAGAAAGTTGTTTATTTTTTATTTGCGAAAATTTATCTTCCATACAGCACCCTTAAATATTAAATGATTTAAGTGACATTCGAAAAATTAGGTTATATAGGAGTAAGCTTTTAAGTTCTGTTGATTTTTTTTTAATTCAACAAAAACTTATTATTTATTAGCCTTTTGAAAGTTTAAATATTTTGCAAAAATTTGTTTACATTTTTCATTAATTCTTAAGGCCCAACTATAATATGCATAAGCTAGCTTAAGCCAACTTAAGCAACTGTGCAATTACATATAAATCATATGTGGCAAACTATAATGTACTTATCAACACTTTTCGTTAAGTTTCGTCAAATGTCATTTGCTTAAGCAAAGTCCGAAACCGATCGCACATTCCGTACGGAAACAGCTGTTTGTGCTTTGTGTTTTACATATGAATGTACATTCGTAAAAAATTGCAATGGAGAACGAAAGTGAACAATTGTATCTAAATTTAATATAAAATGTTAAAAAAAAGAAATTTCTATAAGAAAAAAGGAAGGCGTTGTATAATAATAATCGTAATTAAAAAGAAAGAACATTTTATTGTTTATGAGTTGAGTGATGCACACCGCTGTATTTTTTAGTACTTTTGGCCAAAATTACACAAACAGCAAAAAATGTTAAATTTTTCATTCGAAATTTTTTCAAAACTATTAAAAATAATTATTAATTTGTATATGAACCCTTGATTTATACCTTGGTATAAGTCAAAAATTTTTAAAATCTAGTTTATCAGGTATTTCATATCAAATCCTAATAAAGTAACATAATCTGAAGTGACTCGCAGTATGCCATGAAAATTAAGTTGATAAATTGATTTTATTTTTTGGTTGGTAAACAAATTACAATAACTGTATATTTTAAAAGTGGTATAAGTCAGTCTCCTTTCAAAGTTTGGCAAAATAATTATTAGTAATGTTGTCATGTCTTCAGATAGCGGTTCAGTTATGATCAGGTTTAATGTAAAATGCACTTTATAATTAATTGTAGACATTATACGGCAAAGAAGAATAAGTTATTTAATAGAATTATGTAAAAAGAGAAACCCATTTTTGGTACAACAAATGGCTCGGAAAGATTTCATTTCGACAAAATAACTGAGAGAATCATCGACTTATAGAAAGAGAAACACCAATTCAGAAGCTGTATCTTAGCTAAAAATACAATGGATTAGATTTCTAAAAAAAAATCTCCATAGAAAATGTTTTATAAAACTTGTTTGGATGACAATTCCGAATTCAAAGTGTTAGACCTTTCAACCAAAAGAGGAAGGCCAAGAATATACAAAAATATTGATTTGCTTTCACTATATACAACCATTAGACCAATAACAGAAGAAAAAGAGATATGATGGATTTACTACCCTATATCCCACCAATTTTCCACAAACTCTTTATTTTCCCTAAATACTAAAAATAAATTACTTAATTACAATGTAATGATTTTGAATAAAATGTTAATTTCTAACAAAAAATTTATTCTTGATGGTTTAAGTCATTTATAAATTCATGCAGTTAATTTTGAAAATGATATAAGTCATTACAACCTTTTAAAACCACACCACCTTTTAAAAAAGGTTATAAATTTCACAATCATAATAAATACTCTTTTGTTGGCACTATTTAATTGTCAAAATATTTTATTCCATAATACAAAAATATTTTTTAACCCTTTAAAATACAAACCTCTTAATATCTCGAAACATAAAATATATGACTTATACCACTATCATAATCAAGGGCTCATATGAGTGGTATTAAGTATATTTAATATGTTTATTTAACACCTTTTTGTTAACAAATTTCATTTATTGATAAAAAAAAAGTATTATTTTGCAAAAGTACGAATAAGACAAATGTGCAACTGTGGCATAATAGTTTCTAGATTCATGTAAGTACATTGTAGCCACCTAAAAGTCTTCAATAAGTTGCTTAAGCATTTGACAGACTTTTCGTTCATTTTTTGACATTAGCTTAAGCCAGCTTATGCATATTATAGTTGGGCCTTTAGAAATTGCTCCAAATACTCCATTTTTTGCAACCCTGTAAAAAAGGTTGTTGGAAACCCAGAGTTTGTTTTTTTTGTCATGCGTGATCGGTTTCGCACTTTGCTAAAGCAAATGAAATTTGACGAAATTTAACGAAAAAATTTGTTAAGTATTTTATAGTTTGCAACATACGATTTATATGTATTGGCTTAAGCCAGCTCATGCATATTATAGTTGGGCCTTAACTCACAAATGATGCACAGCTGACAATAATAATTTACTTTTAAAATTTTGGGTTTTGTTTATTTTTGAATAAATACTTTTAATTTTCAAATGAAAGAAAATATGATAGTTTTTCAAAATGACTGGCAAGTTAGCAGCATATTGCAAAAAGATAAGATGTAAAGATTATAAAAAGTGAGATTTAGTTCATATTAATTTTTTTGTAATGACTTTATTTTAAATGCTACAATTGTGAAAAATATTTTTTCAGTTCAGCTTTGTCATTTTACTGTTTAACAATGTAACGTTTTTTAATATACCATTTTATATAAAATCACAACCACTGCTGTTATTATTTTTAACCTGAAAGGATTTGTAAAACATATTGTATTGATTAATCCAATAGTTCATTGGTAATCGCATCACTTAAGAATACAGACTATGATAGAGTTACCTTTCATAAAAATTCAAATATCGTGTTATTACGCATAGTATAGCAAAAAACAGATTTGATTGGATCAGTGGGCATTGCACTTGGCATATAAAGTGAAATAGTTTTGACGTAAGAATACCATGCGTTTTATTGTTAAAGGTTAGCCATACTTTTCTTCCAAGTGTTTATTATTGTGTATTAGTGTTTATTATTCTTTTATGGTTACAGCGAGGCGCACCGGAGATAGCTAGTTATAGATAAAACTCTCTCACTAAAACTGTAAGCATCTTAAAAAGTAATATGAGAAAAAACTAACAGGTATAAACTAAACTTGAGCATAAAACGTCTTGTTAGACTAACTTCATAATGTTCAATAATGAATTTGTCTCTTTTTTCTTGCACTTGATTTCATGTGTATACAAATATTGTTGTGCTCTTAAATAAAAACATACAATAGCATTTGCTCTTCTTCCAACCAATGCAATATTTGTTGTTGTTTGAAAAAAAATTTCAGTAGTGCATATTTTTTGTCTCTTGATATGAAATACTGTCATAGCAGACAACATGTATGTAAATGTATGGTGTTAAAAGCAAGGGTTTGTACTTTGTATTTTAGTTATTTTATATTAATTTGCGCGTTGAGTGGTTGAAAATAGAAAACTGTAGTAGATTGAATTTTTTTAACTTTTATTGAAAATCAGAGATTTTACTCTCAAGAAAATTTAAGTAAAATTAAATAGTGAACAATATGAAATGCTCAGCATATTTATTGCACTTGATAAAACTGTCCGGTCAAATCAGGTGTACTGATTTTTGCATTGTTTGCTCTCTTGTTGTCTGTATTTACTGTATAGTAATATTCGACTACACATACAATCAATATTTGCGTTTCAAAAAATGGCATTACTGTCCACTTTTTAACATCTTGCGCTCACCTTTAGTATATACGAATTATAGTAATTCATCATACTGAAAACTTCAATTTTTGTTCGAATTTATCTTTTCAGTAAACAAATTAAAAAGTACTGTTGCGATTTTCGTAAATAAGCGATTTGTTACCAAGACACTAAAGTTCAGTTTGACGCCTGTTATTTTAACGGAATATAACACATGAAAATTATTGTTTTGCTTTCGTTTATGCTTTCTTTGTCAATGAGTCGTTAAAATTAAGCTAATCTATTTTTAAAAGATTGGCTTGCGTTTTTACGCCACTGGCGAAAACATTGCATAATATTGTTGGGATCTGGCAGTGTTTAAATAAAACTGTACCAAATCAGCATCAGTTGTATGTATATGGCTCGACGTTAAAATAGTACAAATCAATAAACTGGGGTATTATACTGCGGTATTTTAAAGTAATGATAATTGTCTTTGTTTTCTTGACTTACTGTTTTTATGTTGCTAATTTACTAACTATTATTTTGCTAAAATACTTATGTACCATCAAAGTAACCGGATCCTAAGTTGAAGAATAAGCCTGGAGTTATTTGCAAGAATATTTATAAAGTTATCTAATTACCAAAAAGACCTTACGATTTCTCTCTAGAAAGAATAGAAAAATATATCAGCCAAATACTACTGAAAACCGATTGAGGCGATGCAAGAACGTTCAAACTCTGTAGTTCAGAGGGTTATCAAAGTAAATAATAAAAATCCTGAACACAAATTAAGACTGTTGCAATTTAGTTAGTTCTAGTCAGGGTTGCAGAACTATGAAATTAGAAATGTTTATTCTTGTAAGAAGAAATACTGAGGCAAATCACGACTTTCGATATAGATTGAAATTTCAATAGAAATTAAATAAATATATTTATTTAATAAAAAATAAATAAAAAAATTTATTTAATTAGTTCACTATTTCAAAAATGCGCCTGAATGTGATATCGATTGGACAACCCACCTATTGGCCTACTGATCAAGAAGAAATATCTGACGATATTGATTTTGGCGTGATTAAGGGTATTTCGAGAGAAGTGATTAAAGTTGAAGCGTCACTTGAATTATCCTCAGATCATTCACCCACTATAGTTTATATATGGAAACCACTAAGAACACCAGATGACGTAGAGCAGTGTCTTATTGATTTTGATCGAAACATCAAATTAACTGCCCAACATGCAACAGTTAACCGGCAAATAGACAGATGCAATCACATTTTTTCTGCAGATGTCAAGCGGCTTTTGACTGAAAAAAGAAAAATTCGGAGAGAGTGGCAAACACATAAATCTCCTCAACTTAAAACTAGACTAAAAGATTGCACGAAGCGGTTCAGAATCCTACTGGAATCTCGAAGAGTAGCATCTCTGAAAAATTGCCTGGAAGATCTGGACCCAACTCCACAATTAGATTACTCATTATGGCGTGCATGTAGAAACCTTAAAAGACCAGTCGAACGCAAACCTCCATTACGAATGATACCGAAAAAGGTAATCTGTTTGTTGATCATTTAAAAAACGTGTTTACTCCAATTGTCGACTGATATAGCTGAGCTGCCACCTATCGATGTTAGTCCGGCAGTTACCCTAAGGTTTGGACTTCGAGATATTGAAAACGCAATAACTGATTTAAACTCCAAGATAAAACCGGTAACAAGATGTTATTTAAATTGCCCAGCATAGCCCAAAAAATTATTATTTTTGTTTTTATTGCCATTTTACGTCTTAAGTACTTTCCTACAAAGTGGAAGATTTTTTTGATTACTATAATACCGAAGCCTGAAAAGACCACACCAAGGTTGAATCATACAGACCTATAAGCCTTTTATCAAAGCTATTTGAAAAAATATTTATAATTAAGTTGAACCCAATTCTGAGCGCGAAAGGATGTATTCCGAACGATCAATTTGGCTTCAGAAAACAACACAGTACGATCCAACAAACACACATATTAGTAAATGTAATTAAAAAGATTTTTGAAGAAAACAAATACTGTTCTGCACTTTTATCGATGTTTCTCAAGCATTCGGCAAGGTATGGACGAATGCCTTATGCACAAGTTAAACTTGCCCGAAAACTTCTATATGCTCATTAAAAATTATTTAACTGATCGAAAGTTCATACTAAAAGACGGAGATTTCTTAAGCTCCCCTCAGCTCATTAAAGCAGGAGTTCCACAAGGTAGCATTTTGGGACCCATTTTATATTTGCTGTACACATCCGATATGCCAACTAGCAGTTAAGTGCACAAATCAACTTTTGGTGATGACACAGCTTTTTTAAGTATTCATGAAAGGGCCCAATTAACATCACAACATTTACAAGACCACATAATAAAGTTGTAAAAATTGTTGAAGAAATGGAGAACAAAGGTGAATGAACAAAAATGCACTCATATAACTTTTACACTACGCAGGGACTCATGCACCCTTATTCGCATAAATAACACAGCACAACAAAATAAAAAAAATTTCATGTGCTCTTAAAACCACTATATAATTTTGATGTATCATGACTACCTTTGTACAAAAATGGTAAAATTTTTAAATTCTATGGATAGATTTTTTTTTAAAAATTTTTTTTTTAAAATTGCAATTTTTTTGAGACGTTTCTTCAAATAATTAATGATAACTCAAAAACTACTAGTCCGATATTATTAAAATAAATTCAGAAAAATTAAGATTTGCAAAGCCTTTAATTCGTCTATATATCGCGTTTCAATCGGATCAATAGTATCGGAGTTATAATAAAAAACTTAAGAAAAAAATATATTTTTTACGTAAAAATGGCAAAAATTTTCGTTTTAAAAAAATCATAAAAAATCGAAAACGGCAAAAAACTTCCAGATTCATTTTTTTATCGCATAGCGACATATAATAGCAACAAAATGAGATATCGACCATAAAAATCGATTGATTTTTTTCGAATTTATTCACAATTTAGTGAATTCGCTCATTTTCACAAAATTTTAGTTTTTTGCTTGATATACGCATTATAGCGGGTTTTCAAATGTGTGAAAAACATAAATTTTCCAATTTCAAGGGGTGCATGTCGGATTAATGTTAGATTTGATGAGAAACTTCCACCCACAAAATTTTAGTCGAATTCGACAACGTTAACACGTAGCGCATAGGCCCCAAATCTGAAAAAAAGCGTTTAAATCGAAAATAATTGACAAATTTTCAGTTTTTGCAAAATTAACGCTATTTATTTCCCCTTTTGCAAAAAAGTGGATCCTGGTCCTTAGGGCAAACACAAGTTTAAATATTTTTTTCTTAAGTTTTTTATTATAACTCCGATACTATTGATCCGATTGAAACGCGATATATAGACGAATTAAAGGCTATGCAAATCTTAATTTTTCTGAATTTATTTTAATAATATCGGACTAGTAGTTTTTGAGTTATCATTAATTATTTGAAGAAACGTCTCAAAAAAATTGCAATTTTAAAAAAAAAATTTTTTAAAAAAAATCTATCCATAGAATTTAAAAATTTTACCATTTTTGTACTAAGGTAGCCATGATACATCAAATTTATATAGTAGTTACTCGAGCATATTTTTGCTGTTGCCCTGTGTAATCAAATGATACCCCAGCTTTCAGACGTTGACTGTCACCTTACTTGGAAAAGCCACATAGATTTCAAGTTAACACAAATGAAATTAAAAGCAGTATAACTTAACTGGCTTATTGGCAGAAACTCTACCCTCAGCTTAGATTGCAAACTTCTACTGTACAAGTCGATACTTAAACCAATTTGGTGCTATGGGTTTCAATTATGTGGCACTGCCTCAGCTAGCAATGTTGAACAAATTCAAAAGCGCCAAAATAAGATTCTACGAATGATCACAGTTGCTCCCTGGTATATCAAAAACTCTAATATCCACATCGGTAACGTATTTGAAGAAACTTGAAACTCATCCAAATCCATTGACGCGTAACATTTTAATGCTCCTGGTTACATTCGACTAAAAGAGGAGATTCTGCTTTTCTTGGCCGTACAATAGAGGGATGACCCGTAAATGATTTGAACAATCTTGGAACATCTTGGACTTATTAATTATTATTTTTTATCTTAGAATTAAGATATGAGTAATTATTGTTAGTTCAATATATTGAACACAGAATAAATAAAATATGAAAAAAAATTTGTATTAGATTTATATAAAATTGTACCAAAAAAAGCATGAAGTGTACCACTGTACCATTGATGTATCGATTGTACCAAATTTGGTACAATTGTACCATGAATCCCAACACTGTTGCAAGAAAAAGTAATGCAATACAAAAAAGTGTATTGCATTACTTTCTATACAAATCTCGTCTGTCTGCCCATTTTCTGCCCACATGTAAAAGGGGTAAAACAACAAAAATGTCCATATATTATATAGATTTTGTTTAAATGATTCCGTAGTTACCACACCGATAGATAAATAAAAAATTTGGAAACTCTTTTAGATAACATTTATTCGTCTAAGTATAAACACAGTTCTAAGAGTCGATTATTGATCAGTCAGTGGAGAGCTAACTGAAAGTGACCTATCACATAACGAACTTAAAGCTGACTTAAAGTGAGCTAGTTTTTATTATTTAAAACTTATGCAGAGCAATATACATATATGACATTTTTCACTTAAGGCCGAGGCACATAGAATCCGTCATAAGTTATACTTTAACGTACTCAATTTCAATTTTATTGAGACTTTTAAAAATAGATTAAAAAATGTATGATAAGTCAGATAGTAAAAGGAGTAACTTAAAACTGTAAAGTATTATTTTAATAAACATAAAATACATCAATAGCATGATGTATTTTATTTACGTGCTAATACAAATTGGTATGGTAGAGTATTTTAAATCATAAAGTTAAATATAAAATTATAATGCTCATATATATGATAAAATATAACATAGACCGTTAACATCTCAAGTTAGAATCTTAAAACTACCTAAAACTAAGATTAAAACTAAAACAACAAACAAAACATAAATCTTATATACAAAGTTTATATATATACATATACACCTTTGCACACATATATACACATGCATACAGGCACCCTCTTATACATACATATACGCGTATATACATATATATTAGCCTCTGTTAGAGCCAGAAAGTGAGTGAGAATAAAACTCCGGTAGACGGTACTCAAAGACGTTATCGAATGAGTTAGATTCCTCAAGCAAAACTGGAGATAAATATAAGGTGTTTGACCAATTAAAACCAGATTGGGAATTAAATACTTCCCTCATTAGAATGTTTTCGAGAATTTCAAGACGATTTATAAACTTTCTAAGCAAGGCTAAAACGTATCAGGAAAGTGAATGCACCCTAGCCTTTGGATAAATTACAATATTATAATATCTTTTGATATAGTTTTCAAAATTAGCATTAGCACAAAGTCTCAAAGGTAAATTGTGTGGCGGCAAAATTATATAAATACATATTATTGGTTATGAAAGCTAAAATTATAAACCCTAAAGGCCATGATTCAGTATCATACTCAGTCGTACGATTTGTCAACAATTACATGTGTGCTCAAAAATTATGATAGTGTGGATTAAAAGTGTATGTGTGTGACAGACTTTTTGACAGATCTGTACGATTTTGAAAAATTCATAACATAGTATTTTTCCATGCGATCAGAGTTGCAAAATCTTACAAACGATTTTTTGAGTAGGACAGAATTCTGTCAGATATTTTTGTGATTGAATCGTACGATTGTGTAGGATAGTGAATCCTTAGTAAGCCTTAAGTAAAATGGCTATTTTGACAAACTGAAATTACATATAGGTTATCAAACTGACAAGTCATATGACAAATACCCGTCGTGTAAAAGCACTTTAAGTGTGTACTGACTCATACCTAGATCATTGCGATCAGTTTTATACAAAGAAATGAGTTAACTTTTGAGTCACCTCTGACTCATTTCAAGTTAGCTTTAAGTTAATTATAAGATAACTCAAAGACCGACAGGGTACTTACATACATATGTATTTGCAATGTAAACATAAGTACGTTAATTATTTGTTTTCATTCCTAAACTTATTTCAGCAAAAACTTATTAAAGAGCATTTTAAGTCGAAATCTCAAGTATCTAGTTATAGAAGAATTCTTGTATTGAAAAAATACTTAAATAAACTATGTAGTATTTTAATAGCGGCAATATAAAGTATTAAACACCTTGCGTAAAAAAATGTGTGGTTTTATTTTTCCTATTTTTTATTCGTTCGTAACTATATTCGATTCGTCTGCAGTTAAAACAAGTAAAAGTGCTATATTCGGCCGTGCCGAATCTTCTATACCCTTCACCACGGTGATTTTATTTATACAGACATGTACAGCATTATCCATATTGTTGACTCTTTACTTAAATAAAGTCGTATAAGAAAAAATCATTATTCATGAGTTAAAGAAATAGAAGGCGAATGAAAACAAATTCCGTTTGCTGCAATTGTCGCCGTGTTGTCAGCTACTTAATGATATTGAAGCCGACGCTACATCGCAAACTCCGACATTATTAAATTAAATAACTTTTTCAAAAAAATTATAAATATTTCCTCCAAAACTTTTTGTTTCTATATAAATTTGTAATTTAAAATTTTGTAACATTTTCTTTTGTTGAATAAAATAGAAATTAGTCTAAGTTGACGACAGCCACAACGGTGGCCGTGTAGCCATGTAGCTTTGCTGACTTCAAAATAATCGTTTTATTTTTGACAGTTTGTAGTCGGTATCCTAATGATGTCTATGTGTTTAATGCGCATAGGTTTTAAAACAGAAATATCATCTATTTAAAAATCAAACGCATTTAAAAAAATATCTACACACATACATACATATGTATATTCTTAATATTAAATATATGTTATGTTACAGTCATGATTTTCATTTTCAAAGAAATATGGAAATTTTTGTTTTAATTTTCCGAAAATTATGTGTAAAAATTTTTTGTAAAAATATTTTTTTAAAAATTTTTTGTATAATTTTATTCGAAAATTTTTTTTGGGAAATTTAAAAAAAAATTTTTTTTCGAATATTTTTCTGTAAAATATCCTTTTGAAAATGCTTTGTAAATATTTTTGTAAAAATTTTTAAAAATTTTATTGAAATTATTTTTTGTATATTGAGGTAGAATGGTCAGACTAAAGAAAAAAGAAATCCTTACAAAAAAAAAAATTTCCTCATATTGACACATGGGGGTCCTTTTAACTGCTCCTATTTATCAGTGGGTACCCTGTGGGTCCATTGGCTACCTCTATGTGTATTGCTTTCTATTAAGTTCTCTAATACAAATCAAAGCAGAAAAACCCTACATATCTAAAAACAAACAAAAATCGCCCCTCGCAGGGGGTTATTGATCCCCCGAGATCTGTATGCACTCCTTGCGATCTACCTGTCGCAGTATAATATTTATTTGACAAAAAAAGGCAAAACAGAATCATTAAAACCGAAAAAAATTAAAAAAAACGTGAAAAAATATAGGTGGGCGCGGTTTTTGGCCCGCAGCCTCCAAAGGAATGATCCGATGTTGCTGAATTGCAATACCAATTTTCGAAACTATGCCTGACAGATTGGTGTGCTTAAATTTTTTGTATCTCTTCTGGTGCCTTGGCAAATGACATTACAACACTAACACGGACAGACGGACAGACGTATAGACGGACAGACGGACATCGCTTAATCAACTTTTCTATGTATAAGGATCCAGAAAATATATACTTTATGGGGCCGGAAATGAATATTGTAGAAATTACACACGGAATGACAAACTTATATATACCCTTTCCACCTGTGGTGAAGGGTATAAAAATATGTTACTCTATATATACACATCCATACATATGTAATATGTATGTTACATCATGACTGTAACATACATATTAATTATATGTTATGTTACAGTCATGATTTTCATTTTCAAAGAAATATTGAAATTTTTGTTTTTTATTTTTCGAAAAGTGTGTGTACAATTTTTTTGTAAAAATAATTTTTTTAAAATTTTATTCGAAAATTTAAAAAAAAAATTTTCGAATATTTTACTGTAAAATATCTTTTTGAAAATGTTTTGTAAATTTTTTTGTAAAAATTTTTTTTTGTAAAATTTTTTGGAAATTTTTTTTTTAATTTTATTGAAGTTTTTTGTTAAATTTAGGACCTTTTTGCAATCTATATTGAGTTGGAATGGTCAGACTAAAGCAAAAAGAAATCCTTACAAAAAAAATTCCTCATATTGACACATGGGGTCCTTTTAACTGCTCCTATTTATCAGTGGGTACCCTGTGGGTCCATTGGCTACCTCTATGTGTATTGCTTTCTATTAAGGTCTCTAATACAAATCAAAGCAGAAAAACCCTACCAATCTAAAAACAAACAAAAATCGCCCCTCGCAGGGGGCGATCCCCCGAGATCTGTATGCACTCCTTGGGATCTACCTGTCGCAGTCTAAATTTATTTGACAAAAAAGGCAAAACAGAATCATTAAAGCCGAAAAAAATTCAAAAAAAAAGTGAAAAAAATATAGGTGGGTGTGGTTTTTGGCCCACAGCCTTCAAAGGTATGATCCGATGTTGCTGAATTGCAATACCAAAATTTTCGAAACTATGCCTGACAGATTGGTGTGCTTAAATTTTTTGTGTCTCTTCTGGTGCCTTGGCAAATGACATTACAACACTAACACGGACAGACGGACGGACATCGCTTAATCAACTTCTCTATGTATAAGGATCCAGAATATATATACTTTATGGGGTCGGAAATGAATATTGTAGAAATTACACTCGGAATGACAAACTTATATATACCCTTTCCACCTGTGGTGAAGGGTATAAAAATATGCCTTGTGTAGTGCATTTACTTATTATTATATATGTATGTAACTAATTAAAATTTTTTACCAATTATTGATTACAGAAACCTCCCAAATGCCAAGCTTTATCAGGCGGTATATAAATGCACCATCGGAAGCTTTATTTTCGTTTTGTGGTAAGTTTGAAAAGCCTTTAACACGAACAATTTCAAAAATACAGTAATGTAATATATTTGGTACAGATTTTTATGTTTTTATTAATTGGCCATTAAATAAATAAAATCTTACGAATAAAACCAACTTATTTCATATTTTACCCAACGTTTTTTGTTTGTAATGCCTCTGTTGAAGAAATGTTTTTAAATAATTTGGTAACAGTAGACAAAATATAATCGTAAAAGCTTTACTTACTTTTAATTTTATAAAATCATATAAGTAGAAATATACAACTTTATGCCATAAGCAGAAATAACTGCCATAGTCGGTTGATTGAATGGCATGATATTGTATACGTACGAGTACTTGTCGATTAAAAAAAATGTATATGGCTGTCGAAAATGGAAGAAATACGAATAAATTGAAATTATATAAAATGAGTTCTTTCCAATCATTGAAATCTTCTTTATTAACTTATTTGAATTTTGCTCTCACAACTGAATTGAATGTAGTTTTGACGACTCGGATAACGTTAGATTTAGAGTCATACGCCCTACTTGAACAGTTCACCTAAAATATTTTGTTTTCAATCCCAATAACATATTTCCTTTAAGTTCCCACTTTAATTTTAAATTGTGTCAAGTTTATATTTCCCCTAACTACTCCATAGTTTAGGTGTAAAACAGTTAAAGAAAGCAGGGAAAATGCATTTTAGACGAAACGGACTAAATGCCATTTTATAGCTTTAATATAAGAAGAAGAGCACCGAAGGTGCTCGAAATATTGAAAAATATTAAATCTAGATAAAGCACAAAATGTGTTTGTTTGTCGGAAAGCTATAGCGGCCTACACCAAAAATGCCTATTTTATAGTGGCTCTAAACATTACTTAGTGCCTCAAGATCAGTGAAACTTAGCAGAAATATGTCGTAGGCTGTTAAGGTTTGAAAAAAGGAAAAATTGGACGTAGGAGAAAAAAGTTCCCTTTAGATGAATTAATCGTACATCTGAAGAAAAATGTAATTTTTATTTAATTGTCCCTTCATTTTGTTTAGGAATTGCAACATTTAAGGTGAAAGAATGTTAAAAACTTAAAGTTGGACCTAGGAGATTCTAAAATGCCATTTTTAGACCCGCCCCCTTTTGTGGGCGGTGAAATAAAATTTCATTTGAAAAATATGTAATTATTAAAAGAAATGGATTATATACGCCTTAAAACCATAAAATTGTTTTTCACTATTCTTTTTGACCAATTTCTTAAAAATATTAATTTTTAAGCTTTCCAATGCCTAACCAATCTCCGCCTACCAAGAATATTAATAAAAATAAATTTTTGTATTTTATTACTTTTAAGTATTTAATTTATCTGAATTCATAATGATAACTTTTTTATAATTATAAATTTATAACTATAAATTTTTATAACTATAAATTTTTTATAACTATAAATTTTTTTTAAAATTATAGGAATTAAATAATTTAAAACAACAACAATGAATTCTTCTTCGCCTGTTTCTTTAAAGGTGTTACCAGGGCTGCCAGAATATTTTGAAATATCTGCACTTTTTGGAAAAAAATCGCATTTTCGTAATTTCATTTTTGAAAATCGGCATAAATAAATTAAATTGAACTTTTATTACTAAAAATAACAAATCCTAATAGTTTTAATAATTTTATAAACATTAAGATACAAATAAATTTCAAGTTATTTATGTTTTATAAACATAAACACAACATTTTTTAAAAAGATAGATCAGAAAATAATTTAAGTTCGTTTTACAAGCTTAAATATACGTTTCGTATACAGTTATGAATACATTTCAGAATTTAAAATTTTTCTAAATCGCATTGAATTTGAGTGTCAAAATAACTGGATTTATTGGTTTAAATAATATTTAGAATAAAGAATTCATTTAAAAGTTTCATTTTCTAATGAACATCGATATTTTGTTTTTTTTTTTTAATTGACGGCACTAAATATTCGTACGACATTTGCTGAAGAATATGGCAGAATCATAATTTGTTTCACAAAATCTCTTAAAATTGGAAAAGCCTATGTGGGATCGCCTCGCTTTTTTTAGAAATTCTTTTCCAAAATTTATATAAATTAATTTCAGTCTTTGTAAATATTTTTTCAAATTCAAGAAATTGTAATTATCAGTACTCAGAATCTAAAGCTTGTTTTTCATTTTCATCCATCAAATTCGGAAACGCCTTAAGGATATTGAAAATAGTTTTAGTTTGTTATTCATTATTACATATCGATTTATTAAACGTATTTGGGTGAGCATTTCTACATAAAAATTATACAGTTGTTAATTATATTGCGAATTTCAGATTTGCTTAATTTAGATTTTCATATTAAATCTTTAGCCCAAAATTCCCAAATCAATAGATTTGATAAATTCTGCATTTTTTAACCAAAGATCGGCATTTGGTGATTTTTTAGTGCAAAAATCGGCAAAATGTCGGAAAACACACAATTCCTTTAAGCAAACTTGAGCCATCTTTTTTCCCACAAGTTTGTAATTGTGTTGTGGCAGTATACATCAATAATTTAGCATCGAACTGATTTCTCAAGATTTCAGTTTTTCTTCTACTTCTTTCAGTTAATTCAACGTTAATTTGTTCTGAAGACGAACAGCCAAATACTATTACTTCCAGCAATGTGGCATGCATTGTTAAAAATCAGTTTATTTTTCTTTACGCAAAATGTCAATATAATTAGAAATTTTTTTTAAATTCCTTTAACCGTCATTTATTGATGATATATAACCATCTCCTTTGTGCTACATTTTAAAATGTTACACAATTTTTTAACTAAAAATGGCAATTTCTCTTCAACGGTCTTAGCATTAGATTCCTGTACTATTTGAAACAACTGCAATCTTGTACATATGTATTTTACTCTCGAAGATTCAAAAGGGATTATAGTAAAGAACTGATTAACTGCAGGCCAAATTTGTTTTTTAAACTTTATTTTTGTTTTTAAAAATTTTAAAATTATTTAAACCAGGTTCATTTTTGCTCAAATAACGTTATTTAGAATGCTGCTGCACAGGTACGTATGTAGGTAAAACCCGCTAGTGGGCTTTCCCAGGTAATACCAGTGTTGGATATAATGATTTAAATAAAAACATCTACGTTGAAATATTAAAACCGAAAACATTATATAAATATAAAAAGGTTTCTTTCTCGTATGTACATATGCATGGTGAGAAAAAACAGAAAAGGTGAAAGTAAAAAAAACCAAAAAATGGCGCAAAAATGCGCAATTTTTATAGCGATTTATAAAATTTTTAGGTTCGCGACGGCCCTCACTCTCAAAAACCTCCTTTCGAACGAAATCTTTTATCATAAATCATAGTTGGGGGTAGTGCACTAATTCTGCAATCTTCACTCACACTGAGTGATATTGCAAAATTATTGCATTATTTTTTTTGATTTCTAATGGTGATTGCAAAATTTGCAGCCTCAATCAACATTAGTGATAGTGAGTTAAAAAGTCTTTGCACTAAAATTTAATTATTTTGATTTAAAAAAATGCAATCAGCAATATATTGCAACTATTTTTTCTTCACTCAAGTTGATTGCAAGAAGAAATTTTGCATTCAATTTGAGGGTCAATTTGATTTATTGTTATTTTTGTTCACTAATTCAAAAGAGAAGACTAATACTTCATTAAAAATATAATTCAATTCAAATTCAAAAATTAATTTAATTAATTTTTAGTTTAACAAACTTTTTTTTATTTCAATAAACAAAATGGATACATAAAAAAAGTAAAATTCAAAAAATTATTTGCAACAAACTTTTCAAAACTGTTACCACCAAATTTTTTATCTTCTGAGTGTCTACCATTCCACTAAAGAAAAATAAAGGCCTCACAGGTGCAAAAGAAGGCAAATGCGTGTTGAATTTTAAAAACATTTGCCTAATTACTGGATATTTGTTAAGACAACCCAATTCAGTCTCAAAATCCAGTAGAGAAGTATATAATTCTCTTCATATGCTATCATTTTATTCTACTGTTGAATTATCTAATATCAAAGATATGAGAAGACTTGTGATTTAAACAATCGTTTTATTTACTTCGTCAATTGCACTAAAATCTAGGAATCTAACTTACCTAGTAATGTTCGAAGTGACTTTGAACATTTTTATGTAACTGTTATATAGTATTAATAATTAATTTCAATCAAAATTTAGTGCACTACCCCCATCTATGACATAAATATTTAAAATAAAATATTTCTAAAAGTTATTATAAGTAGCTGGTATAATGTCCGGCTAGATTGGAAAAATACCCCTCTGTGCGCTTTGAAAAAGGATTTTTTGGGGCAACGCAATGTTGCTATGCCTACTTAATTTGTAAATTTGATTTTACCATGATTCCAGGTAGTAGTTTAAAAACCTGCTGTACACACTTTTTCATATCGCGGCGGCTGTGAGCCGACTTTGAGCAGCGCTAATTGGATCTTGAGTTGGTAGTTGCATAATGAGCTCTGTCATTATTCAATCAATAAGTCATTTGTAGCTTTAACGGTAATGGGCTACAGAATCTTAAACAAACAAAACGGTTTTATTACGAGTAAAATACTGAAAATTTTATATTTGTATTAATATATTTTTAACTAGCTGTGCTCGCCACTTAGTCAGCGTTCATCAATATTTCGTTCGAAAGCAATCCACACCAAAGACCCTTACGATTTTAGTTTTTTTTTGTTTTTTAAGAGAAGTAACACAGGCAATTAATGCCTACATTGACTGTGTTATTTCCTTTAGAAAGATATAGTAGTAGATAAGACAGATGATTAGTGCGATAGTAAAGCTTTGCAAGCGCTTCTGGTGTTCTTTAGGCGAAATAGTTTGAAACTAACATAGCCAATTGATAATTATTTTACTTCGCCGGCGATTTAGTGCTAGTGGTAATATCGGCGTTTTTAGTTCCGCTTTAAGATATGCTACGTATCAGTTTATGTATTTTTTTACTTTCTCTCTTGTCACATAGTGTACAGTACAAGTGTTCTTGTACGAAGTTTGATTATTGTGATAGAGAAAGAGCAGCAAAATTAGTACTTTCTCTTCTACAAAAAACAGAATCATTATATGACAAACTTGCCCTTTGTGAACTAAGTATATTTCTTTTATTTATTTTCATTTTATATATTTTAATATTTAGTAAGAATTTATAACAGAATCGTCTTATTAATTACGTCTTGGCAGTTGTGAGGAAATTGAATCTACGCCTGTTGCAGGTGTAATACATATTTCAGATTTACATCGCTGGTTAAGTATTGTTTTTATATGTATAAATAAAATTATATTTTGGGTAAAATTTTATTTGTAAATAAATAAAATAATTTCAGAATTCTAACTGAAAATAAACCGGCGGCAGTATTCTGCCAAATTTGATTTTTTGGGACATTACGATGTTGCATTTAAAAAGTGATATGTTTTTTACATAGCACCCTAGCAGAATACTTCTAAGAATATTAGTTCCATACTTTTACTTCTAAGTATATATTTCCTTTATTTGAAATATTAACGGAAAAAATTAGTTGATCCTTAACGACAAAAATAGTTAAAACAATTTAATTTTTATTCTAATCTATATAAAATGTATTCATATAAACAAATTTTATTCAAATTAACAGAATTTCTTTTGTTAAAAACATAATTCAATAAAACTTTAAAAATCTCATAAAAATTAAAATGAAATGCTGTTGAATTCACAAAAATTTAGTTAAAATAGTAGTAAAACAGTCTAGAAAAAACCACCCATAAAATTAGTTAAATTTACATCCCTAAAAGAAGTTAAAGTGAAAAATTTATCCGTCGATTTGACAACATTTTCGTTTACTTTACAGTTTTTTATTTATTTTATTTTTAAAGAAAATTGAATATATGATCCGTTTTATTTGAAAGTGGTGTAAGTGTATTTTATTTAATATGGATATTTTTCAGGTTTTGCATTTGAATAATTTGAAAAATACGGATACATGTTATTACGCTAGTTTTGTATTTTTTAAATATTAAATAAAATATTAAATTGATTAAAATTTATAATGTAGTAATTTTTTAAGTGCGATTAACAAAAATTTATACTTTTAATGACTCAAAAGGACTTACACCACTTTCAAAGTCAGCAAAAAAAATCTATCATATAGAATCTTTTCTTGATTAGCCCAAGAGTTTGTTTTTCAACTGTGTGATACATTCCACCGATGAAGGAAAATTTTGAAGCTTCGATGAAAGACATAATAAGTTTATGTAAAGTCTTCGCTAAAGTAACACAATTTTTTCTTGTTAACTTAAATAAGTTTTAACAGTTGAACTGCTGAAGTCTCTCTTAGCTTGTCAGATTGAATTTTTGGGCAGAAAATTGCAAATTTTTTGCAACATATTTAGCTTTCTCCACTGCAGAAATGATAAGTATAATCGCCATCGTCATAATGCAAGTACCTTCACGCAAAGAAAAAACGTGGTCGAGGTAACCATAATCTAAGAGAACATATTATGGTTAAATTATATGATTGTTATTTAACCATGTTATTATTAATATAAACATTATATGGTTAAATTAAATTATTATAATATGGTTACAAAATAGGAAATGTTATATGGGAAATGCCATTTTTATAACATTTTAAAATACAAAATTATTTATTATTTTGTTGGTGATAATATCGAATTATCAGTTGTCTTCTTCCAAACCGTGTTTCAATAATTTAACTATAACATGTGTTATAGTCTGAGTTAAAATTAGTTGTTCAAATAAACAACTATATCTTGTTTCACAACATTTAGCGATAATGGATAATTAATCAATTGATATAAACTATTAAAATCTTTACAAATTCTTCTAAGTGGATCTGCGTTTAAATAATTATTGCGGAAGCTTCGAGTTAAACGCCGCGGTACATTGAAAAAATATATTAGAAATCAGAAATTCGACTACAGTTTTTCCGTTAATTAAGTTGATTGCAAAAGATACAAGCATTGTTCTGCGGCTTTTCAGCGTTGGCAATCTGATTAATTTTAGTCTGCAACAATAACGTGGAAGAAGCACTCCAGACTGCCATGTAAAACCTATTAATCAGAAAATTTGAAATTGCTTCTGAACTGATTCAATATGATTGCTGTGCACATTATATTGTGGGTCCCATATTATTGAACCATATTCTAAAATTGGTCTTACAAGTGAAATGTATAACTGTTTTGTTATGTACGGATCACTGAACTTTTTAGCCCACCTTTTAATGAATTCAAGTACGCCTCTGGCTTTATTAACGGTCATATGAATATGAGATATGAAAGTTAATTTGGTGTCCATCAAATTTCAAAATCTAAAAAGTTGTCTATCAATTGCAGCTGATGATTTCCCGAAAAGTAGTGCACATCATACAGTTGTTTTCTCGAGAAAGAAATGCATTTACCTTTTAATAGATTCAATTTCATTGAGTTAATATCGGACCATCTTTGAAAGCAATTGAAGTCAGATTGAAAAAATGACTGATCTGATTAGTGTCGCTGAAAAAAATTTTGACATCATCTGCGTACATCAAAATGTTGGAGAATCGGATCACATTTGGGAGATCTTTAATAAAAAGGGAAAATAAAATTGGCCCAAGATGACTGCCGGTCTGAGGTTTTATTATTTTTTGTGGTATAAAACTTAAAAATAAATTTAAATCTCACACCGAGAGGTCACAAACTGCGGGAATCTAGAGAAGATGTTTCCACGCGCGAACAACGAAAAAGAAATAATTAAACATGTATATAAATTCCTGAAACAATTTAACATTTTTTATTATTTTTTTTTTAAAGTACGAACCCATAAACTCCGAAGACATAAACAAACAAATAATATTTGTTTTTAACAATTTCTTTGGTTGTGGAGCAAATATTAAGTAGCTAAAACCAACCATTTTTTATACGTACTAATTGATCCAATTGGAATGAAAAATTGTTTATCGGCTAGAAACTAAAATTTGACCCTTTAGTTGCAAATTTTAGTTTCTCCATTTTGAGGTACTTATTTCAATAGCCTTTTTTGACAAATCAAGTGTAAGTTGTGTCATAGTGTCATGTTATTATACCCTTCACCACAGGTGGAAAGGGTATATATAAGTTTGTCATTCCGTGTGTAATTTCTACAATATGCATTTCCGACCCCATAAAGTATATATATTCTGGATCCTTATACATAGAGAAGTTGATTAAGCGATGTCCGTCTGTCCGTCTGTCCGTGTTAGTGTGGTAATGTCATTTGCCAAGGCACCAGAAGAGATACAAAAAATTTAAGCACACCAATCTGTCAGGCATAGTTTCGAAAATTTTGGTATTGCAATTCAGCAACATCGGATCATTCCTTTGGAGGCTACGGGCCAAAAACCACGCCCACCTATATTTTTTACGTTTTTTTTAATTTTTTTCGGCTTTAATGATTCTGTTTTGCCTTTTTTTGTCAAATAAATATTAGACTGCGACAGGTAGATCGCAAGGAGTGCATACAAATCTCGGGGGATCAATAAACCCCTGCGAGGGGCGATTTTTGTTTGTTTTTAGATTGGTAGGGTTTTTCTGCTTTGATTTGAATTAGAGACCTTAATAGAAAGCAATACGCATAGAGGTAGCCAATGGACCCACAGGGTACCCACTGACAAATGGGAGCAATTAAAAGGACCCCCCATGTGTCAATGTGATGAATTTTTTTTTTAAGGATTTCTTTTTGCTTTAGTCTGACCATTCTAACTCAATATAGATTGGAGAAGGGTCCAAAATTTAACAAAAATCAATCAAATTTTTAAAAAAAAATTTTGAAAAAAATTTAAAAAAAAAAATTTTTTTTCAAAAATATTTACAAAAACATTTACAAAGCATTTTCAAAAAGATATTTTACAGAAAAATATTGAAAAAAAATTTTTTTAAAAATTTTCCAAACAATTTTCGAATAAAATTTTACAAAAAATATTTTTACAAAAAATTTTTACACACAATTTTCGAAAAATTAAAATAAAAATTTCAATATTTCTTTGAAAATGAAAATCATGAATGTAACATAATATATAAGAATATACATATGTATGTATGTATGATATAGAGTAACATATTTTTATACCCTTCTCCACAGATGGAAAAGGTATATATAAGTTTGTCATTCCGTGTGTAATTTCTACAATATTCATTTCCGACCCCATAAAGTATATATGTATATTCTGGATCCTTATACATAGAGAAGTTGATTAAGCGATGTCTGTCTGTCCGTCTATCCGTCTGTCCGTCTGTCCGTGTTAGTGTGGTAATGTCATTTGCCAAGGCACCAGAAGAGATACAAAAAATTTAAGCACACCAATCTGTCAGGCATAGTTTCGAAAATTTTTGTATTGCAATTAAGCAACATCGGATCATTCCTTTGGAGGCTGCGGGCCAAAAACCACGCCCACCTATATTTTTTCACGTTTTTTCAGGTTTTTTTTTAATTTTTTTTCAGCTTTAATGATTCTGCTTTGCCTTTTTTTCTCAAATAAATATTAGACTGCGATAGGTAGATCGCAAGGAGTACATACAGATCTCGGGGGATCAATAATCCCCTGCGAGGGTCGATTTTTTTTTGTTTTTAGATTGGTAGGATTTTTCTGCTTTGATTTGTATTAGTTACCTTAATAGAAAGCAATACACATAGAGGTAGCCAATGGACCCACAGGGTACCCACTGATAAATAGGAGCAGTTAAAAGGACCCCCCATGTGTCAATATGAGGAAATTTTTTTTTTGTAAGGATTTTTTTTTGCTTTAGTCTGACCATTCTAACTCAATATAGATTGGAGGAAGGTCCAAAAATTAACAAAAAAAATTTCAATCAAATTTTAAAAAAAAAAATTTTTAAATTTTTAAAAAAAAAATTTTAAATTTTTTTTCAAAAATATTTACAAAAAAATTTACAAAGCATTTTCAAAAAGATATTTTACAGAAAAATATTTGAAAAAATTTTTTTTTTAATTTTCCAAAAAATTTTCGAATAAAATTTTACAAAAAATTTTTAAAAAAATATTTTTACAAAAAATTTTTACACACAATTTTCGAAAAATTAAAACAAAAATTTCAATATTTCTTTGAAAATGAAAATCATGACTGTAACATAACATATATTTAATATTAAGAATATATGTACATATGTATGTATGTGTGTATATAGAGTAACATATTTTTTTAAATGCGTTTGATTTTTTAATATATGATATCTCTGTTTTAAAACCTAGGTGCATTAAACGCTGTCGTCAACTTAGGCTAATTTTTATTTTATTCAACAAAAGAAAATGTCACGAAATTGTAAATTGCAAATTCAAATATAAACAAAAAGTTTTGGAGGAAATATTTATAATTTTTTGAAAAAGTTATTTAATTTTATAAAATCAAAATAAGTATTTCTACAACAATGTCAGAGTTTACGATATAGCTGTCGTCTTCAATATCATTAAGTAGCTGACAACACGGTGACAATTGTAGCAAACGGAATTTGTTTTCATTTGTCTTCTATTTTTTTAACTTATGAATAATGATTTTTTCTCATACGAATTTATGTAAGTAAAGAGTCAAAAATATGGATAATGCTGTACATGTCTGTATAAATAAAATTACCGTGGTGAAGGGTATAGAAGATTCGGCACGGCCGATTATAGCACTTTTACTTGTTTTAAATGCGGTTGATTTTTAAATAGATGATATCTCTGTTTTAAAACCTAGGTGCATTAAACACATAGACATCATCAGGATACCGACTACAAACTGTCAAAAATAAAACGATTATTTTGAAGTCAGCAAAGCTACATGGCTACACGGCCACCGTTGTGGCTGTCGTCAACTTAGACTAATTTCTATTTTATTCAACAGAAGAAAATGTCACAAAATTGTAAATTACAAATTCATATTCAAACAAAAATTATTGGAGGAAATATTTATAACTTTTTGAAAAAGTTATTTTATTTTATAAAAGCAAAATAAGTATTTCTACAACAATGTCAGAGTTTACGATGTAGCTGTCGGCTTCAATATCATTAAGTAGCTGACAACACGGCGACAATTGTAGCAAACGGAATTTGTTTTCTATTTCTTTAACTCATGAATTTTTTTATTTAAGTAAAGAGTCAACAATATGGATAATGCTGTACATGTCTGTATAAATAAAATCACTGTGGTGAAGGGTATAGAAGATTCGGCACGGCCGAATATAGCACTTTTACTTGTTTTAAATGCGTTTGATTTTTTTAAATGCGTTTGATTTGTAAATAGATGATATCTCTGTTTTAAAACCTAGGTGCATTAAACACATA
>OX451219.1:49406709-49444505 GCA_949628195.1 Phasia obesa | reverse complement strand
AATGCCAAAAAAAGCTTTAAAATATATATATATATATATATATATATATATATATATATATAAGATAGCCTAATAAAATCAAGAAGAAAACCTCTTTGAAAAAAACTAGAAGATTGCCTAATAAGTTGATTATCTTACATATAATGTAATCTTATATATAATATAATCTTACATATAATATAATCTTACATATAATAAAATAGTAACTCATTTCCGTCTGTCTGCTTTTCTTTACGTTCGCATCACGTAAAAACTTCTGACTGGATTTTAACAAAATTTTGTGAGGAGATACCTAAGTATCCTGATCCCAATATAGATATTTTTCTGCAAAAATATCTTATTTACAAGAAAAAGTGGAGAAAAAGTAGTAAAAGTACGCAGTTCAACTAACCGGATACTCATACTTTATTTTTTATAAAGTAAAAAATATGCAGCATAGTTTAAGGTGGAACTGAAAACGCCTTCGCCAGTATTACCACATAGCAGTAAAACCCCGGCGAAGTAAAATAATTATAAATTGGCTATGCTCGCTTCAAACTAATTCGCCTAAATAACACCAGACCTGCTTGCAACAGTGTTCTAAAAATAATCACAACGTGTAATTGCAGTGTTGCCATAAGCGAAGCTTTACTAACACACTAACCATCTGTCTTATCTACTACTATCCCTTTCTAAAGGAAGTAACACATACCACGTATAAATAGTCTATTCGCAAAAAATTAACTCACTATTTATGCGGAAAATTGCACTTAATAATAGTTATATATTATTTTAAAGTTTGTGTTGCTTAGTGCTGTTTTCTTAAATGTTTAATGTTGTGTTGGAACATAATAATTGTTTTTACAATTAAATTAAAGCAAATTTTCCATTAACTCTCACACAATACATTTTATATTTAAAAGAAGTGGCAATGCCATACGGGTTATTTGCAAATAGTGTCGTTAATCAGGAATTGTTTTCGTGAGTTAACTATTCGCAAATAAATAATTACTCCACTGTTTATACAGCAAATTTTTCTATTTGCAATATTTTTATTTGTGATTAAGTGCTGCATATAAACGTAGTAACAGTTAATGTAGGCATTATTGGCTAAGTGTTACTTTTCTTAAAAAAATTTTGTTTTATTTTATTAGGTATTTTGACACTGTTTTTTCTGTGTGTGATACGAGGCATTTCATGGTTCTTAGCTTGGCAGTATAAATACTGAGTTCCTGCTTAGTAATATTATATAATAATATATGTTACATCTAAAATACGTTTTTTCTTCTTTAAAGACAACATTACCTGTGAAGTTTTTGTTTGTCTGCAGAAAACAGAATATTAGGCGGAAATCGAACCCGCAACCCTAGCAAACAGTCTACCGAGGCAGTAATCTGGTAATACCAATAATGACTTCTTTCGCAGTAAATTCAAAACTTAATATTAAATATTAATATCTTTCTATATATTGGTTGTTTTTCTTTATTGCCCAAAGATTTGTTTATTCAAATTTCGATTATTGGTGATCTTTCTATGTTCAAGTAATTGTTGAAATTTAGAAAAAGTACCTCAAATTAACACAAAAACAAAAATGAAAACTCCCGCCGCTTCTTAGCATATGTCCACTATTTATGGATTGAGTTGGTATTTGCAATAGCAAACTATTCTAAACTATATCGGATTGGTTGGTATATAAAAACTTACACCTTGTGAAGATTCCTCATAAAATCTATTTTTACACTAACACGACAGCTGAACTTACTTATAAGGATCGATAACATATACTTTTTAGGTTTGGAAACTACAAAAGAGTAACGGAAAAACGTTACACAGATCTGTTAATATATTATAGATATCTTTTAAAAAATTGCAATTTGAAATAAACATAATTTTCTTCAAACAAAACGAAGATGAAACTTCTTTTTGAAAGTGGTATAAGTCCACTTTTTATAAAAACTAAGTTAACGGTAATTTTAATGAGCTATAGACACCTTTTCTCTATAGTTATAATCACAATTTCAATAGAGTTCTATTTTAACATAAAATAAACAAAAACAGTATTGCTGTACAATGCTATCGCATAAATGTTTCTTCTGAAAGTGGAATAAGTCCATTCCTAATAACTAAAAATATTAAAACAACTTTCATATTGCAACTATTAGTGATCATTGCTACTTCAGTGCAAGCTAAAGCCCGTGTTTCACACTTTAATACTGAGTATTAAGATTTAACTTAAATTTTGTAAGAAAGAAATTAACTGAGAATTGTTGTGATTGTTAAAAAATCTAACGTAACATAAAATTTCATTTTTAGACTATCACAATAGGTACGATCCCGTACTTTTTAGGAAAAGTTCGGTGAAATGAGAAAAATCGAAAATAAACTCTTTTAGAGACAAAAATGCCCGAAAGTACGGGAACACAAAAAAGCAACTTTATATCCCAAAACTTTATGTCAAAGTGTTTTGTATGCATTCGTAAATAGTAAAACTTAAAAACACAAATATTTTAAATGTACTCGCAGTTCCCAACATATTTTAGAAGTTTAATTTATTAATCTTTTATGATAATAAAAATAACAGATTTAGTGCACTTTTGTGAGCATATGAACACATATATTTTTTTAATTTTCTATTGTTTACTTTCAAACAGCTGATTGTTTTGCTTTTACACAATTAACCCGAAGAAAAAGTTTGGGCTGTTTCGTGCACGAAGAAGAAGAATACTCACTCTGAAAATTACTCTCTTTTACCCAATCTTGCAGTATACTTTTCGGTATAATTAGGATCAAAGAAACGAAACTTTGAACAGCGTCGGTTTAGATATTTAATGTAGCCGGCAGAGGTGCCGCATCTTGAGTATGTTGGGCAGTTGAAGTTTATTACCTTATATACCACCTATTCACCATAAATATGCTGACTGTAAAAGAAAACTGAGTTAAAAATATCTCTTTTTTATTTAAAGATCTTAACGAAATAAATTATATTTTTACATTTTTACATTTTTAATATACATGAAATAAAATCTTAATAAACTACATAGGTTATTCGTGTATGCATTTCAGTAAAGCTTATGTCTCTAAAAATATGGAATAATTAATTTTGCTCCTGTTTTTATTTCTTGTAATATGTTATTTTTGAAAGTGGTATAAGTCCACTGTGTTAAAAGAACGTTTTATTTCATACTAAAATTTAAAAGGCGTATAGTGTAAAAAACATCACTCGAATTGATTAAAGCTCGCCAAAATTTTTAAATTGATTCAAACGCAAACCCTTTCACTTTCATATCTTACAATATACAATATAAATTAGAGTTATTTTAACGTTTTTATTAAAGAAAAATAAACACAATCGGCTCATTGTTAGATTATTTAAATTAAAAATTGTGCGGTTAAGCCTGCAACCGGTTTCTAAAAGCCTATTAGTTATATTTAATCGTGTCAGCCGTGAAAATCACGTTGTTATCCGTACAATTTGACTTAATTAGGATAAATATTTCTAATTTTATATTACTTAATTTTACCCCGAGTTAATATGAAATTTAAAGAATCTTTAAAGCGTGTTCCCGTACTTTAAATATGAGTAAATTCTTCCTCTTCTTGTACAGAACAGCCCAAAGTTTTTCTTCGGTTAAATTGTGTAAATTGTCAAACAGCTATAAAACTTAAACAATAGAAAAAAGGAAAAAAAAATTCATGAACAAAATTTTAAAAAAGTCTACGATACCAACCAAACCAAATGTTCCGATTTCGTAAAGAATTCGCAACAACTGTTCGACAAAATCTTCCGATTTCGGAACCGAAATATTATCGAAACCGTAACGATTTTTATAAGAAAGGGTTGACATGACTTCGCAACGATATGTAGTTACGAAATCGCAACGATATTTAATTATGAAATCGTATCGATATGTAGGTACGAAATCGCAACGATATATTTTCTCTGAATACCTCCATATAAGATATAACTTCGTTCTTTGAAAGTTATGTGATTATAATGATTGGTTAATAATTTGGTATTCAAGGCAATACTTTACCGTAAGCAATTCAACTTCAATTGTTCATCTTGCATGTATTTATAGTCTTTTTCGTATTTAATATATTGTTTTTTTTACTTAATACTTAATAATTTTGGGTTTCATTTACTTGCACATAAATCAAAGTTTTATATATTTTTTTATTTGTTTAGACGAAGAACCGAAATGTTTTAACGAATTCGTTGCGACAAGTCTGATTTCTGACAAACTACCGAAATGTCTTAACGAATTGGACACGGCAAGTCTCATTTCAGACAAACTACCGATATGTGTTAACGAATTCGTTACGACAAGTCTGTTTTCCGACAAACTACCGAAATGTCTTAACGAATTCCTTACGACAAGTCTGACTTCTAGAAAAATCAAAACCTTTGGTTTGATGGGATAGCTACATACTAAGTACGAGTATGTATGCATATTGATAGAAAAGATTTATATTGAAAGAGCATTTGTGTTTTATTTTTTAGTAAGTTTTTGCTTCCTACAGATAATTTACAATGTAAATGTTTAAAGCAAAAATTTATTTAAAAGTAACAAAAATTTAAATTATTTTGTCAAAACTTCCAAAATATTTTGACTTTTTATTTTGAGTTAAAAATTTTGTGTTCCTGTACTTTTTTGTAACATTGGGCACGTTCATAAGGGGTAACTGTTGCGCAACGGTTGAGTATTTGTGTTAGAAACGGGTTGTTGACCAGTTGCGCTCATCTGAACAGTTGGGTATTTTTTGTATCATGAAATATTTTAGCTACCTAAGGTCAACATGTTGTGCTCAGCTTAAATAGCTAATAGAAGAGAGTTATACGGTTTCTTATCCATAATTTTCAGCTAAAGTAATTAATTTAGTTAATTTAAATTATTTATTTTGTTCCACTTTTATTTTTTTTTCAATTGTTTACATTTATCAGCTCTTTATTTTGCATTATATTTCTCAAGCCGTTTCTAAGGCGTTACTGTTGAACAGTTGGCAACAGTTTCGTAGCAGTTGAGCTCAACAGTTCGTCTTATGAACGAAATCGCGTACAACTATATGCATGTACTAACTATTAACGACTACAAATTAAATTAAATACAAATGTGGGCAATACAAACTATGCTATATTCACCATTTACCTTATCATGTACTTCATCAGTTCTTTTAAATAGTTTTTTAATAATAGAGGATTTTTATTTTATGTGTCGTTCATTAAATAATTTATTAGCAGTAATTTGATGTTTTTGCTCTTCTTAAAGATTTTATACAAACAATATGATATGTCTGACAGGTTTCTGACAAATTTCGTATAAATTTTATTTATTTATTTAAATTCCCTTTAGTTTTAGATTTTTTTGGTGGAAAAATCTTGATATATATATTTTATAACAAACTTTAGTTCTCCCTGCAACTTCCTTTAAAACTCTCCAGAAAAAGAATCACGTCCGACATTCTCTCAGATATCTATGAGAAATTAATACGAATATCGGGAAGCTAACAACAACGGTTTTTTTTTAGCTATACAGCTATCAAAATAGGAAAATATCGCTTTTTTGCATATAATCTCAAGGATTAAATATATTCTAATTCCAGTTCTATAAGACCTAGGAAGTTGAATAATAGCTCATTTTAAAGGGGATTTCGCTTGCGCTTTAATTTGAAATCAATCATGAAAAAAACTAATTTTTAACAAATTTTTTTCTTATATTTAAAAACAAGTTTTATAAAAGAGATAGTGTCTTATAATCTTTTTTCAATTTACATATGTTTTTTCCTAGGCCTTATAGAACTGGAGTTAGAATATATTTAATCCTCGAGTGCATATGCAAAAAAGAGATATTTTCCGACTTTTATAAATGTATAGCTAAAAACTATCAGAGATTAAATTTTTTAAAAATTATATTTGGATTCAGAGAGTCAAGGAATATAAATAACAAAAGTTTCAATAAAATCTGAATTAGTCATTTTGAGTGCCTTGTTGATTTGACGTGGAATTACCCATTTCGTAAAATTATTTCTAAATAAATAAACATTCAAAATGAAGAAAAAAATAACTGATTTTAACGTTTTTTTTAAAACGATTTATTTTTATTACTTGAAATTTAGCAAAGCCGACAGAAATTTCGTTGATTTTAATGGTATTTGTTGTTACATTTATTAGACTGGCATTAAAAAAAAAAAAAAAAACAAACGCAAAATCAGTGACTCAGTGTAGTTTAGTTTTTTGCAAGTTTAAATTAAATAAAAAATATTTGTTGTACGGATTTTATTCGGCTGGTTGTTTAACATTTAAAAAAATAAAAATTATTCTGGTTTAACTGAATTTTGAATTATAATATTTTTTCAGTTGATTTAACGCACATTATTTTTTTAGTGTATAAAAGCTTTCTATACGTCAGAATGAAAAAAAAGGAAAATTTTCAAATGTTTTATAGATACCAAATTTAAAGCTTTATCGTTTGAAAACGAAACCTACATGTGAGAAGGTTTTGTTTTATAAAAACAGGCCCTTCATGTCAACTACTTTTATGGAACAGAATTCGCCTACGATTCTGACTTGAGTTAGACATTTCTTACACATATCTAACGGATGCTGGATAAATCCATTAGCTGGTTACTTCATGAGATGGCAGATATATATTGTCAAAATTGCAAACGCAATGACAAAACAATAACTCGAGTCGGAATTATGCATATTAATTGACACATTTTTTTTTTTTTTTGTATATATATAAATGAGAAATTTAAGTTTGAATTAAAAATATTTTGACCCTTATTCTCCAGCTGGTGGCAACTTAGGCTTTGCTTTTTCTACTGGTTTTGAAATTTAATTTATCAATATTTCAAAGTAAACAATTGCTCATAAATTTATCGCTGTCAGAAATCTTTTCCTCGTAAAAAAGCTAATTGCGCTCATGGTAATAAAATACCGGCAAAACTAAGAGAACAGCTGTTTATTTCTCCTCATATCTGGTTATGTCAAAATTTGTTTTTGTCTTCCGTTTACTTTTAAAAATATTAAAATAAAATTTGTATAATTTTTTGAAAAAAGTATTAAAAAATATTTTAACGAAAAACTGGCAATTTTTAATATTAAAAAAAGTGTAACTATAAAAATATTATCATTTTAAAAATAATAAATAAAAATAAATAATAATTGATTCTGAATGAATAAATTAATTATTTAGGCTTAAGTTCTTAATTATAAAGGGATAAAGATAAAATTTAGAGACCAGCAGAGTGGAATGCATTTTCTAGACAGCTACGTCCGTCATCAGCACTCTCCGTATCTATCCGCTAGGTAGTTTGAATTAAGAATTAATTAATTAATTACTTAAGAACTTAAGCCTAAATAATTAATTTATTCATTTAAAAAATAGTTCAAATAAAATTCATATAAAATAATTAATTCTTTTTAAATAAGTTTTGTTTGAAAAAAATCAAAACACACTTACAAAAGTAAAAATAAGAAAACAATTAAAATTCAGTTTGTGATAAAAAATCATTATCGTGGTAAAAGTATATAAAATATTAATAGTGAAAGTAGTGAAAAAAAAAATCATTAAAACTTAGTTTTGGGTGACCGCTGAAAGACGAAAGAAAAACTTTATTTTTCTAAAAATAATTAGTATTCAAGTGCAAGAAATGAACTAATAAATATGAGACATTGCAGCTTTTGCACCAAAAATGTAAATGGGCCAACAGGCATGATTTGGAAAGACAGTACAACCTTGTTCTAAGACTTTCACACTATATGTTGTGGTTTTATCACCAACATCCACATAAATCAGTTCAATTTTTTCAACTAGAAGAAGTCGTTAAATATTTCTGTTTTAATGAATTAAAAAAAAGACATAACGGGTTAATTGTTAAATTGATCACCGACAATTTCCAATATAAGTACATACAAATTTTTTAATTGGTTGTCGTCTTTCATTCCTTAGATAAAACTTATTCAATTTGATACCAATATTGTTATAAATTTTGTTATTTTATTTTTCCTTATTAGACAAGAAAAATTCGCTTTATTGTTTTAAATTTGCCTTGCATATACCTGTATTATTTTACCATGTACATGTACATGTCCGCTAATGTACATATATAAATACCTAATAATATTAATCATACGTGCAGGTACATATAAGAAAAACATGTTATTTTCCTATTTATTATTTATAAAATAATTATTTTAATTTTAGACTAATAACAATGATAAGACGAAGTAAACAAACTACACACACGAAAACATATAATGGTCAAATATATTGGCCATAATATTGGGAGAGTTATTATTTAAAATAAGCACACTTTTGAGTGTGAAGTTAAAATTACCCGTTTGTATTTCTGTTTTTCTGTTTAAAAAAAGACGTCTTCAAATTTTAAAATGATAATGCAGCAATGAATCTGTAGGAAGTGAGACGAAGATAGAGACAAGCATTAAGTTTATGTGTCCAAATAAACAAACGAAAATTGTTTGCGTTTAAAAACAAAACGTTATTTATCCTTTTCCATACGTTAGTAATACACTTTTGCAGGAATAAATAAATAAGATTTTTCAATTTTCCTTTATCTGACAAAAGTGTCTAAGTTCGCGTTTTCTTGTTGAGTACAACTACGAGAATATGTGAAATTCTCGTAGACAAGATTCATTTTAACGGCCTGTTTCACAATATCGACAGAGTTCGTTCTTTCTTAGAATTATATTTAAAACAAAAAATTCAAAAATTGTATTTTTGTTTTAAAAGTATTTGTACGAAGGAACGAATTCCTTCTACATTGTGAAACTGCCAGTAAATAAAGTAATATAAAAATTTATTTTAATAAAAAAAAATAACATAACTACACCAAAAAGTCTTTTTTAATTTCGATGGAAAGCTATTCTGTCAGGAGTGTTAAGAAAAATTTAAAGTTGTACAATCATAGAAACTCAAAATGCAAAAGTTTGTTTAATTTTATTGTGAAAAATCAAAAATTAATTAATGTAAAGCAAAAATTAAAAATAACCCAAGAAATCCAGAATTGGCTAATTTTTTATATGAAAAGTAACCCAAAAATATTGAGTGCTTTTCGTCGTTTTTGGAAATTTTTCAAATGGAAAATTATCCAAAATCTTTTAATGAACTATCACCATATTTGAGCGATTTTCTGGGGTTTTGCTAAAACACGTAATATCCCTCCTTCTTAGTCGAATGTAGCCGCGGTGGTTTAGGATGTTACGAGCCAGCGGGTTTGGATGTGTTTCGGGTTTTTTTTAAATATGTTAATGCATGTCTCCTTCTTTCAGTATAAACTTTCGATTAGTTAAATAACTTTCCAGCAAGTTATAGAAGTTTTATATATTAAGCCTTTATGTCGTACTTTGTCGAACGCTTGAGACACGTCTAATAAAAGGGCTGAACAATATTTTCTTTCCTCAAAGTTCTTTTTGACTACAATGAGTTTTTTCAATTGTATTGTGTTCATAAAATTTTTCAAAGACTGCGCTAAAGAATCAATTGTACCTTTATTTTACTTTCTTTATTTTCCGTGTATAAATTTGATGTTGGTGGTACATTAAGAACTGGTGTACGATTTGTTCTTAAAATATCAGCATATGAAACATGTTTTGTGCTGTGATAATTAAGGATAATTAGCATTTGGTGTGTAATGTGGATGCTTTGGAAGGGTATGTAACTTCACTATAGTAAACACTGGACAACATCTGTAGTTTGCGGTGTGATTTCCACCACAATTACTGCATTTTTTAAAAATATGTCATCTTTAGTTTTATTGCACTGAACTATAACATGAAGCTCGCCGTAGACAACGCAAACTTCGGCAACTTACAATAAGCCCTTGTATGACCAAATTCTTGGCAGTTTAAACACTGCGTGTCGTGATCGCTTATGCGGTTCCTCTATAGTAATTCTGCGGTGTAGCAGATATTTAGTATTGTATATAGGGAGTGTCTCATTTTTTTTTTCAATCTCATATCACCAGCTTCCAATTCAAATCGAAATATTGGTTGGGGGACACGTTGACGATTTCGGAGATTGGGTACGCTTTTTACTTTAAATCCATTTTTTTGTAGACTAGCCTTAATTTCAGCTGGATCGACGCACAGAGGGGTATTTTGCCAATCTAGCCGGACATTAGGCCAAAATTAATTTTGAGAAATGTAAAAATTTAAGTACGCAGCTCGACAGACAACAAAATTCTGCATCGTATAGTGAATTTTCAAGGCGTTTGCTTGAGATTTGTTATTTTGAGACACTGTTATTTTGGGACACTGTTAACACTGAGATTTGTTATTTTGGGAGACAGGAAAGTTGTGTAAATCACATACGTTTTTATTGACTTTAAATGATTTTGAGAGGTTTGCAATATATTTTTTTGTGGCTAAACGAATAAAGATTTTGTATTGATTTTTTGTTCTGTAAAAGGGTTTAGTAGCTTCTTATGTTAATTTTTAATGATAAAAAATTTCGTTCAAAATTAAAAAAGGTTTTTTTTGTAAAATTTTTGGTCACAAAAAAAAAGTGAAAAGCTTTTTAACAGTGATCCCCATCGCGATCCTAAAAATGTTATATATCACTACAAAATTTACGATCTCTTCTTTTATGCTGTAAAAAAAACGTTGCGCATATTTGCGCCATTTTTTTGCGATTTTTTTTTTAAATTTTACCTTTTTATGTTTTTTCTTATCTTGGATAGATAAATACGAGTAAGAAACCCTTGTATATTCATAAAATGTTTTGGTTTTTAATAACTGAAGGTAGATATTTTTTATTTAAATCATCTAAAACTGTTATTACCTGTACAAAAAACAATTTAAATATCAAAAGAGATATAGACGTAATGCCCTTTCTTTCGGACTATCTACTTTACACGCCAGAATTCGCCTATTTGAGAGCATATTACACCTGTCATATAAACTGTCAGTGAAAAAGTGGCAAATAAAATCTGATGCGGACAAAGCCATTGTTAACGCGAGAAAAAAAATACCCAAGAAAAATTTAGAAGTGAATTAGGGTTAGTAGTGGGTGTACCGAAAGCTACATTTGGAAAAACCAACGATGGTAACACTAGCAGACGATTTTTTTCCAATCCTGAATTAGCTGCAGAAATAACTGTACTTAACGCTGAAGAGGATTCAGATGAAGAAGAACTCATCATCACAGTTCAAAGGAGAAGTTGTTTTAAATAAATTAATTGTTATAATTTTAAATAAAATTTATCGTTACAATCAATAATAAGTTATTACTATGAATAAATTAATTATTTTCCGATAAATAAAATACTATAAAGTAACAAATTACAAAAATATTTTTTTAATAATATCCTTGGGAGGCGGCGATTGGTTAGGCATTGGAAAGCTTAAAAATCAATATTTTTAGGAAATTGGCAAACAAATAAAAATTTTATTTATTTAACAGGGACGTTTTGGGGGTGGGATTGGAGGAATACCTCCCCCTGCCCATAAAAATAAATTTTTATGGTTTTAAGAAGTATGTAATATATTTCTTTAAATAATTGCATTATTTTTCAAATAATTTTTTATTTCACCGCCCACAAAAGGGGGCAGGGCTAAAAATGGCATTTAAGAATCTCTTGAGTCCAACATTAAGTTTTTGAACATTCTTTGACCTTAAAAGGTGTAATTGATAAACAAAATGACGGGAAAATCAAAAAAAAACTTTAATTTTTCAGAGGTAGGATTAGTTCTGCCTAGGGAACTTTTTTCTCCTTGATCCGATTTTTCCTATTTTAAAGCATTGACAGCCTATGACCATAACAGATTTTTCTGCAAAGTTGCATTAACCTAGGGGCACTCAGTACATTTTTAGAGCCAATATAAATTAAAAGAAAGAGTTATGTCCGACTAGATTGGCAAAATACCCCTATGTGCGTCGCAAGGGTCCACACCTTTCATAACTACCGGCAAACCTTTGCCACTTTTCAATTGGTAGAAGTAAAAATTCGTTAATTAATTTTCGGAACTTGCTTTCATCATTTATTGGAATCTTTGTTTCACTTAAGTTACCACGCTTAAGAAGAATCACATAAAATGAATTTTCTCCAATTATAATTGGAGAAAATTCATTCAATAATTATTGAAATTAAACGTTTAATTAAATAATTAGAATTTTGTTCCTTCAGAAAAATAGTGGGTGGTTTGAACGATTCGGCAAGATAGTAGGCTCACTTGTTTCAGTGTCCAAGATTGCAAAACAGTTTTGAGAAATAAGTCTATTAGAGTCCCTATTTTTAGATTCTTTAGAAATTGGAGCCAACTGCGAAGATTTTGGGCTACTTCCTCGTTTTAATACCGTCACGTATCTATACCGATAGTATGTAAAAAAACACAGTAAAAGCTCTTTTAACAAAACAACAACGTTGTTTTTATTTTGTTAACGTTATTATTACTTAACTAATTTAAGTAAAAAGTAAAACCCAAAAATAGCAGTGTGAGGATCCAATTTAAATACTTTAAATACTTTTTTGAAAAGTGTGAACATGCTGATGAAAACAGTAAAAGTAAAAAAACAAATGAGCCCTTGATTATGAAAGTGGTATAAGGTAGTGTGGTTTTGAAAGGTTGAAATGACTTATACCATTTTCTAAATTAATTGCATAACTTTATAAATGACTTGAACCCTCAAGGAAAAATTTTTATTTAAAATTAACATTTTATTCAAACTCATTACATTGTAATTAAGTAATTTATTTTTTAGTATTTAGGTAAAATATAGAGTTTGTGGAAAATTGGTGGGATATAGGGTAGTAAATCCATCATATCTTTTTTTCTTCTGTTATTGGTCTACTGGTTTGTTCTTCTGTTATTGGTCTAATGGTTGTATATAGTGGAAGCAAATCAATATTTTCGTATATTCTTGGCCTTCTTCTTTTGGTTGAAAGGTGTAACACTTTGAATTCGGAATTGTCATCCAAGGAAGTTTTATAAAACTTTTTATATGGAGAATTTTTTATAAATCTAATCCATTGTATTTTAAGCCAAGATACAGCTTCTCTATTGGTGTTTCTCTTTCTATTAGTCGTTGATTCTCACAGTTATTTCGTCGAAATGAAATCTTCCTGATCCATTTGTTGTACCAGAATGGGTTTCTCTTTTTACATAATTCTATAAAATAACTTTTTCTTCTTCGCCGTATAATGTCTACAATTAATTATAAATAGTGCATTTTTACATTAATAGTCTTACCTGATCATAACTGAACCGCCATCTGAAGACATGACAAAATTACAAATAATTATTTTGCCAAATTTTGATACAGTTAAAGTATTTTGTTTACCAACCACAAAATAAACTCAATTTATCAACTTAATTTTCATGGCATAATGCAAATTACTTCAGATTATGGTACTTTATTAGGATTTGATATGAAATAGCTGATAAACCAGATTTTAAAAATTTTTTGACTTATACCACTTTTAAAATCAAGGGCTGAAATAAAAACAACAAAACTGATGTTTTTTAAATACTACAGTTTAATACAGTTTACCGCACACGTGTCTGCACTAAAACGAGGACGGAGCCCTAAGTCCTCGCAGTTAGCACCAATCTCAAAAGTATCTAAAGATACGAACTCGAATGGAGTCAAGTAAGCCCACAACAGTTCAAAAATCGTTCAAAACACCGCCTATGTATTTAAGAGAAAAAAATTCAAACGAATTTGTCAAAAACAATAAACGGAGAAAACCCTTTTTATGTGGTTCCAATTAAGCAAAGAAACTTAAGCTGTTCAACATGCAACAATAACCCGGCAACAAACAAGATATAATCGAATTTCCTATGCAGATGTCGAACTGCTCTTTGCAGAAAAAAGGAGATGTGGAAGGAAGTGGCAATATTACTGATGTCAACTCTAAAACAGATTAAGGGAAACCACGAAATAGCTAATAAATAATAGCTTTACTACAAAAATATTTGGAAGGCCTTGCTTTTGCCCACAATCGGATTATTCATTAAGGCGTGGAACAAAAAACCTTTAACGACAAGTCATACGTAAGCTTTCCTTGCGTACTTCTTGTGGAGGCTGGGCAAGGAGTAATATCGAAAAAGGAAACTTATTTGCTGATCACTTAAAAACTGTATTTACTCCGAATATTCATAACTTTTGCTTTAGTGGAGTTGCCACCCATAGAAGACGAAGCAGTAATCCCCCTTAGATTTAACTTACAAGATGTCGAAAGCCAATTACCAGTTTAAATACCAAGAAGGCTTATGGTTTTGACAAAACAAGCAACAAGATGATAATGGAACTTACCAAGGTATCAGTTAGAATAATTATATTTATTACTAATGCCATCTAGGCCTTGAGAATTTTCCATTCCATTTTCTAAATGGAAGATTTCTCTTATTACTATGATACCTGATCCAGGAAAAGATCACACAAAGGTAGACTCCTAGAGGCCAATTAGTCTGTTGTCAAATATATCAAAACTATCTGAGAAAATACTAATTACTAAGCTAAACCCAATTTGGTGCGAAAAAGGATGTATTCCAAACCACCAATTAAGTTTTAGAAGTAAATACAACAGCACTATTGAACAAACGCACAGATTAGTAAATGTAGTGTTGCTTTTGTTCTGTCTTTTAACATCAATATGTACTAATGATATTGCTTGCAGTGTTAACTCTCTAACAATTGACTGTTACACTGTGCTCGAATCGGACACTTTTTTTTGGTAACAAACGGGGCACCCGGTGGGTAAACCTAATTAAGATTGAAAATTATGGTCTCAAGTACCTAAATAACCAAATTTTTTTACCATTTATTCATTTTAAATCCATATATATCTATCGAAAAAACATCTTAAATCGATCAAAAAAACATCTCACCGATGAAAATGCTTTTCCGCCCCTTTTTTAGTGGGAGTGGTCATTAAAAACTGTAAAAATAATGATAAAAACATAATTTACGAATTTATATGTTAATAATATCGAGATTTTTGGACTCTTTTATGAACAATATTTTTCACAAAGTATTCTTAGTGGTGTGATTTGGACACCATCTATCGTTTGTACGACATGCATCATTCATCTGAATAAATGGAAAAATTCTGGCGTCGGCAAGCCATTTGCCGTTCCAATGATTTGGATAGATCCTGAAGTTCATGATGCAGCTAAATGTTATGCGTGTGGGAATCATGTCGTCGGTATGAACAGAAGAAAAAGTGGATCCTTAACATATACTGAAACGACATATTCTCAATTGCCGCTGCCGCATTCAGATGAAATTCCTGCTCCGCAAAGATCAATCCCAACCGAACAATATATGCCATCAATATTTCAATCTGTTGAAACCATAGAAACAAGTGTGTCGGTGTATCAACCATCAAATGTCACTGTGCCGTGTAATCACATTGAAATCACGCAAAAGCGTTTGGATATTATGGTACGACGCTTGAAACTATCGCAGCGGCATTTAATAATTCACTGAGTGATGTGGAACTTGTGGCATGGGATTGCGTGAAAGCGGTCATTGAGAATGTTCTCGGAATTCATAGATCAGAGAATCGGCGTATACAAATTGAAGACATGCTGAATGCATTTCACCGATTAAACGTTCGAATATCATTAAAAATTAATTTTTTTGCATCACCATGTAGAAAAATTCGCCGAACAATCACCAGCTGAACGTTTTCATCAAGTGACTGCAAGGCTCGAACATTGGTATAGTGGCAAAAAGCTACATTCACTTTTACGTGACATTTGTTGGAATTCGCTAGAGGAAGATGACGATATAGAAGAATCAGGAAATGAAAATTGATGTTGTTTCATAAAATGTTGTCAATTTCACACATTTTTTTCAATTAGAATAGATTCAACATTCAAAAATTAAAAAAAAAAATGGAGATGTATTGCGAAAAAAGTATAAAAAATCATCCCAAAACAAAACAAAAAAAAAAATAATTTCTTTTGGACGCATTGGTGAACAATGAGATGATTTTTCAAACAATATATATTGATTTAAAATCAATAAATGGTAAAAAATTAAAAAAATTGTTTTTTTTGGAACCATAAATTTCAATCTTAATTATTTTTTAAACGAGAGCTGACCTAAAAAACGGTTAGCACCACTGGATTCAGCGTACTCGAATTAGCTTTACACGCCGGGTGCCCCGCTTGTTACGTTTTTGAATTAACCCTTGTTTTATATGTGCTGTTAGCGAAAGAGTGTAAACATTTCTTCCTGTTGTTTGATTGTTTTACAGAACACTTAAACCAATCACAAAAGCACGTTGTCAAAGTATTGACCAGCGTTCGGAAAATAATGTTATAATTTTTATGTATGGCTGCAATTCTGTTAATAAAAATCTTGAAACATTTATGTATGTATGTATGTTGTGTATGTACATATTTAAAGAAAGTGGTAATTGGGTTCAATTTTTATGACAAATAATTATTATTTTAAGATTATTATACCTAATACTGGACAAAATTAGTGGACAGTATAATAAAATAACAATTTCAAGTATTTTTTAAAATGCTGTCATATACAGAAGTACTTAACAAAAAATACATTTTTTTTATGACAAATTTATTGTTAATGAGAAAAATAACCCAACTGGATTTGCTACATTCGTTGAAATTCTTTTACCTGCCACAAATGGTCTATTTGCATATACAAATAGCCTAATTATAAACATCAAATTCAATTGAAAGAAGGGTTAACAGATTGTATTCTATTTTTGCAAAAATATTTTATGAATTAAATGAGAAAATTATATACAGTTAGACCGTATTTACACCTTGCAGCAAACGCCAAGTTTTTTTCCTATTCTTTTTGAAAGTTGCTTCGAAACCCTGTTTTCTTTTACATTTAATTTTTTTCAAAATATTTATTTTTGTTTGTTTTTTTTATAAACGTATTTTATTATGATTAAGCTATTAAACATTCTTATAGATACAAATTGAAAATAAATAAATATGCAAATATTCTTAATATAATATGTTTGCATATATACACATACACATGCATATATATATACATATATATACATATGTATACACATATATGTATTTATTTTTATATTTTTATTTAAATTTTTGTTTTCTTAACTTCATACTCATACAATCATGGGAATAAACAGAAATTGCAAGCAGTGACACGCATATGTTAACAACAGTCTTATTGATATGAATCATGCATTAACAGCATTCATTTTTAGGGTTCCGTACACAAAGTGTAAAAACGAAACCCTATTGTTTTCGCTACAATGTCTGTCCGTCTGTCAGCGCCTTTTATCTCTGCAACCGTAATAGGTAGAATCTTCAAATTTTCACAGATGATGTATAGCTGTTGCCGCTATAGCAACAAATACTAAAACTTATAGGGTGTTCCAATAGAGAGGTGTTATTCACGAAAATGTGTTTATTTCTTGAACTGTAGGAGGGATACACTAAAAATTTACAAACAATAATTAAAACTTAGTTCGCTTTATAAACAAGTCTAAAAATAAAAATAAAAGTAATTAAAACTTAGTTCACTATATAAACGAGTATAAAAAAACCTAAAAATTAAAGGGTGTTCCCATAGTAGTGTGATTTGCATGCATAAGGCCTAAGTTTTGAACCATAATGGATAGACTCTTGAAATTTTCACAGAAGGTGTATAGCGGTGGCCACTATAAGAACAAAAATTAAAACTTATAGGGTATACCGATAGAGAGGTGTTATTCATGAATATGTGTTTAATTCTTGAACTGTAGGAGGCATACACTAAAAATTTACAAACTGTAATAAAAACGTAGTTCGCTTTATAAACAAGTCCAAAAAATAAACCTAAAAATTAAAGGCTGTTCCCATAGTAGTGTTATTTGCATTTATAAGGCCTAAGTTTTGAACCATAATAGGTAGAATCTTTAAATTTACACAGAAGGTGTATATCTGTGGCCGCTATAGCAGCAAATATTAAAATTCACTAAAAATATGCAAGCACTAAATTAAAATTAGTTCGCTATATAAGCAAGTCTGAAAAAATAAACTTAAAAATTAAAGGGTGTTCCGATAGTGGTGTGATTTGCTTGTATAAGGCCTAAATTGTGAACCATAACAGGTAGGCGATTGCAATTTTCACAGAAGGTGTATAACTGTGACCGCTATAGTAGCAAATACTAAAACTTATAGGGTGTTCCGATAGAGAGGAGTTATTCTGAATATGTGTTTATTTCTTGAACTGTAGGAGGCATGGACTCAAGATTTAAAAACAGTAGTTAAAACTTAGTTCGCTATATAAACAAGTATAAAAAATAAACCTAAAAATTATAGGGTATCCCGATAGTGGTGTGATTTACTTGTATAAATTGTGAACCATAATAGGTAGACGCTTGCAATTTTCACAGAAGGTGTATAACTGTGGCCGCTATAGTAGCAAATTTTAAAACTTATAGGATGTTCCGAGAGAGGTGTTATTCACGAATGTGTGTTTATTTCTTGAACTGTAGGAGGCATACTCTAAAAATTTACAAACAATAGTTAAAACTTAGTTCGCTTTATAAACAAGTCTAAAAAAATAAACCAAAAAATTAAAGGGTGTTCCGATAGTGGAGTGATTTACATGTATAAAGCCTAAGTTTTGAACCAAATAGGTAGACGATTGCAATTTTCACAGAAATTATATAACTGTGGCCACTACAGCAATAAAGACTAAAACTTATAGGGTGTTCCGAAAGTGAGGTGTTATTTGCCGTTATGTCTTTATTTCTTGAGCTATAGGAGACAACCACTTAAAATTTGCAGACAGTAGTTAACCTTATGTTCCCTTTCTATTAAATTAAACCTTAAAATTAAAGGGTGTTCCGAGAGTGAGTGGCCTAAGTTTTGAACGATAATAAGTAGACTCTTGAAGTTTTTACAAGATGTTTATATATAACAAATAATAAAAATTAAAGGGTGTTCCGACAGAGACATGATTTTTACTTAAATAGCCTTATTTTTTGAACCGTGATAGGTAGACTCTTAAAAATGTTTACGGTAGATGTTGTACTTCCGACGCTGTAACAATTACTAATTACTAAAGGGTGATCCATCAGTGACATGTTTTTCACGTATATTACCTTATTTTTTGAACCGCAATAGGTAGGCCTGATATTTTTGTAGAAAGTGTATTACCATGACCGTTATAACAACAATTCCTAAAATTTAAAAAGTGTTCCAATAGCGATGCAATTTTCGCGAATATGACTTTGATTTTAAAAAGAAAATGGTGTCCCATAAGACATGAAAAAATTAACAATTTAAGTTTTTAAAGGCGTACTAAACATAGTATGGAACCCTACGTGTGTAAGACTAACTCGCACGTGACTAATTTATTTAATCTTAAGTGCTAGCTCAATACTCATTTTAGAAAATGCAAAATGTTGCCGTTTGAATCGTAATCATGCAGGTCTCAGGTCCACACATCAACATTTGCTGACGACACCGCTTCTCTAAGTATTCATGAAAGCCCTAAGTAGCATCGAAATACTTACAAGACCACATTTCTTATTTAGAATTTTGGTTAAAAAATGGAGAATAAAAATTAACGAATTCACACTGCGTAAAGACTCATGCCCTCCTACACAAATCAATAACCAGACCATACCCTAAAACTCAGAGGTGAAATACTTCGATACATCTCGATAGACGCTTAATCTGAAAATTGACGGAAATGAAACTAAGAGCAGTGCAAATACATTGGCTCATTGGGAGAAACTCTACCTAAGTTTAGATTGCAAACTTCTACTTTATAATTCAATATCTAAACCAATATGGTGCTATGGCTCTCAGTTATGGAGTACAGCTTCAGCTTCTAATTTGGAAAATTAGTGCCTTTTTGTGATTTCTCTTTTGTTCTACTTTCTGGCCTATAAAAAACACAAAGTATAATAAATAATACGTTTATTTTAATAGGTAAGAACAACAAGGGATGAAAACTATTTAATTTTAAATTAAATTAAATAATTTAAATACATTATTAATATTTATTAACTGTTTCCAGAAAAAAAAAGCAAGTGTATTCAAGGTAAGTTACAATTGAAATTTTCTTTCATACATTACCTAATTATTTGATATTGTATTTTGCAGAAACAAAGGTCTGAGAAGCTGTGGGAAACAATACAAATGTAAGTTTTAAGAACTTAAAAAAATACTTATTTTAATTGTTGAAATTTTCAGGAATAACAAATGCATCAAGAATTGTCCCCAGGCGAAAATATGGGTATCTTCAGCAATGATATTATAACTATCAGATTCTATAGCTGTAACGCACTGAATTTTTCCTCTCAACTGTGTCCAACACTGCCTTCGCTGAACACAGGTTCCAAAACTACAAGTCGCAAGGTGTATGACCAAAAAAAAAAACTTCGCTAACTTTTAAAAAGACAGTTTAAGTATTTATGCAATATTTTAAAAAATAATTTCGAAAAAATCAAATAAATTTTTTATATAGTAAAAATATTGGCATTTTCATTTCATGGAATTGAAAATATTTGAGCACGAAATAAGTACAGTACGCAAAATACATATTCTTACTCCATCAGTTTTCGCATAAGGCAATACCGTGTAATAAAATAAATAACTAAACAGTATTTTATTGCATGATATTATATAAAAGGTTTTATTTAACAAAACAAATACATGATGCACGACAAAAACAATATATCTCAAGAAAAATGGATATTAAAAATCATATTCGCCTTCTTAATTGTCTTCGGCATCCAACTTTCCCTTACAATGAGCAATACGTCGCGAACGACGTAAAGGTCTTTCAGTTTTTTCTGTATTGTTTCTCCTAAAATATGGTTTATATTTATGCATATTTAAGTTTACTTGCAAATCAAACTGAAAATAATGGGTAGTTAAGAAGCTGCACATAAGATTTTTTATTAATAACTTGCCGAACCAGACAATATTTCTGGTCGAACAGAAGGCCAATGTAAATTTCATAATATATGGCGATGACTTTCTATGGTTTCTGTTAGAAGTCCAGTTAGGACATAATAAACTATAAGAAACACCTAACCTAATCCTTTTAAAGCTTACTTATAATTCTGACTGTATTATAACTAGTGTATATGTATATATCGTTGACCTGTCTGTATAGTTGGCGAAAATCAAGCTCTCAAAAGGGTTTTAGTGACTCGATGCCCCCGGTAGGTCATGATACTAACATCGTGATGGTGATGTTAGTTAGAGTTTTAGTAGGATTATAATCTATTCGGAAAAATATAATTTTCAAAACAACAAAATATTTGAATTGTTTTACTCACATTCTCTAGGCACTTGACCCACCAATGTTCTTAGTATTGCCAAATCTTGATTTCTTACGTTCTTTGGTAGTCAATGTCTTGACTGGTTTTGAGTTGAAGTTATAATCCAAATGAAGATAATTCAAGCTTTTACGATGAATTAATATTATAACCCTGACGACAGACTTACAAACCATCTTCTTCCCAATCCAGGGTTGTGGATTGGGAAGAAGGAGGAAAGATGGACGAAGTGAGGATTATTATTGTAGAGATAAGGGAAAGCAATCTTATATTCCGTACCTATACGTTGACGTATAATTCCTTTATTTGTGTCATTAAACTCATTCCAATCTTCACCCCTGCAAACTAATTACCATTTATCAATGAAATAGTATTAGAAAAGCAAAAAATGTATACAGCATTAACAAATGCTTACCCAACATTTTTTCTCCTGCCGACACAGCATACATTTTGTAGATTGATTTTGACATAAATATCAGTTCTTTTTCAATTATGTTAAACTCACTTGATGCTTTTTAATGTGTATTATAATTTAAATATTTTTATTTTGTATTATAAATGAAATTATTAACAAATTAAAAGATAAACCACAAAGAACCGAGGCTCTCAGGTTCTAATAGAATTTTACAATTTTTAATTTTTGTTTTGTTTACATTCCCATTTTCGTATAAATTGGGTATTATATTTGTCTCTTTCTTGACAAGTATACGGGCTGCTGACTATGACCATTTTCATGTCAGTTGTTACATTTCGGTATAATTTGTGCTTGAAACGCATCCAAACTCGCTGGTCCGCAACATCCTGAATGATAGTGGTTACGTTCGACTAAGAAGAAGGAATACAGCAACAGCCTTGTCATCATAGAGTTTTTTGTCTAGCACTGGCTTTTTTACGGTAATTATTTATTGACCCTTTTCATAGGGTCAATTAGCATGCAGCTTAAAGAAGATTGTAATATAATGTTTTTTTTCTCGATACAAATATATATTCCTCATAAGTTTCAATATTTAACCAAAGTACGTTTTTATATTATATTATTTATACAAATTACACACTTTTTTAATATAATTTCCAAAGTAATTATTTTTCGTTTCCATTTGCTGTTTACAAAAAAAAAAAAAAAAATACTTCAATAATTCCAGCAAACTTCAAACAGTTTTGAAATGGAATTGCCTTGTATCATGCTATGTTCCCCATAGAGAAGGCCACAAAATCATCTGTCATATAACCTCTATTAAATATATATATATTAAAACAGTCTTTTTCTTTGTGTTCGCATCACGTAAAAACTACTGGATGAATTTTAACAACATTTTGTGAGGAGATACGTTAGTATCCAGATTCCAACATAGGATACTTTTCTTTCCGCAAAAAGTGGAGAAAAGGCAGTGAAAGTACGCAGTAATTTTAGTAAGGATGACATCCTTTATATAAACCATAACTGAAGCACTAATCGATATTCTTAAACTAAGCATATCGGTTAGTGCTTCAGTTATGGTTTAAATATTTACTTATTTTAGTAGGGATGAAATCCTTTTATAAAGTAAATACTTAAACCATAACTGAAGCTCTATTAAAGTTAGGGACTTTGGTGTGGATTGCTTTCTAAGCAAAATCAATCAAAATATTGGAAGGACGCTGACGAGGTCCTTGCAATATTGTAGCATAATAACATAAATTTATTTGTAATATAAATTTAATGTAAAAAAAATTCGAATGTTAAATACAAAACTTTAATTAAGGCAATTAGTTACACTGAATGGAGAATGCACGAACGGAAACGCGGCACGTGGTAACGGGCGACAATTCAATATTAAAGAAGGCACTGCTAAACTTTTTTCAATTTTATATTATGTTTGCGAAAATAAAATAAAATTTTGATTTATGACTAAAAATAATTATTTTTAGTTCATCGTGCAAAAGCAACACAATTAACATAAGGATAGACATAACTGTATTTTTCCAGTTAAAGAAGATAGTGATGTGAAAGAAATTTTTGCAGTGGTTAGAGATATGTACTCTGAATTAATTTATTTATTAATTTAAGTCAGTTTTTGAAAATTTTCAGATGTGACCCTTTTGTATTTATGGTGCGATATGTATATAACAATATCGTTTCTATGTTGAATATAAACTATATAATTTTTGTATAAATAATTTTATTACCAAAATAACGTTTTGTATGCAGCTTAGTAAAAGTGCACGATCGTGACTATAGTTATACTCACGTCCACATGTCTAATTTTTAAACAGTTCATTAGCTAAATATGTGTAGTTAGTTTATCATCTTGAAATTACGATCTGGTTGAAACCCCTCAAGGTGCATATAGATTTCCCAGTACTCGTATTGTATGTATGGTAGTCTTTAACTGCAGATACGTATAAACATGCATATTTGTTTCTCCATAATACACATTTGTTCCATGTAAACCAATTCCATTTAGTTTAATTGATTGAAATTTGTTTGAATAACTTTTGGTCGTTTTATTTGATTGTAAGTGCATTTGCTGTATTATATTTGAAAGTATGTATGACAAGTACGTTCGAGTTAGTGTCTTTATACGTTTTAGCTGTTGATAAAGACTTGTATAACAAAAATAAAGGTACCTAGATACTTGATAACTCTTGTAGCATTGAAGCACAGTTCTTTGTACAATTTATTGTACAATTCCCACAACAGAAGACATCACTTAGAAATATATATAGATTTTCTGTGCAAAATAAAAATATTTATAAATTATTTTTAAAATTATTCTACTCCCTGAGTAATATCTGGCAAATGGAAGTTTTCTCTAATTATCGTGATTCAACAGCCAGGAAAAGATCACACAGTTACCATAAAGAATTTGTTTCCTTCCCAAACTATCTTTAAATTTCATCTAACCGTAATAAAATCCTTTTACTTTTAATTTAAAAAGTTTTAAGTTTAACAATTTTACCATTAATTTTAAAATTTCGCATTTACTTCAAGACTGAAGCAACCGAAATTTGTTGCTTAGGTTAGCTAGAACTAAAATTAAATGTGTACACCGTTCTAGATGTACCTATCTAAATTAAAAATACATATAATTAACAGTAAATCATTTCCTGTCTGTTTGTCTGCCTGTCTTTCTGTCTGTGTTCGCATCACATAAAAGCTACTGGATGGATTTTAACAACATTTTGTAAGGAGGCAACTTAGTATCCTGATTCCAGTATAGGATACTTTTTTTCCGCAAAAAAGTACGCAGGAAAAGTACATCGTATTTAACTGATTTAAAGGTATTGTATACTTTAAGTAATCTTTTTTTTAAAGCGGGATATTTTAAACACGGTAGTGCAACAGATGGCGCTTTTTTAAAATAATGACAAACATGAATTGAAAGTGGCATATTTTAAACACGGTTTTGCAACTGATGGCGCTGTTTTAGAATAATGACAAAATATGACTTACTTACTGCCAAATAGCCAATTGAATGAAATTTGTATTTAAAGTTGTACTTTGTAGAATTACTTTAAACACATTTTACACAGCTTTACTATAATTTTTAGAATTTTATATAAATTTTATCCAGGGATGGGTATCGTTATATAAAGTAAATACGCCACTACCTACAACTTTCTGTACATCATTAACGACCCTTTCTTTTTGTATATATTTATGAATATCTGTAAAATCTATATTATTTTAAATCTCTTGAGAATATAAGTTAGTCTGTGGATATTAACACATGAGTCATCAAATCAGTGTAGGGATCTGGCAATGTTTAAATTGTACCGTCCCAATGATAAAATTGTACCAAATAAGCATCAATTGTACCAAAATAATGTAAAAAAAACCAAAACAGCAGATCAATATTAAAATGGGACTAATCAAAACTTGTATACTAGGGTATTGACCTTGATTCCTTGAATTTCTGCTGTTGGGATGCTTCTTTACTAACAACTATTTTGCGAAAATACTTACCTCAGTACATAAGCAAAAGGTTTATAATGTTAGGAGCTGGTTACTATACAATTACCAGTAAAATCTTCAAACTCCACCAAAGTCATGGATCTTAATCCGATAGAGTATGCCTGTAGTTAATTTGAAGAACAAATAAAGAGTCACCTAATTACAAAAAGAAAGAAAAGAAAATACACAAGAAAGAACGGTCAAATACATCACCCGACTAGGGCCGAACACTGATTAAAGTGATGCAAAAACGTGCAAAGGCTGTAATTTAGCAAACAGGCCTTGCAATTAATAACCTCTTACTTATACATACATAGTAGAGTTACCAAGGTAAGTAATAAAAATCCTCTACAAAAATTTGAATTCTTCAATTTAGTTAGCTTCAGACAACGTTGGATAATGAAAAAATTAGAAATGTTTATTACAGGCTTTTTACACTTGAGTACATTTTGTGGAATCACATGGAAGATGTTGAAAAAATTGAAACGCTTATTCACACTTGCAACATCTAACATCTAACATCATTATTATGTCAAAATGGTAAAAACTCAAATTGTTGTCCACAATTTTATAATCACATGGATCTAGAATAATCACTACAAATTAATAATTAAATTAAATGTTGATTATTATTGCCTATGGTATTCCTTTTTACAATAATTTATTACAAAAAACAAATTTAAAATATACATATTTCAATTAAATTACCTATTTCTAACAAACACATGCATACATGTAAACAAATGATTACCCAACAAACCAAATAGCAGTCAAACTACAATACAATTTGAGAATAAGCTTATGTATATAAAATAATGTACTTTAAGCTTGTCTTAAATTCGCTTATGATAATATTTATAAAAGTAAATTCGCAAGCATTTCTTAACAATGCTGGATTAACTTTTATTATACACAACTGTTTCTTAACAGTGCGTTGTGTTTCTTGACAAATTCTGTTGTGTTGTTTGCTAAATTTTGTTGTACCAACTCTTGTCCTGGCTAATATGATACTGCCTACACTAAAAAGATGTTTATAGAAAGGAGGTGGCAATGTACTGGGATTATGAGATCTTAGAAAACTTGTTGTGAAAATTAGCCACAATTATTCTTCAATCGCAATGATAAGCTTATAGTAATCATGTACATATAATATTTTCACAAGGGTTCCGTTTTGATTTTGCTACAAATGTTACAATTTTTCGATATACATATTCACATTTTTCAATATATTCTAAAATCTTTTTTAAGCTTAAGGTTTACAGTGATGGATTTAATTCTTTATACACCCCCCCCCCCCCCCCCCCCCAATTTTCAATATCTGCTAAATGAAAAGTATTACAAAAATTTTGTTTTGCAAAAATGATTTAAATATCTATTTATTAGTGCAACAAAACAAAATTTTTGGCTTCCTTTAAAAAATTTAAGCAGTAGAGAAAAAAACCTAAAAATCTAGAAGGACAAAAATGTTCATACAGTGTAAATTTTTTTATATTATTCATAATTGTCTCACTGTAACTGTTTAAATACCATTAGCTTTTTATATTTCCAGTAGGACGCGTGTTACTTGAATGATTAGTCAAATGTAAAGATGAGTGCGCGAAAAGAAATTAGCCGAGAAATTAAAAACTTAATTGTACAAGAGCACAAAAACAACAAATCCTATCGGGAAATAACCAAACTTTAAAATGTGCCGTTTCCTAAAATTCAATACATTATTAAAAAGTATAAAAATACTGGTTCCGTCGAAAATAAGCCAAAGCCAGGACGCCCAAAGAAACTCTCCAGACGCGATGTTAGCTTTGTATTAAAAGAAGTTAAGAAAAATCCGCGAACTTCTGCAGCACTTGACCCAGAGAATATTATTCCAACAGTAAAACATGGTGGTGGCAATGTAATGGCGTGGAGAGCCATAGCAGCCTCTGGAGTTGGTCGGTTAGTGTTTATAGGTGGTATTATGAATCGATACTATTATAAACAGCTTTTAGAATGCAATTTACAACCATCAGTTGATATGTTGGGTCTTGGCCAGCATTGAATTTTCCAACAGGACAACTTTGGGATCGTTGTCATCGCACAGTGTTAGTGATAATGCACCAAGACAGTTAAACTCACCTCCTCAATCGCCAGATTTGAACCTCATTGAGCACGTTTGGGACATTTTGAAAAGAAAAATTGACCCTGCTGACGTTACTAACAAGGAATCCTTAAAACAAGCTTCATAAAGGGCCTGGTCTCAAATTACTCCAGACATGACTGAAAACCTGGTCGCATCAATGCCAAGACGTCTGCAGGCAGTAATTGATGCTAATGGTGGGTCGACAAAATATTAATTTTATAACAAGGTTACTTATTTCGCATTTAAACCAAAAAGTAATTGTTTTGTATGAACACTTATGTCCTTCTTGATTTTTAGTTTTTTTTTCTCTGTCGCTTAAAGTTTTTAAAGGAAAATAAAAATGTTGTTTTTTTACATTAATAAATAGATAATAAAATAATTTTTTGAAAATAAAATTTTTGTAACGCGTTTTATTTAGCAACTATTGAAAATTTTGGGGGTGTATGAAGAATTAAGTCAATGACTGTATGTATGTAAACTTTTTATAATAATTTCCTGAAGTCATTTGGTTTGTTGGGTACATTTTTTTCAAATACAACTGTCATCTTATTAGTGATGACACTAAAATAATCGAAATATGTAAGATGTAACAAAATGATATAGGAACATTTTGTGAAGATGTTGAAAATTTTCGAGCACTAGACCAAATACAATTCGTATGGGAAAATGTTAACATCTTTGAGAATTGATGGTAGATGTTAGATGTTGATAAGTGTGAAAAGGGTATAAGGAAAAGTAAAAAAATACTTATTATATACAAAAAAAATACTGAATTTTATATTAAATTGTACCAATAGCGTATGAAGTGTACCGGTGTACAGCGAATGTGTCGATTGTACCAAACTTGGTACAATTGTACCACAAATCCCATTACTGCATCAAATCCTTATTCGAGACAATTTTCTGGTATGCGACAACCATATTTTCTCACATTTTTGTGATTGCTTCTAGCGCTGCTTCTGACAACCAGCCTAAAATGGTTCTAGAAAAGTGTACTACATCTTATGTACCTATTGGCAAATTCAAATATTTTAAGCATCACTTCCGTGGATTAAAATTTTATGTTCGTGAGATTTACTAGACCACACAGACTCAGATTTACTAGCCACACAGTACTCACTTCAACTTCTGTATACAGTAGTTTCAATTCAATTTCCATTTCTTTTCTCTTTCAAATGTTTCCAATTGAGTTTTTTGTGCAGAACAGTTAAATTATAAAACTTATGCAATCAAAAGTCACTTGAACAAAATATTTGCAAAAGTTATAACAACGTATTAATGCCAATATTCTTAGCTATCAGAAAAAAAATTCATTCTTTTGCTTTTAAAATCTAAATGCTGCTGTTTTAAATGAGTAGAAACGATTTTTTTAAGTACATACTTATCCTTTGCGCCCTCTGTTGCCGTCAATAGGAGCTAAACCTGAAATATTCTCATATTGGTTCGAATTATCATGTTATCTGTCGATCAGTATAACGTTTGTTAAAATATAAGATATAATTATATTTCATTTTTGTCTATGAATCAATGCAGTGTGCGACGTTATCTTCAGGTATCTCACAAAAAAAAATTTGAGATAAAAAAATTGTCTGGGATAATTTTATGAGATTCATCGATATGTGTAATACCCAGGATTTATCTCTTGTGGTTTCTGTGGGAAATAGTTCATCTCTTTGTAAAGGGCTAGTCCGATTGATACAAAATTTATAATGGGCGTAGCAGAATTGTTTTGACGTTGGGCACCAATTGCCAGGAGTGGCGATATATGGTCTCAAGGGACATCAATCTTTTTCTTTTACTAGAACGTGTATTCTTAAGGAATATTTAAATAATAATAATTTACAAAACTAGTGCATACCGTAGGGTATGCACATTTAAATACTGCTATATGTAATATACATTCGTATTGTATAGATGGAATCATTTCTCAAGAAATGTATAACTTAAGGAAAAATATAAAGCCCACTAAAAAACAAACAGAAAAAACCTAACAACCAAAAACAAAAACACACTGATATTTGTCTCGAATGATTTTCGGTATCATTTCTTGCCCAGCCTCCACAAGAAGTTCGTAATGGAGGCTGACGTACGACTGTCTTTTAAGGTTTCTACATTCACGCCATAATGACTAATCTGATTGTGGAGTTGGGTCTAGATCATCCAGGTAATTTTCCAGAGATGCTGCTCTTCGAGATTCTAGTAGGTGTCTTAGCCGCTTCGTGCAATCCTTAAGTCTAGTTTTAAATTGATTGCCACTCTCTCCGAAGTTTTCTTTTTTCAAGAGCCGCTCGATATCTACAGAATAAATGTTATTACATCTGCCTAGTTGCCGGGTTACTTTTGCATGATGAACAGCTGATTTGATGTTTTTGTCAAATTAATTAAGACTCTGCTCTACGTCTTCTGGTGTTCTTAGTGGGACGTTTTTCGAACAATGCGTACTGAGATATTTTCTATATTTTAACCAGTTTATGCTTGTACTAGTTGGTGATACAATATTTTGTTGGTTCCATATATGGACAATAGTGGGTGAATGATCCGAGGATAAGTTAAGTGATGCTTCAGCTTTAATCAATTCACTTGGAATACCCTTAAGCACGACGAAACCAATAACATCCGGTATTTTTTTGTCGATCAGTAGGCCAATAGGTGGGTTGTCCACTTGATATCACATTCAGACGCATTTTTGAAATTGTGTCAAATAAAACACGACCTTTTGGAGTAATGAGTCTTGATCCCCAAAACGTATGTTTAGCGTTGTAGTCGCCTGACGCTATGAAACAGCGACCTAGTGATTTGAAAAAGTTGCTATACTGACTCTCTGATACTTGAAATCGAGGAGGTGAATAAATTGAAGAAATAACTAAGTTTTGATGAAATTCTTTGTATGGGAGGTACCACGCCCACTGTCCCAATTCATTCTGTATTTTCGCACACTATGCGCTTTAGCACACTTTGTATGCCAATTCAGTCTGTGTTTAGCTAAACTATGTACGTTAATATGATTATTATTGGTCAAAATTCTAAGGCGCTACCTAGTGCAGTTATCTAGATACAGGATAATAATTTTTCCTTTTTTATGGGAGGTACCACGCCCGCTATTTCAATATAGTCGACCTTTCTCTTAACTATGTATGTAAATATGGTTTGGTGCAAAACCTTGGAATTTTGCACTGTTACCAGTAACACGATGATAAATATAAACTTTGTATGGGAAGTGCCACGCCCACGTCGAATATCAAAAAAATAATTACCTTATTCTACCATCCGTTTATCTAATAACAAACAGTGAAAATTTCATAAAGATCGGTTCATTGGTGTAGGCAGCTATAGCTTTCCGACAAACAAACACATTTTGTGTTTTATATATTCTATAGACAAGATTTATTTTAGTCAATAGCAGAATGTCTTTTGTATTTTTTTGGAGCAGAAAAGAAAACCAGAAGCAAGGCAAAAGGTGATTTTGCGCGGTGAAAACAAAACACAGTAAAATCGATTGGTTGGGAATTATCAACTACTAAATTTATACGCAGCGATTTGCAAATATACAACAGCTTTTTTGTTTTGTAATCAATCGTAATAATTGCAATTAATGCAATGAGGAAGCAAATTTGCCTTAACTTAACACAGTACATATTTTTATAAAAATTAGTGGGAACGCCGTACTTGGTATTTGCAAATAGTGTCGTGAATAACAATCGTGAGTTAGTATCACAATAAAAATTCATACGCCAAAATATTACATTGCAGCAGATCATCTGTTGTAGACAGCAGTTCGATAAACGCTCGCAGTCGAAATTTTTGTTATAAATCTGTAAACATCGTTGTCAAATTTTAAATATTAAAAAGCACTGACATTGTATTTTTCAAAAAAAGGCACTAAAAATTAAATTTTTGTTTAGGTTTTAAAATACATTTATTAAATTTTTTTTACCCAGTTTCTATACCTAAAAAAAATTTGTCTTGACAAAAGTCAAACTTCATATAAAAAACCTTATTTTTAATACTGTTTTTTTGACTCTATGTTAAGTAATTCACGAAATAAGTAAAATTTTATTGAGACATTGGTAAAAAAATAGAAGAATAAGTACAAATATTATTTATTTTTTTTTAATCTTACAAATAAATAACCAAAAGTAACAAAAAACAAATGCAAAATTAATAAAACCTTAAATAAAACACATTTAATACATAACTTTTTTAAAAAATAATACAACAAAAAATAGATTAAAAAAAATTTAAAATTTATTTTAATTCAGCGTAGAATATTTTAATGAAATCACTAATATTAAAAAATACAAATCAGAAGCACTAAAAATAGTGTTTTTAGTACTGAGTTAACAACGCTGTCTGTAAACAATCTTTCTAAATTATACCTGTTTAGTCACGTTAGTTTAGGGACTACAAAAAAGAACATACGCTAGGTGTCACAAGTCTATAAAAGTAAGCAAATCTCTCCGTTATTGAATCCATGAAAACGAAAATGCCCCTATGCTGGCTCCCATACAAACCCTCACCATGACTGCTGCAAATTTTTTTTATTAAGAGAATATCCTTTTTTCTCCACGCAATTTGTATTGTATCTATGTAATACTAAAGAATGGAATGGTTCCCTGTCGCTACGAATGATAGACGATGTCGACTCACGAACAACTTTTGAACGAAAGTACCCAAGCATATTTTCATATTCAATCTCTACAACTGTAAAAATCTTCCAGCTGCTAGAGATTACTTGTAAACAATGTCGCTAAGAAAATACATCCTAGGTATTCAATTGTAATTAAACATCAATTATCGTAAATTTCAAATACAAGACATTCAATAACCACAACTCTTAACAATACCCTTGTTAAAAACGCATATACTTACGTAGTGGAATCCATTTTCAAATTGTTGGAAGCATGTCTCAATCTCTTTTTGCTTCTGGCAAGTTTCAATAAGCATCCATCTTCATCAGACGAATCATCATGGTTATGTTAATTAATAATTAATTCGATTTTTTCCCTTTATATAAAATGGTTTTTTGAAAGTGGTGTAAGTCCATTTTTTCATATATTGGATATTTAAGGGTTTGCGTTTGAATCAATATAAAAATATTGGCCAACTTTATTCAATTCGAATGATGTTTTTTATATTATAAACCTTTTAAATTTTATTATGAAGTAATAATTTCTAAAATTATTTAAAAAAATAATTGTTTTTTAGCTCCACTTTCAAAAATAACATATTAAAAGAAATAGAAACAGGAACAAATTTAAGTCCATATTTTTATAAAAATAATGAACCCTGTTTCTGCCAAGTCTAGAAATCGTTGAATGTATGTATTATTTTTTGCTTTGTTTATTTTTTCTTTTATTTACCGAAAACTTAAACGGTCAAACTTACACAAGTTTCAGCACCTCTGCCGGATACATAAAATTTCTCAATCGCTGTTCAATGATTCATCTCGGTAGACCAGCTGATTATTATTTTTTCCCCTTTTTGCCAATGTTTTGTTAAAAATACATTATTTGATATGTGCTATTCGAAATTCGTATGTCATAGTTGTTTTTTTTTATTGTATTTTTGTAATTTTTATTTTATTTGAAGTGTGAAACCAAATGTTATGTTACATTAGATCTTTTAACAAACACAATTCTCATCTGATTTCTTTCTTACAAAATCCAATGCAAACTTAATAGCGTAGACAGACGACAGAGATAATGTGCATTAAAAGCTTACTAATGTAAATTAAAACGACAGCTATGTGCATTTAGCATTTATGTACATATATTTTGATTCAATGCACAGAAGGCAGAAGTGCGATTGGCAGCTATGCTATTGGTGAAAAATCAGCATTTATTTCAAAGAAATTACTTTTTGTAAAACTGCTCCATAATTGAAGTTTTTAAATAACTTGTCATTATCTGATTGATTTTTGACTGTGTTGCCACATTGAAATAGCTAAATTCAGTATTAATTCAAAGTTAATTTGAATTAAGACTGCTAATGCAGCCTGTTAATGCACATTAACTCTGTCGTCTGTCTATGCTATAATACTCAGTATTATAATGTGAAACGTGCTTTATCATATGCTAACGAGCAGCTTATGCTGAAATTGTGATTGTAACTATGGAGAGAAGGTGTGTATAGCTACTTAAAATTACAGTTAACTACGTTTTTTAAAAAGTAGACTTATACCACTTTCAAAAAAAACAGTTAATATATTTGTAAACAAACAATATTTATTTATAGTGCCAGCTGATGAATATTTCCAATTGTGAACAATCCAATCTATTCAAATTCACAATAGTGCTTTTTTATCGAAGGTGCGCCCAATACCAAATAAGAATCCTTCGATCAGCTTTTTGACCACAGTCGGAATCAGCCTATCAAGGCAGAAGTGCGGTAGTCTATCAATCTGTGGCTTGCGGATTCGTCTCCCTCCCAAGACTCTGGGTGTTTTCTGCATACAAGCAAAAAGGTCGCTATAATAATCAGCCCTATGGTTTGCAAATAAGACATACATAGATAAAAAAGGACAATAAGTACATCTCAGAAATTAACTCATGAATATGGCATTAACGTTTAAGCAATTCATTTTCGTTTGGGTATTGAAACAGTTTTATCATATTTATATGACGCGCGGTATTACGATGTAACTAGTGTTGTCTATTGCTTTGTATTTGTGTAGCAAAGCATATTGTTGCAAAACCTTTTGAAAAAATTAAACAAACGACCCATTGTGAATGCAACGAACATGAAGTGAACGCTTTAATCCTTTTCCCAATGCTAACCACTTTCAGTACTTAGTTGAGTAACGCTTGCATTCAGTAAACCCCAAACTATTGTGGACACAATAACGGAAGCGACATTACATACACATTATTGTATGTTTTCAAATTCGTTGTTTTGCGTATTATTCCATGCTACACAGAGCATTTCTGAATTCTGCAATTATGCTTCGGAGAAGATAATCGTTTTAGAAAACAAGAAATAAAAAAAAATTATGGTATTAAAAAGTGTGAAATTATGTTTTTTTTTTTGTAAACATTTATAAAACAACAAAGAAACACATACCGAACACACAAAAATGGTATCTTGTGTTTGTATGCACGTATAGAATTGTGAATTGTCTAAATTTTGAGGGGTAAAATAAGTTGTTAATTGGCCTTTCAAAATGCCTTGAAATAAATACCCAGTTAGTCGGCTTTTCTTTTTCTTCTAGGACCTATCAAAAGCTTTCGACCAAGGACAAATGGAAGGTCGATTTAAATGTTTGAAAAAACAACCCGCTTAAAGACCTACAGACCCAAGAATCGCGGTAAGAAAAAGGTGCAAAAAAACGATGATTTTTTTTAATATGGTTGGACACGTTAACTTTAAATCCAGTTTTTAACAAGTTTATTCAAATAAAGTTAGCCAAGAGTCCACACTTTTGGCAACTAACAAAATACATTTGCTACTTTTTAATTTGTATGTACATCTGTATAAAATATATCTTTTCGGCTTTAAAATTCCTGTTTTAGGAAAATCCAGTATTTTTATTTATATTGCTTATTGTAATTAAGGGGTTTGGCCACCATCCCCTGTTGGCTGTTTTACATGTTAGGGTATAATTTATCTTTTATTTTTGTTATTCTCAATGTTTTCGTTCAAATTCACAATAACTTAAACATTTTGCAATTTTCTCAATATTAGTTTTTGCTTTTGATATTTTGACCAGAATAACACAAAACCTTAAAACTCAGTTAAAACTCTAGAGAAGAGGTTTAGGTAGACTTTATTTTGCAATGCAATTTTTAATAGATGTAACATTTTACATAAGATGAAAAATTGTCAGACGTTTTAGGCCTCCTGAAATCCAATTTCTCTGCTGAAAGGTATTTTTGGCGCTCAACAAAAAAGGGGTCTCAAACGACACTTTAAAATACCGCAAAATACATACAGCAACAATAATGTGCACATATGTATGTATGTACATACATATGTATTTACAAACAAGAGAATGAATGGTAAAAGGCAAACAAACAAAACAAAGCAAGAACATTAATTTGTTTTAAATTCTAGGAAAAAAATGTTTTCACAGAACACACACTCAAAACCAGCAAATAGTGTTGAATCCAAAACGCTATAAATGAATTGCGAAAAGGACACTTGTCCTTGCTTGCAACATAACACTCTGTGCTCCTTTTTTGGAGTGTAATGAAATCTCTTGGTTTTGTTTGACATAAATATCGCAAATCCTCGTATTAATTGTTACAATTAAAGAGAAAACACATGTTTCTATACTTGAATGCGAAAAAATAAATACTGAAATGAAAAAGCCAGAATGACATTTTTTATTTCCTTTTCTCCCCTTTTTTGTTTACCTTTAATAAATGCTGTTATTTTATGGATTGCTTGAATACGGAATTTTTTATATTAAGCAACTAGACCATGATTTATAAAGCATTTCTATCTTTTTTTAGTTTAAAACTACAAAAAAACAAACTTTAATTTTAAAATTGAAAATACTGAGTGCGTTTCCAATAGAGAAGACATGTTAACGAACTTCGTAAATTACACTATGCGACAGTCAAAATCGGGATGGGATGAAACCAACGGGAAAGTTATATCGGTAAAAAAGAAGTTATACGTGTCCCGGCGTTTCGCTGGGTCTCGTCTAGGAATCGAGATATATCGATTTGAAGTTATTAACTATCATATAGGGGAAATTGTCACCTTTGGTGGTCTTTTTTTTACATAACTCGAGAACCACTAGTCCGATTTTGCTGAAACAAGTTTAAAAAAATTAGGAATTACAATTCCTTTAATCTGTTTATACAACGTTTCGCTACATAAGCAACAGTTTCGCAGTTATAAATAAATGTATGAAAAAAACCTTTTTTTGCCTAAAAAATTGAATTTTTTTATTTTTATTTCATAAAAAATCCAAAACGGTTAAAAAATTGTCAAGTTCTATTACTTTCTATGTCTCATTGATTAAAGGTTATGTGGCTTTACGTGAAAGTAATAGAACTTGACACTTTTTTTATGGGAAAACATGAAGGACAGTGAGATAACTTCATATATTTTTTGGAAAATAACCCTAAAGCAATTAAGTTTTTTACTAAAAATATGTATATGTTAATATTGATATTCGCATTAAAACAAATAAAAAACAAAAACGCTTAACAAATTATGAGTTCATAAAACTTGAAAGTAAAGAAAAATCAGGTAACGGAAAAAAGTACACTTAAACAAATTTCGTAGATAATATTAACGAAAAAAATTAGTTGAACCTTGATGACAAAAATAGCTAAATCAACTTAATTTTTATTCAAATCTATATACGATTTATTCATATAAACTTATTTGATTTAAATTAACAGATTTTTTTGAAAACATATTTCAATAAACCCTTATAACAAACTAAAAATAACTCAAAATTCTATTATATTAACAAAAATTTTGTTAAAACAGCACATTCTAAAAAATGAAGTAGTAAATTACGATCCCTAAAAGAAGAAGTTTAAGTGAATAATTTATCCATAGAAAAATTTAAGAAATTTCTTTAAATTTAACTTCAGAAAAATTATATATACACACACACACATATATATATATATATATATATATATATATATATATATATATATATATAATAAAAAAATCAACGAAATGGCTATATTTTTTTCTTTCTCGTGTTTATTTTTCTCTTTAGAAATTTATTTACTCCGAACATACATATGTAAATAAAACACGTTAAAAAGTTATATTCGGCTTATGCCGAATTTATTATACCCCCTATGGTCGAACAATAACTTTTTTTTAGTTTCTTTTCTATTACTAAGTAAAATTAATTTTTTCTCTTCATTCTGACTAAATAAATTTTTAAGAGAAAAATAATCTCTAAAAAGAAAAAACCATAGCCATTGCGCTGAAGTGCCAAAATTTGTTGTTTTTTTTTTAATGTTTGTATAGGAAACCCCCCAGTGGTGGTTCCAGGGGGTGTGCCACTGGCAGGGACCCTTCAAAGTTAGTCGGGGTCCGTCATACATTTGGACTCGATTGGGGCCCTCTAAATGGGTCAAAGTGGGATTCAAATTTGGGATTCAAGATTTTAGGTGTGCAAAAAAATAGTGCCATCCACTTCAATTACTAAAAACACAAAATTCTAAAATATGAATAGAATAATATACTTTAATTATCTTTATTACCTTAGTACTAAGTGGAATATAATATATTTTTGATAACGGGTAAGCACCGTTTTGGCATAGGGTCAACGAGTTTTTGGCATGTCTCAATTGGAATATTACGCCACGCTCCTTTAACTAATGCCCACGAGTGATCTTTATTAGTTGTATGTTTGCCCTTAAGAGCTGATTTAACTATTCGCCACAAGTTCTTAATGGGTTTATGACTGGCAACTGAGCAGGCCAGCTGAAAACATCAACCCTATATTTTTCAAACCAATCTTTTGTCCACTTCGATGTGTGTGTCGGGTCAGTGTCTTGCTGAAACACAAATCGAAGCGGCATT
>OX451219.1:49343247-49406509 GCA_949628195.1 Phasia obesa | reverse complement strand
ATATATATATATATATATATATATATATATATATATATATATATATATATATATATACATATATATATATATATATATATATATATATATATACAGTGGTGGCCATATCATATGGAACTGAATTTTACTCTGTGCAACTTTGTTTTAATCTTTGTTATTTAAATTTAAAACGTACATCAGCTTTTCATTTTTTTATGTGTTATGTCCAATTGAAACAATAATAGTAAGTTTTCCACTAAATATTTTCTTATTTTGTGTTTTGCTGTCAATTTAATCGATAAAATCGATAATCGCCTGGCCAAAACAAATGCAACTCTGTAGAACAAATGCCATTCTGAAGATACCGTTATTGTAAGTCACGTGTTTTTTTTACATTTTATATCTTTTCTGGGAAGTGTTGGTTTTATTGAGTGTTTAAAAGTTATTTTAGTAAATATTTTACAAAAAAATAATTTCCTATACAACCTATTAGAAATGGCTCGTAATAAATTTGGTTTGGAATTAAGAAAACGTATTATTGATGATTATTCCAAAGGAATGTCTCAAAAAGCGATATCTGAAAAATATAAAATTCACAAAAGTTCAATATCACGAATAGTAAATAAGTATAAAGCCACACAAACAGTTTCTGTGATCCATCGAGGAGGACGTCCGCGACACACAAGTCAACGTACAGATACTTGATTGTACAAACTGTAAAAAAACACCCCTTTATTACATCTTCGCAATTAGTTAAAGATCTCCAACTACCAATAGCTGCCAGAAGTGTGCGAAGACGCTTGGTAGATGCCTCCTTACGAGCTCACCGGCCTGCAAAAACGCCGCTTATTTCAAAACGAAACCAATTGAAGCGGTTGAAATTTGCCAGAGACCATTAAAACTGGCCAATTTCCAAATGGAAAACGGTATTATTCAGTGACGAATCAAAATTCAATATAATCGGGGTTTGTGCTATGTGAGGAGGCCATCAAATATGCGGCTGAAATCACAGTACTGCACCAAAATAGTTAAACATGGAGGAGGCAGTGTAATGGTGTGGGGGTGTTTCTCTGCTAATGGAGTGGGCCCCATACACCGAATCGATGGTATAATGGATCAACATATGTACAAAGATATTTTAAGAGATATGCTGAATGGAAAATGCCACTTTCTTGGGTCTTCTAACATGACAATGACCCAAAGCATACATCAAGAGTGGTAAAGTCATGGTTAGCTGAAAAAAACATAACTGTTATGGAATGGCCACCTATCTTTTATTTTATATTAAATAACAACCTAGTAGTTGGGAACTGAACCGACACTCACGCTATTCAGGGCACATCATGTACTATTAATCGAGGATTGAAAAGTCTCTAATGACTGTTCCTTCTCCGATCACTACAATCTTGTCTTTTCTATTATTAGTAAGAAGGGTACGACCATGGTCTACGAATTGGGAAGAAGGAGGGCACCTTTTCTACCTGCGTACTTACGCATCCCTTTGAAATACGCGACACTAAGCATATTGAAGACGCTGTGAATAATTCACAAATGCTTTTAAAGACGCAACTGATCGGTCATTCAAGCCATCAGTTCAATGCGCGAATTGCAGGCACTATGGTGGTCTACGGAAATAGTCGAATCCCGCAAGATTTTCCGCAAGCTTTTCAACGAAGCGAAGAGGAAGGAAACTGGTCACTCTATAAATCTTCGGTGAACAAATTTAAAAATCAAGTTAGGAGCGCAAATAGTAAATCTTGGAAAGATTTCTGTAGTGGCATTTAACATTTTTCTATTCCTGGTTATATCCAAAAGGTAGACGGCACCGGGACGACCAGTGCACAAGAATCACTGGAAGATTGCACTAGGCAATCAAAAGTTTCCATCCGTACAAATCTCCGGGATCGGATAGTATAATCCCTGCAGATTTTCAAAAAAATTTAGATCTGACAACACCATGGTTCTTAGATATATATAAAGCCTGTCTGTAGTGGATTTACATTTCAGATCAATAAACAAAATGCATAGGATTTCAGATCAATCAGATAACATCCTTCTTACTCAAAACTCTGGAGAGGCTTATCGAAATTCACATAAGAATGAATATCGAGAGGAACCTTCTTTTACCTGAAGGCTAAGTGCCAATCCAACCAAAACGAAGCTTGTATTTTTCTCCAGGAAGTACAATGTTCCACCTTTTAGATTACATACTTTTAATGGTGTACCACTCACTCTATCTCATAGTACGAAATACTTAGGCATAATCTTAGATATTAAATTATCCTGGAAACCAAATATTCAGGCTAGAGCGTCAATTTGACAATATACGTATGCAGGAAAGCCATTAACACGACATGGGGAATTAGCCCAAGGAATATGAATTGGTTACTTGAAGCGGTAATCAAACCAATACTACTCTATGGAGTAATTGTCTGGTGGAAGGCACTGGATACTAGGTCAAACACCTCTATTGTAGAGAGGGTACTGCGTAATATGGTGATCCTTGTAACTAAAGCGATTAGGTCAACGCCAACGGTGGCGCTTTTTGCAATACTCAACTGGTTACCAGTAGACCTACTGGCCAGGAAAGTGGCATTAAGAACAGCTGTTAGACTAAATGTTATAGGTGCATGAAACCATAGGTTATGGAAACATGCCAGCCTTCTAGGAATAATAAATGTTATTCCTGGGCTCTTGGACTACTGCACCCCGACACCCTTCTTCACAAGAAGATTTCACTTCGATCTGACGGAGAGACAGCTTCATCTCGAACTCTCAGGGTTCATATACATAGATGGCTCCAAGAGAGAAGAAAAAGTTTGGGGCGAAGTCTATATAGAAGAATTTGGATTTAGAATTTGTTTCAGACTCCCGAATGACTTACAAGCAGAGATATCTGCTATCAAAAAGGCGGCGAATTGGCTTAGGTATAACAGAATATCATATAGAGATAACTGGTTTTGTACTGACAGTAAAACCGCTATTATGTCCCTTACAGGTGTGTATAGCACATCAAATCTCGCCCTGGAATGCCGGGATACCTTGAATGCGGTGGCGGAAAATTCGACAGTCAGCCTAAAATGGGTGCGGGGACAAGGGAATAATCCAGGCAACATGATGACGCCATAGACATCTATTGTGGCAACCCTCTCTCGGCCTGCTGGCACCGCATTAGCTATGCTCTCTACGATCTGGCTCAGGTCAGATGGTCCTATGGCCTTTACTGGACCAGAAGAATACAGCTACGGATTTAGTAGCAATAGTCACGGGTCACCGCCTATTTCGCACCCATGCAAGAAAAATGGGTCTCCCTTACAATGACTTCTGCAGAAGCTGTCAGGATGAGGAACAGGAGGAAACGGTTGAACACCTTCTCTGTCTACGTCCTACACTGGAATATCGACGTCTTCAGCACTTGGGACCGCGACGTTTCGAGAGCCTTTCTGGTGTTTCAGTTCTGGAACCAAACAGGATTAATTCCTTTTTAAGGAGCTACGGTTGGTTACCTACCCATTTCCACTTGCCTGCTTAACCTTACCTAACGTTTCGGGCTAGATTAGCAAAATGCCCCTATGTGCGATGCGAAAAAATATTACTTGTTATTTAAAATTATATATATACATATTTTACTTATGAAAAATAAGTTTCAACCTAAATTACTCTTAACTAGTAAATTAAAAATTAAAACATGATTGTATTCTTCTGCCAATTTATTTAATTTTTCATGGTGATTCCCTTTTCAAAATATGTTCCTCTTCTTGTGTCAACATACCGTTTGTTATTAAAAGGTTAACAAATTAATGTAAAATAGAAAAGGCAACAAGACTTTCTACCCTAATGGCATTTAATATTAAATATTAAAATTTTGTGCTAGATTTCTTTAATTACAAACGAGCATTTTGCTGGCGTTGACACAGAGTAACTACAACATGATACCCACAAAATAACTTGAAAATTTAATGAACGAACGCCTGCATAAATAATTAGCAAATCCGTGTCTTGCATTGAGACTAGAATTAACACATTTACAATTTTATAAGAATGGAGACATTAGTCGAAATTATATGAGCAATGGCCAAAATTGTAGCAGAATGTAGAATAATTTTAAACTTCAAACAGTGGTGATCAAAACATTTGTGAATGAACTTACATTTCTTCTAAGCATATCTAATTTAATCAAATGATTTTTAAAATCATTTTACATTTTATACAATTATCACATACAAAATAGTTATTAACCTAAATCAATTAATTTAGAAATACATAATTATCCCAGAATGGTTAAGAACAAGATACTGCAGAAACAACGAGATTAAATAGATTTATTATTTATGGAAATGCTTAAAGTGATTGTAGACTTAAAGTAGACTATAGATTTGCATGAATATTTCGATATCTGCACGCTAGGTGCTGGGATTATTCCCTCTGGAACATAAGTACAACAGTCTAAAGTCTTTCGTCGTTTTGTGAAGGAAAGCATGGATCCATCACTACAAGCGAAAAAACAAAGAACAATTAAAGCAGTGGGTTTCTTCGGCAGAATTTGCAAGCAAAAAGACTACATTATATCTGTCGGCCAGCAAATAGCCATAGTATTATAGTATGTACTTTATTGTAACGATAATAATTTTTCACTTTATAGGGAAGGTACCACGCCCACTGTCCCAATTCATTCTGTATTTTAGTAGGTTTTACGCATTTGCACGGGGGTTACTCATACAAAGTTTCAAGGTGCTATCTATTATAGTTCGCCAGGAACACGATGGGAGGTACCATGCTCACTATTCCAATTCAGTCTGTGTTTAGCTAAACTATGTACGTTAATATGATGGTCACTGTTGCGAAATTCCAATTCAGCCTGTGTTTAGCACTGACTATATACGTAAATGCGGGCGTTACTGATGCGTAACTAAGGTGCTACCTAATTCAATTTTCTAAATACAGGATAACATTTTGTATGGGAGGTACCACGCAGTCTGTCTTTCTTCTCTACACTATGTATGTATATTAATATAGAGGTTACGGGTACAAAATTTCAAAAATGTTACCAATCTACATGATAAAAATTTACGTTCTATGGGAGCTGCCCCGTCCACATCGAATATAAAAAAATAAGTACCCTATTTTACCAAACGTATATCTAATAACAAACTCTGAAACTATCAGAAAGAGGTCGGTTCACCGGTGTAGACAGCTATAGCTTTCCGACAAACATACAAACAAACACATTTTGTGCTTTATATATATAGATAGAAGATGTAGATTAGCGTTATTCTATATTTGAAATCTGTATGTTGGTCTCTTAATAATAATTCCGTTTTACGTAGATTTTTATTCCGTTAAAATTCTACGTGTATCTTTTTGTTCGCAACTGTTTTGACATGTATAAATATTTATTTGTTTGTCGTTGTGTCCTTTAGTCTGTAACATAAAAAAGTTCATAACTTTCACAACTCTTTCCTTCTTAAACTCCAAAAATAGACGTCCATCCCATTTACTCGTTCCGATTCAAATTTATCAACGAATCTCTAATGGCTCTCCATGACTTTGGTCTTAGCTATGTAAAGTGCAAAGTAGAAGCAGATTGTGCAACGGTAATGAGCACATAGAACAGAATTTATGAGATTACATCATAGTTTTCAAACTAAATGTATAATCATCCAAAGTGCAGAAGTGAGAATGTTAAAGATGAGACGATTACAGTTTCCATTAAAACTTTCACTAAGCAGAAGGAATACTTATCTACAGCAATATTACATACACGTTATAGGTAATACACAAATATATACATTTATTTATTAGGAAGGTCCCAAGTAATTTGTTTATAACAATTGAAACTCAAGTGTGAACGATTAAGATTAAAAATTGTATTTGTTCCTCAGAGAGACTTTGATATTGTTACATCGATGAATTTTCTTAATAAACTTCAATACTGAATTGGAAAATATTCAAAAAGCTCCAAAATTTGATTTGTTAAAGTCTTTAAAGACCAAAAAGAGAAATATTGCCTTACTAGAGGAATCGAAAATGACATCAACCAATTCTAGATGCTAATTGTCAAAATCTTTAATGTAAATAGTAACGTGAATATTTATCAGAGTACCGCTTCACTAGTACAGCTATCAGCATTAAAAATAAGAAGTAAACAATGCAGCATAACATATTGGTTTTTGTATCAATCTCTCGTTGATGTGGATATTAATTTATTAAATAGAAACCTCCACTCCCAAATAACATTTTATGTCAGTTATATACATCTACGACCTTCTGTTGGAGAATTTAACTTCCAGTATGTTGACATCTTGACGTAGTGCTTACCATTAGGTTCAATTGGGCTCATTGGACAACATGGAGCACAGATTTATGAGGCTATTTTAATATTATGACAAATGACGGACATATGGTTGAACGGTACCAAGACAGAAAACAAAACTTAACAAAAATTAATCCAAATTATAAATTGAACAAAAGATTTTTAAGGGATAAGCTAGTTTTTATGGTCATTTCGCTAAGTGCTTGACTAAGCTCATCAGGAAACCTTTACCTAAATTTTATAGTTATTATTTGGGTTGGTAGCACGCAATTTAATTAAAATAAAAGGAGATATTTAATACCCGAAATATAAATTGTCAAAATTTTAAATCTTTATCTGGTAAAACATTTTGCTGTATAAAATCTTATTTCAATTATCTGGTTTATGTCTATTCGGTATATTTCTACGGAACTAAAACTGATTTGGGAACTAGTACGTGCAGGTGCTACTGGATTCTAGATTAATGTGCTTAGGTAAAATTTAGGAGGTGAGGAGGACACCCTGTAAGTCGACAGCCAATCGTCACTTAAAGCTTTGAAAGGACACAGCGTCAAATCTAACGTCTAACGGATAGGTGTACAGTTAGATTGGCCTGGGTGATTGCAATATTGAGGGACTGCCGACGAACCTGAGAGATTGTATTCAGAATGAGTAGAATCGGTAATGCTACCGATACTATTTGGTTCTAGGGTTGGGTGCCTCAGTAGGCTAGCAGCTAGCATACTAGTCTATCAGTCTGGGGGTTGTGGTTGGATTCCCACCAAAGACTGAATGTTTTACTACAACGAGTGAAGGTCTTCTTTACTATGCTCGGTAAATTAAGTTAGGTGTACCCCTAGATTTCTATACGATATGAGAGGACGGTGTGTGTTACTTCCCGATATATGATTAGACAAATTAATACACGGTGAGATAATCGACAATACCAGGTGAAATCTCGAAGATGTCATCGGCTTCATTAGTTTAGAAATCTAAAGGGAATAATAATGCACCCTCTGCGTTTCTTAGTGGACATTCCATTCTATAGGTACAACCTTTCTCAATCTAACTTAACACTGATTCTGCTTACGCGTAAAATATTAATTCAAATTTATTTCTTTTATATAGTTTTAAAATTATTGCATAAAACTTTAATAGAAAAAGCTCAGGTAAATCAAGACCTGTTAATGAAATAATATTAGAAAAAAATATTTGAGCTTAGAATGTCATAATTTACCAAGTTAGCTGAGCTGAAAAAGGGCTTTATTCAGTTAATAAGCTCAACTTTATTACACATTATATTTTCATGTAATTCGTAGATTTAATTTAAAAAATTGTAGTGATTTAGAAAAATAAATAACAATCAAGGAATTGAGAAAATTATCTCACCAAAATAAACCGAAAATCCAATGGCAGTGCCTCCTAATGTTTAAATTAGAAAAACTTGAAAGCACTGACAACAAAAAGGTTAATTATGCGAGTGTATTTATCAGTTTGTGTGTTTATTAACTAACATAATGTCATTTGGTTTGAATATCATGCGCACTACTAACTATGAAAGTAAACGTTAACTTTAAATGACAATTCTTCTTCTTATTTATATCCTTCTTGTTCTTTTTTTATTCTAGTGTAAACCAAGAATTTTTACTTATACTAAATCACACTCTAAATGAACTAATATCTGGTGATTGCATTAAATTTACATCACATTACGTACAAAAATATTTCCTTTAGTCGTTTCTAAAAAAATCATTTTTAAAACAGTGTTACCATAAAGCTACAAATTTGCATTCGAAACAAATATATGTATGACTAGCTGACCAGGAAGCGTTGTTTTGCCTTTAAATTTTAATTATATTTGGAATTGTATTTTCCCTCATTGAAGCACTCTGTGACAAAGGGGAACATGCGACATACAGTTGACCGTGTTAAAAACATTCATTCTCCAGATTCATGTCACAAGCACTCAATGATTGGCCTAGTGATTTGTTGATTATAATGGCGAATGCGATGCGAATTATTAGATTCGCTTAAACTCGAATGCAATATAGGTTAGGATCATTGAAATTCTCGGAATGAGAAATTCCTCACCTTTGATTCTTGTGTGAATCACATTGCTCGTGAGTTTTGTGATCGCTAAACGCATTCCGTAGCATAATTTTGGTTGATTAATATTGCGAAATATGATAACAACCCAACCAACCTTCAATTATAAATTGTGCGGTGGCAAGCCAGGCACATCCAATGAATTCAAAAACTCAGTTGCATAGTTGGTTGCTCCGTCTTCGTTTGTTATACAGTCGATAGATTTGACGGAATGCAGTGAACCAACGATTTGATTTGGAATTGAGGAGTTTAAGTGATCTACATTCTTATTCTTTGCCGCTTAAATTGTTCTTTCACATAATCAATCGTAGTTTTTGTGGTTAGCAATGATGTTCGGAAACACTATGTTGATGGGCTCCGCTTTCGTTGAGACGATATACCAAAAATGTGGCGGAAACGAAATCAATCGATTCGATACGTCAACAGGAATACGACCATTACCTATACTTAGCAGTTGATTGAAGAACACTTCGGCTGATGTACCGTTTTGCAATGCAACTCGCATGTTTGTCGTCAGCTGAAGTTTCTTCACATAACGCCATAATGTCTCTGATTTGAGGCAAGCATTGACCTCATCGGCAGCGGTCGATCATGATCATACTGGTAGTTTTTTCCGGAAATCGCCAGAAAGTAAAATCAATGCACCGCCAAAAAGTCTTGCATCATTACCCAGATCTTTCATAGTGCGATTCAGAGCTTCTAACGCATGTTTATGCGACGTTTATGCTTGCCACCACAACTTTTGCCATTGCTGAATGTTTCGCTGTGTTACATGTTGGTTCTGCAACCGCTTGAAGTTTTAAAGGCTATTCAAATGCCGAATGAGCGATTCGGCAACCTTCCATCACTTCTTCTTGTTGGGGATTCAATAAAGGTAGATTCGTTCGAACCGATTGGCTTTTTTGTGCCAATTGTCGCAAAAAAATTCCAAAAAAAAATTTGTCACAACGTAACGAAAACATAATCATCATCTATCAGGAATATGGCGTCGTAAAATCACTCCATACAAAATGTATGGGAAAATTAATTTTCTTGATATTTATTTTTCGTATTCCCTTGTTTGGGCGGAGACCAGTCCGAATTGGTCCAGGCATTCTTGAGTTATAAGCGTAGTAACTAACGTCACTCTTTTTTATACATACATACATATATATATATGTAGATTGGGTCATTGATATTCGATATTATGTTACAATAAAAGTATTTTAAGTTTAAAACTTTCCAGTAAAATTTTGAATTTTATATCTGTGGCAATCCTAACGCAAAGTAAGATGTACCAAAAATGAAAGTTTGCAAATATATTCAACAAGCTGGTAATCAAACTTACTCTTATTCAGGGATACATACATATGTATGTATATTAAAAGTCAAACCGAGCACATGAATCCTTTTAATATAGTTTGGCTAATTAACTTAAAACAAGATTGAATCCCATAGTGAAAACCGCCAAAACAAATATTAAAGAAAAAAAAAAACAATTAACCTTAAGTACACATAACATCATGGAACAAAATTTAAAATTATGAGACAAGAACGGTTGTGGTATACCCACATTTAATAGAGTTGATTTACATATTTTGCAAGATTGGCATTTTTTGTAAAAGCGTAATACAGCAGTGAGAATATGTATACTCTTGACAGTTATGAATAATTAATAAAATATTTTTCCAACATAAAAATAAAACTGTCAAATTAAAATATAACAAAAACAAGATTGTCATGTTATAACACAGCTTTTATAACATGGCTGCTAAAAACCATGTTTAGACGTGGTAAAAACAATAACATAGCCAGTCTACACTTACCACTAACATCATGTTAGTGTTAATGTTTATCATGTTATATATAATGTAGACGGGGGGTTAATAACACGAAAGTCAGAACTAGGCTCTTATAAAATAAATGGCTACATATTTTACGATACTAAAGACCCTCGTGGTGGAGCATGCGGTGGTTCGGTAATACTAATAAAGGGCCGTCTTAAGCACTATCTACTGTGTGATTTTAGTACAGACTACATGCAAGCAACTAACATCTGCCTCGAAAACTTTGATTGAAACATAGTTATTTCTTCAATTTATTCCTCTCCTAGATTTTCGATATCAGAGACTCAGTACGGCGAATTTTTTAAATGACTAGGATCTCGTTTTGTAGCCTCTGGTAGTTACAATGCGAAACACACGTTCCGGGGGTCAAGGCTAAACACTCCTAAAGGTAGTGTCTTGTTATTGATTTTGGCGCAACAAAGGGTTTTCTAAGAGATATGCTTAAATTTGAAGCATCACTTGAAATATTGTCTGTTCATTCACTTACTATTCAATTTCAATATTGAACCTCCAAATAGTTTCACCGTTGGAAAGCACTCGCGTTAATTGGCTGAAATATTAAAAATATATCAGTGTTCATTGCTCGACAAACATGCCTTTAAGAACACAAAAAAAATAGAGCTGTTTCTTATTGATCGTGATAAAAAACTCAAATTAGCTGTTCAACATGCAACAATAACCCGGCAACAAACAATACAATCGAATTTGCTCTGCAGAAATAGAAATGCTCTTGACAGAAGAAAGAAGAATTCTATCAGAGTGGCAATCTCGCAGATCTCTTTAACTCAAAAATAGGCTAAGAGATATCACGAAACGACTACGAGAGCTACTTGAATCCCGCAGAATTGCATCATTACAAAAATACTTGGAAGGGCTTGTGATGCTAGCCTTGTGATAAAAGCCTTCTAGAAGTCCTTTATTCCTTATTTTGGAGGCACAAGATCTTTCACACGTATTCCATTCTCATATCTTTTTTACACAGGCTGTCATTGCAGAGCAGGCCTTCCTTCCATCGCCCCTGTCGGCAAGCGTCAGCTAGAAGGCCTTATACCATTTTTATTTTAATACCATTTTTCGTGGTCAAAACTAAGAAAAAAATTTTGGACAACATAATTTTTGTTGTTGTGCTAATTTTATTAGGAATTTTAAATTTATTTTTAATTGAAATATTTAATTTTTTTATAAATTTTTTTTTGTGAATTGAACTCTCAAGCTCCAGGCTGATAGATAAGCAAGCAGCATTCAATTAAATAAAGGCGAATTAAATTAACTTTTTTATAAATGAGAATTCTAAGAGAAGGGAAGTAGGAATGCGTACTATTTCTTTTAAAAGGAAGAGACAAGGCCTTCTTGGGAAGGCACGGAAAAATGAGTTTAAACATGCCTTATAGATTGCCTGAAGAGAGAAGGCCTTTTTTAGTTTTACCAGTGGGTATATAAAAGAGAGCATGAATTGTTGGTTAAAATATAGTTTTCCAAATTGAAAATTATATTTTCACTCTAATGTTAACAATTTTTTTGGTTAAATAAGTGCTACAATAACTTCTTAATTTGTCTAAAAATATTAATTGTTTTTGTATGAAATGTAAGTTATAAAATAACACCAACTGTATTTTCAGTAAATATTTGTAGAAAAAGATTGCTATTATTTTTAAATACGAATAAAATCAGTTAAAACTATAATCATGTATTTTTATTCTGTTTATTTAACTTTAAATTTTCTGACAAGTAATCACTAATTTGCTAGAATTGTCAAAAAATCACTTGTGTTAAAAATGTCTTTCTAATTGAGCTTTAATTTCGAAATTTGTGAGTGTTAGTAAAAAACTGCGAGTAAATTGTGTTTTTCGAACTTGCATTTGGATTTGTTAAAGAAACACTACAAGCAAAAGATATAATTCAATATTGTCTCAATCCGAAAATAATCCTTTTTATAATGTATGTATACCAATCATCAACTGATTTGTCCTAACATGGATACTAAATCTTTTAGTTGTTTTCAAAACCTGATTTTATTTAAATTTTTTCACCTTACCCCCTACATTACATTCGACATAAAATGATAAACATCAAAACAAACTAACACCATTTTAGTGTTAATTGTAGACTGGCCATCTTAATGTCTTTTCCACGTCTTAACATGGTTGTTAAAACATTTAGGCCCAATATTATAACTTGCCTTTAGCTAAAGTTAGGATTTTGTTGGAGCGATAAGTAGTTTTTCGTTATAATAATGAGGATAATGCTCATTGCTATAACTTGTCCTTATAGTACGTGATAGTTAGCTTAATTTTAATAACGAAAAACTATTTATTGCTCCAACAAAATCCTAACTTTAGCTATAGGCAAGTTATAATAATGGGCCTTATTATAAAAACACTTTTATAACATGACAATGTTGTTGTTATATTTCAGTTTGACAGTTTTATTTTCACACAGCGCCATCTGTAGCTCAACCGTACTACAAGCATCTGTTGTGCTATTAGCATTCATTCAAGCAAAATTGTAGAAAAACTGAAAATTATGTTCACACAAAAAATGACATAAACAAGTATTCGCTACCTATAACAACATGCACAAGTCAAATTTATGTTTTGTTTAAATTGATGGCTACTGAAGACGAGGTGTTATAAAGTCCTGTAGCTTAAGAAGGTTAACTTTTAGAGTGCTTAAAACTGACACATTAAGGTAAATATTTAAAAGTCATTAAAAATAATAATAAAAACTTTTTGTCGGCTAAGAAAACAACTGTAAAATGATTGTAGTTTATTTAACGATAAGAGACCTGCTAACAATAACAGCTCCATTCAAACAATAACGACTATCATATAATTTGTTAGTCAGAGAAAATATTTCGTTTCTTAATTTCAGTTTCAGTCCTTAAAAAAATTTAAAAAAAAATCGTCACAGATTAAAATGCTGAAAATGTGAGTTTTATCTTTACCTTATTATGTATTATTAAAGGTAAATGTTGTGCAGGAGAATTAACGCTACGCATAAACCCTAATACATAAAGAAACGTTTTTAATTTTACATAGCAAAATTTTAAAAATTTTATTAAATCAGTAACGGACCTACCAAAATTATAGCGTTGAGCGTTGAACTGGCATACCCTAATGAAAGCGCTAGCTTTTTTCAAAGACAATAAGCATTTTAGGAATGATACTTTAGAGTTAACGCCAGGTTCCAGAAAACACTAAGCTCAGCGCTCAAATTTGATATCTTTACACTATAACTTTCTAAAAAAATTTTTTTGAATAATCCTTGACGAATAAAATTCATTCAACTGTTTTGGTACACGAGAACTCCGATTTCTGTTTTATTTAACATAAGCTGTCTAAAAAGGTATTCAACGCTAGCTGAAGAATATGGTAAGGTACAGTTATACCAAGGTTATAAACCTATTTTGCCACAAAGTAAAATAAAGCAATCTTAAAAAGGTGCAAACATATCTAGGTTTTTAAAAGTTTTATAACCTCACAATATTTACTTTTACTTTTATTTGGTTCATATTTATTTTATAATTCCCTTTTTAAATTATCAAGCAGTGCTTGATTTTTTATTTTTCATCTGCAAGTATAAAAGATAAAACGTTGTTTTGTTAAAGGTACCAACAAAATTGCGGCCTGTACAGATAAAATTTTAATGCAAGAGCAGCCTGTTGAATTATACAATAAAAATTGTGAACTGCAAGTTCATGTTGTGCAACTGACCTATGAAACCTTCATAGGAGAGAAGAGATTTTATAAATTTAATGCAAAAATTCAGCCTCTGCAAAATCGTTTTTTGCTTCATAAACCAGTTTACAGATCAAATTTATAAAGAACACGAAAATTTCGTTTGCATCCCTGTCATCTTTAATTGAAAAATATAAAATTACAATTATCTTTTTAAGAACAGTTTTTAGTCTCTCCTAAACATTTCTCAATCTTGAGTGGTTTATGATTTAGTGTGCGATATAAATGTACCTAAATACAGATTTACTTATAAATCTCTAAGTTAAGTGTGACATTGTGTAATTAAAGTCCTGCATTTCAAACTGTTACGCCAACTTGTAGCATCTTCAAGGCAGCAGTGCAACGTTCAAGGTTAAAAATACAATGCAATGAATAAAACACTTAAACTGACTCATACATAATCATACTCGTATGTTCTTTCATTAATGTAATCTAAACGTTTAAGTCTACTTGAATATACATACATGCACACATAAATGTACTTGCAAACAAATGTAACAATGTAATTTATATTCATACCAAGTCTTTCTTACCTTCTGACTTCCTGCAAACTTTGGTAGATACAGGTAGGGAGGTCGTACAAAGCTAAACAAACAAAGAAGCCGACATTAAAAATTAAAAACATTCTTAAAATTTCAAAAGAAATACAATATACTCATCTAAATGAAAAAATGAGAAGATAAAAAAGATTTCACAACTTGTTTCAATATTGTCAGTATTAAATAATTAATTTCCTCACAGCCCAGAATTTAAATGCAAACATCTTCCAAGTGGAATAACAATACTCATTAAATTATAATTAGGTAAGTAGCAGTATATTGTTATTAAGCAGAAAGCAGCAGAAAATAGTCCAAATTTGTACGTCTTTACAGTTTGTTAGAATGGATTTATATATTTAACTTCGCATCTATACAGGGTACCAACTTACAGGCTCGTATTCTCCAAATAAGGTTTTAAATCCTAAACACAGGGTACAAACTTACAGGCTCGTATTCTCCAAATAAGGTTATAAATCCTAAACCTAAGTAAAATCCCATTAATATTCTATGTGACTTAAATACCTAATGTTATATATTAAGATATTTCTCCATTGTTATGTGATTATTTTTGTCCCGAGAGTTTTCATTGAAATTTTTTAATAATCTTTTTTAATAATAATTGATAAATATGATTCAAAATAAAGAAAAATACCTTAAATCAAGATTTGTTTAAATTAGATGATTTCGCTCTATTTCACAAATCATTTTTTATTAATAAAAAAAAACGAAAAATAATATTTAGAAGTTCATTGAGGTGTATGTTATGGTTTGGGATTAAACGGATATTTTTTTACTTCCCGGGAAACGGGGAAAAATTATTCGCATTTCCGGGAATCCCGAGAAAAACAGCTTTTAAAGAAAATAACTTTATTTACCGAAACAGTATTTAAAATTTCATAGTTTTATTACCATTAACAGTTTATAAAACTTAAAAACAGTTCAGGTCACATTAGGCAAACGTTTGCCTCAAAATTGTTTGTTGGTGTTTGATTTAAATTTTCTTAAAACATTTTAAATTTTTTTTGGGGTCACACTAGGCACATTTTTTGCTAATTTCTGTTTGTTCAAACAAAAGCAAATAGATATGTTTGCCGTGTGGTCAGACTAGAGAAAGTATTTGACTAAGAAAAGTATTTGATGAAATTGTCAAAAAACATAAATTAATTTCCTTAAAATATATACATATATGTACATAGATATGTAAATAAAAACTAAAAGAAAACTAAAAAAAACTTAAAGAAAAGACTGTATGAACATTTTGCAGCAATCACAAACAGTCACAACTAAAAATTCATAAATTTTCAGGAAATTCAAAACAGTTTTTAAAAACGTGGTTGCAATGGTTCTAAGCATCATAAAAATAGTCATAGATGTATTCGAAATATAACGAAATTTCCCTGATATACGTCTCAGCCTCTTCCAGGCACAGTCTGCAAGTATCATATTCTTCGATCTTGGCTAGATCATACTTGAAGTTTCCATCACCTGTCATCAACGCAGTTATCTAGCTTAAGGTACTTCTATTGTATTTAATGGCCTTCCCATGGGCTCCTTGAGCACCACTCGAGCCTGCCTACAAAGAAGCCTTTTCAGGCTTAATGAATTCACCCATTGTAGGACCTTAGATCGCATTATGCCATTACCCAGTGCTACTATGGGTTCACGGGTAGTCCACGAAAATACATAACAGTTTTCCCTTTAGCTAGTTGGTCTGGTGCTTATTCCCAGCTGTGCCTATGTTACCCTTAACCCATTTTAATATTACCTCATTAACCGAACTAGCACTAGTTAGGAGTATACGTACACCTGCCGCATGCGTTTTATAACCGACTGGTTGTCAAGTGCAATGAGAACCATTCTTCCCTGCACTCGATATTCCAGCAGGTGATCCACGCATGCAGTAGTCCAAGCAATTCTACCTAGTAAACGGAGACGTACTCACCCAAACGCAGATTACAGGACATGTTCAGCTCAGCTGAGTATACACTTGTCCCTGCTGTACCGTCCATAAGAGATCCATCAGAAAAAATGCCGATATCGTTCTTCATACATTCATTGTGTTTCACAATGAGAGTCGGATACAGTCTTTCGACACATATAAGAAAATCACGCCGCTATTGGGACACTCTTTAATTGTGTATTTCATTTTATTATTTGTTGTAGCGGCCAAACAATACACCTTCTGTAAAAACTTCACGCGTGAGCACTGTTACTGTTCAAGACAAAAAAATATCGTTCTTCATACATTCATTGTGTTTCACAATGAGAGTCGGATACAGTCTTTCGACACATATAAGAAAATCACGCCGCTATTGGGACACTCTTTAATTGTGTATTTCATTTTATTATTTGTTGTAGCGGCCAAACAATACACCTTCTGTAAAAACTTCACGCGTGAGCACTGTTACTGTTCAAGACAAAAAAAAGGTCTGAAGCAGGCGGACAGACAGATATTGTAGCGATATTAGGGGTTACGTTTTTATACTTTAGGTACGGAACCCTAAAAACAGTGTGTTATCATGTGAAGTTTTTTTATTTGTTAATAATAAAGTTTTAAAAGCAAAAAACTCTGCTGGTATCAAGTATTGCTTGCCCCTGTTTACTCTTACAAAAACTTTGTAAGAACAAACAATTATTTGCTCAAAAAGGAAAAAAATATTTGCCGATGAGTGGTCATATTGGGAACATTTTGGTTTGTCGGCAAATAAATTTGTTTGCCAATACTCAACGGTTTTGTTGTTTGCCTATCAATTTTATTTTGTGGTCAGACTATGACAAACAAATACTTGACGATTTCAGGAAAATGTTTGCCTAATGCGACAGTACCTTTAGAATTAAGAAATAATCATTAGTTGTAACATGCATATGTATGTGTATATTGTGAAAATTTCCTACAAGCGGTGCTTATGAAAAAAATTTAACATATTCATTCACAATGTTAAAGGGTAGAGAAATCACACAATACAATAGTGCTTGTTTCGTGGGCCTCTATGATCTTTACTGAAGAGTAGGTATGAAAACTTTTCAAGGACCAAACGCGAGGACCCAACGGTCAAGAGAGCTAAAAAGCGCTATTTTGAAAAAAGAGTGGATTTTTTCAGTCGATTTTATTGCTATATTGTGCTTTAAAGGTGCATTTTTTACATTTGCAAAAAGTTCACTTAGGTTTTAAGAAAAGATACAAATATTTTCCCCCTATGCTGCAACTTGAAGAGCTTAGGTTAATATTGTTGACTCCAGAGGGTTTAAAATAAAAGCAATATAAGAAAAGCGGTTTAAGGCATTATTTGCGGAGCCATTGCAATTTCTATCTTTGGCAAAGGTAGATGTAGTTTTTAAACAACAACAAATAAATATGAAATATTACTCCAAAATATTTTTCTTATAAATTGCGTAATCTTACCACAAAAATTAAAATAGAACACTTCAAACTATTTATACAAGAAGTTTTTTATAAATTTAACAACATAGAACTAGCAAAAATAAGCAAATGGTTTGAAATCACACTCTAGATAAGTGACTGTGATTTCCGATTTAAAAGCACGTGATTTCAAAAATGTTTGTGTAGAATATCTCTTAAGCGATTTCAAATCAATTTGATAAATAGTGATTCTCAGAACAGGCATAAAACTATAGATATTTTTATTGTTTGTGATAAAAACGGCTTCTGAAATGACAACAAAGATAAAAAATTAAGGCTAAAACGGGAAAATTTATTAAACAAAGCATAAAGTATCACACGCGCTGTTTTTAACGCGACGGTTGTAACAACAATTCTAGGAATCAGTTGTATGCTTCTTTCACAATCGATACAATTTAGTAAGCGTTACAACTCGATAACAACCTAATCAAGTTAATAAGTCGGTTGTAAGAATGAAAAAAGCTATGTTAGCTCAATTTTTTGAAAAAGTTCTGAAGGGAAAAATTTCAAAGATAGTCAAAAAGAGTTGGCATCACTGCTGAAGAGTTTTTATTTATTAATGTGCGTGTGTCACGGTTGCCTAATTTTTTATTTCTCTCTCCCCTAAAAGCAAATAAAAAACCCCTAAAATCAAGCTTTAAAAAAAATCCCCTAAAATAATTTTTCTTGATTACATAAATAAATTTTTTTCCGCAATTTTCCAAAAATAAGATCCAAATTTATTAAATAAAAAATCCCCTAAATTAATCCCAATTTTAAGAAAAATCCCCCAAAACAAAAAGATGTTTAAGTTTTCATTTTATTAAAGTACATATGTATTATAAATAAAGACATGTATCTGTATACAAATATAGCCAGTGGTAAAAAGGAGGAGTATGAAAGCCTTCTAGAAGGCCTCTTTACTCCTTCTTTTGAGGCACAGGGCCCGCTGTTCACATTCCGTTCGCATTATATTCTCATGACTTTTTTACACAGGTTGTCATTGCGGAGCAGGCCTTCCAATGTCCCTTCTGGCGAAAAGAGTTCCAGAAGGTCTTCCGAAAATTGTCTGCTAGCAGGCCTTTAATTTAATGTCGCTTAGAAGGGTTTTTGTAGCAAAAACTAAAAGCAAAACTAAGCACTTTTAATTTATTTTTATTTTTAATTGAAATATTATTTTTTGGGATCCGAAGCGTCAACCTCTAGGCTGATAGACATTCGCACTGCGGATCAGTCTATCGAAGCATCTCAATTTCAAGCAGTAATGAAGTAGATAAAGGCAATTCAATGAACTTTTGTGTTTTATAAATAAGAAATCTAAAAATAGAAAATTATGTATTTGTCATACAATATGAGTACACATTCCTACCTCCCTACTAAGAGAAGCGAAGTAGGAATGCGTACTGGATCTTTTAGAAGAAACAGCCAAGGCCTTCTTTGGAAGGCACAAAAAAATGAGGATACGAGAGAAGGTCTAAGCATGCCTTATAGAAGCCTGAAATCAGAAGGCCTTTTTAATTTTACCACTGGGTCGTTACTTATATACGAATTTTTTTGTGTTTTCGTGACATATTACACGCATAACCCAACAATCATCTTTCTAATACGTTGTTTAAATAGTTTAGAAGATCCTATCAGAAAGTTGATTGTTACATATTTTTAATTTATTGGTTGCAAAAAAATAGGAGGAGACCAATTAAGCATCTGCTAAAACAAACAAATCCCCCAAAAAACACCCTAAATATTTTTTTTAACTCCCAACTTTTCCCCTAGCAAATTTTAACCCCCAAATTCTCCCCTAAATGAAAAAAATGCCCCTTAATCTAGGAGAAAACCCCTAATCTGGCAACCGCTACTCATTTTATGTTTGTTTTTTATGAATGTTTGCATATAAGGCATTTCTAGACTAATCGGGAACAACAACTAGATGATTAGCGATGTTCTTTGTTTCTTTCATTCATTATTGTAAGAAAATAATTATTAATATTGTTGTTATTATAGACGAAATTCTAGAGTATTTCCTTTCAGAGCCTATAATTAATAAATTCTTCTTTCGTATCAATATGAACCAGTGTACCACTGATGTGCCGATTATATCACAAATCCCAACACTGATATACATTACAATATCCGAAAGTGATGTGTTTGTCGCGTAAATTGTTTTATTTCTTGAAGCGTAATAGGCAGACTCTTGAAATTTACAAACAGTAATTAAAACTTTGTTCTCTATATAAACAAGAATTAAAATTAAACATAAAAATTAAAGGGTTTGCCGACAGTGACGTTTTTTTCATGAACATAGCCTAATTTTAGATAGTAGTTGCAGAAGAACCAACGCGATTGCCCTCGTAATTAATGTAAATTATCGTAATGTTGCAAATTTGTATAAGAATGAATAAAATAGTTTGAAAAAGCCTAAAAAAATAAATTTAACTCTAACAAAACTGTTAAACAAGGAAAAAAATTTGGTTTTGACTTTTATAGTAAAAAATTTTCTTTCCTTTTTTTTTATTATTTTTTTATTAAATAAATTTTGTCTATATCTTAACTTAGAAATTACGTCAAAAAGGAAAACCCAGAAAAAATACGGAAAAAAACAAGATAAAAACAAAAAACTTCCAGAATTTTGTTGTCGGCTTGCAGACACCCTTTGATGGAATAAACTAATTTTTGCACATATTCCGTTATAATTTTATTCAATTCTTCCAGAATTACAGCTTTTAACTCATCTTTGCTTTTGGAACGACTCTTAGCAACATTTTTTCAGATAAGCTCACAAATTTTGAATTGGATAAATAAGGACTCTGAGCTAGAGTATACAGTACTTTGCCACAGATTTATAAAATCATGTCCTTACTAGCCTTATGTTTGGGGTCATTATTCTGATAAAACTTGAAATTTAATTTTCTATTAGTATAAATCCTATATTTATTGACACTGGAAATTAGATGACCATTTAATATATTCAGGTACTGCTTCGCAACCCTTGTGTTCACAATATAACAAATTTCTCGAACTCCCTTACTAGATATGGACCTAAAAACTAAATATGTTAAATATGTTAAGAATTTCTAACGCTAGAAATGCAACCGTACTAGAAATCTAACCGTATTAGAAATGCAACATTTTGATCTCTTCGTAAAATATAACGAAAAATGGAAATATGCGTTACAGCAAGGAAAAATCGTCTTTCTTTGTGTTGCATTGTAAGCATTGGTTTCCTTCGAGATAGGATTGATAAATATCCGTTCTACTGAAAGACTTGCCTTACCATTTTGTGGGAAACTGTTACGCTACATTTTTCTCTTAGTTCACTTGAAAGTGTTCTTGTGGATACCAAAGGGTTTTCGTCTACCTTCTTCCTTGAAACACGTTCTGTTCTCTCCATAATCTTGGGTGGGTTGCCAGTTGACAGCTCTAATGTGAGCCTGTTTTGATCTTTATTACGACTTACATAAACAATGTAAACAGGTAGCCTTGTTATTAAACACATTTTATGCAATTCTTGCACTGTTTTTTCAATCGCGAGATTATAATAAACCATTTGAATCGGATCAGCCGATATTATTAAAATGAAGCTTATTCCTTAGCAAAAATGAGGAGTTCATGTTAAACAAAAAGCAGGCAGTTTCGCCAAAAAAGTTTCAACTACATAAAACGAAACCATTAAAAAACCTACAAAAAACTGAAATACTCATAAATTATATTTAATCATTATTTATAAAGAACAGCACAAGCGAGGATAATAAACCTAAAAAAAAAATAAAAACCAATAAAAGATCTACAAAATCTCCCGAACAAAACACAAATATAAGAAACACTCACATAAATAAACATCTGGCAACACATTCTTTCCTACTAGACACATCTCACATAATCGATTACTCTGAAGATAAGCATATATTTAAAGTAAATAAAAGAAATGTAGACAGATTATTTACTAATGAAAGAATTTGAACTTTAAATAGTTGTTATCAGCTGTGCCTGAATGAGCTAAATGGACTAGTTAGACTCCGTTACGTTTTTGGAAGGTGTTCGATTTGAAACCAGCAGTGGCAAAATTCTTTTTTAAATTTTTTTATGAATATTGTAGAAATAACAAACAGGATGACAACCATTATATAACTTAAAGCGAACTTGTAACTTATTGATAGTTTTTAACTTGTCTTTGTCAATATTCGGTTTTTAATCAAATTTTGATTTTATTTGAAATAACAATTTTTGATAAAATTTAAATTTTTGGGTGCAAATATGCTTTTTATTTTTGGCGAAACTTGGATCTTTAAGCGAACTTGTAAGTTATGGATAATTTTAAGGTTTTCTCAGTTTTTAACAAAATTTTAATTTTAGATCAAAATAAAAATTTTTTCTAAAATTAAAATTGTTTTGGTATTTTTGGGTGAAAATATGATTTTTTGGCGAAACTTATATCTTTGAGCGAACTCTTTAAATATTAGTAGTTTTTATTGTTTTTTGGTGAATTTTCGGTTTTTAATCAAATTTGAATTTTTAGTCAGTATTAAAATTTGTTGGTATAATTTCTATTTTTTGGTAATTTTGGGGAGAAATGTGATTTTTTGGTGAAACTTGGAACTGCAACAGAACTTTTTAATTATTGAAAGTTTTTAGTTTTTTTTTTTAATAATTTTCGGTTTTTAATCAAATTTTAGGGAGAAAATTTCAACTTTTATGTGAAATTTTGATGAAATGTAATATCTTAGTGAAATTTCGATTGCTCGGTGAAATTCTGATTTTATGGTAGCCTAGAGCTTTTTTCGCATTTTCAAACAACTAAAATATGTGAAAAACATACATACATACATAGAAAATACGCCTTTTTTTCCATAGCGCTAGAGGATTTGGACCATTGGGGCTAAATTGCAGTAGCAAAATTTTCAAAACTTGGTGTATTTAAATTTTTTTATTTCTTCTGGTGCCTTGGCAAAGTTGATTTCAACACCAACTCGGACAGACGCACATCGCTTAATCGCTATGTATAATGGGCTTTTTACACTGACCAACATCTTAGTGAAACGTCTGGAAGATGTAGAAAATTAAAAGATCGGCTTACATTTGAAACATCGTCTTACATCTAACATTTTCCATCAACACAACTGTAACAAAAAAAGTAAGACGCATAATTTAGCTTATAAAAAAATAAAAATATTGGTTTACAGCAAATGTTTATAATTGGAATAATTGTTGCTTTGCTGAAATAAACCCAAGTGTTAAAAAAAATTATATTACCCTTATTTTTAAACAAATATTTGTTTATATTTTTCCACATAAATGATATTTTTTCGGTGACGCCACTAAATTAATCTAGTTTACTGCCATTTTTCTAGTGATGACACTAAAATAATCGAAAGATGTAAAGTGGAACAAACTGAGTTAGGAACATCTTGTGAAGATGTTGAAAGAAGTTCAATTTTAGGCCTGTGTAATTCTTATGGAATGATGTCAACATCTTCGCAAATTAATGGTAGATGTTGATGAGTGTAAAAAGCCTATAAGGATCAAGAATATACAGGCTGTCCAGGATTTCTTTTTACATAATAAAAAATGCTTTTTTTGGCTTATATCATAAAGGCATAGTGTATTTTAAATGTTTTTAATTATTTCTATTTTATCTATATATTAACTAACAAAAAACAACATAAAATAAAAAAAGCCGAAATTATAATTAAGAAAAGGACGAGTTGTCAAGAATTTGTTTTTTTACTATTTTGTACTTGTTATTTCTATATTACTGTTTTTTTTTTGGTCAACCATATTTTTTTTATTTATTTAATATTACCCATAACGTTTTATAACAAAAATGCAATTTATTATTTTATTTTTTTTTTCATTGGTCAGCCATAATTTTTGAAAATTTTATTTAGATTTCCTAAAAAAACGTGTTAAAAACGGAAAATTAACGAGAATTGAAAATGCCTGGTAAAATAACATCGTCTGATCTGATTCAACTGGTTTATTATAATCTCGCGATTGGCAAAACTGGGCAAGACTTGTCTAAATGTGTTCAATAACAAGGCTAACTGTTTACAATATTTTAAGTCGCAATACAAATTCAAACAGGCTCACATTAGAGCTGTCAACGTTCCATCCTCGCAAGATTTTGAAGAGAACAGAACGTGTTTTAAAGAAGAAGGTAGATGAAAATCCTTTCGTATCCACAAGAACACTAGTGAAGTGAACTAAGAGAAGAATGTAGCTTGGCAGTCTCCCGCAAAGTGGCAAGACAAGTCTGTAAGTAGAACGTATACTCATCAGAAGTAGCTTGAAAGAAACCATTGCTTACAAAGAAACACAAAGAAAGGAGATTATTCCTTGCTGTAACGAATATTTCCAAACCTGTCGACTAGTGGGATGTCGTTATGTTTTACTAAGAGATAAAATGCTGCATTTCTATAACTGGGGGCCCAATAGATTATTGGGAAAACCCCGAAAAGCGGTGGAAAGTCGTAACATAATTCCAGCAGTAAATTGGTAAAAACTTTCTGTATTGGTTTGTAGGTGCATATCTAGTAAGGTAGTTGGGATTAATTTGTTTTATTGTCAACATTATGATAGCGAATCGGTGCCTGAATATATTAAATGGTCATCTAATTTCCAGGGTCAATAAATACAGGATTTATACTAATAGAAAGTCGAGTTTCAAGTTTTAGCAAGAAAATTACCCTAAACAGTTGACTCTTCTGGCAAGGATTTTTTAAATCTGTGGCAAAGTAATGTATACTCTTGTCAGACTCCTGATTTGTTTATAAAGTTGAAAATTTGTGAGTTTATCTGAAAAAATGTTGCTAAGAGGCGTTCCAAAAGCAAAGATGAGTTAAAAGCTATAATTTTGGAGGAATGGAATAAAATTCTAACGGAATGAGTGCACAAATTTGTTTATTCCATCAAAGATTGCCTGCAAGCCGTTATTAATGCCAATGGTTGCCATACAAATTACTGATTGTTTTACAATTCCACATCCATCGCATTTCTTTTCATATTATCTTAGTATGTAAAAAGCAGAGTACCGAAATGTTCACTCACTGTTCATATATGTATGAATATGCACTAACAAAATGTTTTTTTATTTCTTTTGGAATATATTGTAAAATTATATTTTGATTTAATATGTATGTGTGTGTGTGTTTTTAAATAACATTTAGAATACACTTACTAAGATACATATGCAGAAGAACATTACGGATTTTCTTTCTTTTTCCCTTTTACATGTAAGTACCTAAATATGTTAAGAAAAAGTTGATATGTACATACATGTGCGATCGTAGGCAGAAAATTTTTTCATGTTAATTTATGATACATTTTTAACGTTCATAAATGTACATATCCATTTATGACAAAGAACATTAATGACAACAAGCTAATTTTTCACTTATCATGTATGTACATATGTTACATAAACAAACAGGTACACGCATACATGTATGAATATAGGCAGAACATTTTTTGTTGTTCGTTTATGTGTATGACAAATAAATATAAAATTTTAGATTTCTCATTTATGAAAAATATCATGAATGTTAATATTTGAATGTTCATAAATGAAAAATTTTGAACCCTGGTAAAAAGACTTTCTTGACAACTAATTTCCGGAAGTGTTTCTGTTTTTAATCTTGCTTTTTATCCTTATTTTTCTGCGTATTCTTTTTTGATGTAATTTGTAAGTTTACATATACATACTTACATAGAAAAAATTAATTTAGTAAAAAAATAATAAAAATAAAAAAGAAAAAGAAAACAACATTTTATATTAAATACAAAAAATAAAAACCAAAACTTTTTTCACTGTGTAAAAAGATAGTGTTTTACAACTACAGCGCAGTAGATAATCCATATTTAATACAAATATATAGGTACATAGGTACATAAATTAACACTAAAAATCTTATGAGCTAAATACAATTGAGCGAAACAGATCAACTGAGCGAATCAATTGATTATAGCTCACTAAAAGCGTGTTTACATTGCGTGTACAAATCATATGGAATGTTAGTTTTTCCATATGTAAAACTATACATATAGTGTATACCTCTAGAAATATAACATATATTATTTATCTATGTGCAATAACATGTGTTAGTTTTTTATTTACAGCACCCTCTATTTGATGTGTAAAACTACATGACAACAGCCATATTCAGTGATGTTCACTTTTATTTCCAAAAATTCCGCTCATACCTTCTATCCTGAATTTAAGGCGTTTTAAATTAACCAATATCTTTATTCTAACTTTTGTTAGTAATTTAATGGTCGCAGATTTATATCGATACCTTATAGGTGATATTAGTAATAAAGTTTTGTAATATAATATATGTAATATTATATATCTATTTGCAAGTTTGATTATTTGTACGTCAATTACGGCTAAATCGGTTTTAATGAAATTTAAAACATAAGACAGATAAAAATTTTTTTGGTGGGTCCAATGGGATATGTCTGTTTTCAAAACTAGCGCCAGGAAGGAATAAGGGACATTTTTATACGAATGAACCAATTTTAATTGAAGTTGAGAACACAAATGCAACTACATAGTGATAAAAGGCAAGGTGTGCTTATCCATTTTCTCGGTACTAAGAATGACTGAATTAAATTAAAAATTTACCTAACTATAGTGCATTATTTTTTAAATCATTTTTAAGCCGGTAAGTAAACTGTGTAAACTAATTAACACTCTTGGACCGTGGGTTTGAGGTATTGTGGGTATCGAAAGTGCTGCAAATCACTTAATTGAGACGTCGCACGGTGGTTCAGAATTAATTTTCATTGGCCAAAACCTATATTTTTTGTTGACACAGATTCTTAAAATTTTTATGTCACCAGAAAGAAAACAGATCAAAACTAAGGTAGCCGAAAAATTGGGTCAAAATATTCGCAGTAGTGGGCGTGGCATGCTGCTAAAGGCGAAGAATTTATGTTAATTTAAAAATAAAATAAAAATTGTAATATTTGATCTCATATTAATTGCGATTTCTTAAAAACTGTTATCGATATTGAGCTGCGGTTTTTTTTGTTATGTTGGGTGAACTGTTGTTTTTAAGAAATGGTATATGCGCACCCTGTATAATTTGTAAATAGGGTGTTATGTTTAAAATTGGAAACCTCCATATATTCGCAAAGTTTGAAGTTTAGTAGTATATAACTTCTAAAGGACAAAAAAGGACAAAAAACCGAAACCACCCAAAGAAAGGCAAAAGTGTTCTCTTTAACCCTATATATACTTTTGCACCCGCCCGGATCCGCCCGTAGAACACTTTTTTCCATTTTAATGAAAATACTCAACATTTTTACAAACAAATTTCTATCAAAATTGCTAGTAAATTTACTTTAGAAGCCATTCACTGCCAAAAGTACAAATTGCATATAGCAGAACTTAAGGGGAAAGAGAGGAATCTAACTAAAAAGTTAATTTTATTCGAAAATTGAGAATTTTAGTACACAAAACAATTTTTGGTAAAATTTCCTTAAAATCTAGTATAAGTTGTATATGACAAATTTTCCTATAGAAAACTTGTATAAACCGAATCAACTTAGGTAGTTAAACTTAGTTTTTTGTGTTTAGGTAATCTACTTTAGGTTTAATATTTTTATATGTAGTATAAATCACAATAATTTGGAAATAAATTTTATTTCGGTACAAGTATTCGATTTAAAAAGGCAAATTTATTGTACGTTTTCCAAATCAGCTTAGGTAGTTGGTTTTTGTCTTAAAAAATTCCATACAAAAGAAAAATACCTGAGCTAGCCTAGGTAATAATAGCTCTAATATTTTTTTGTGTGTACGTAATCTACTTTAAGTTTGACATTTCTTTATTGAGTATATAAGGACAAAAATTTGGAAATAAATTTTACTGTCAGACAAGAATTCGATTTGAAAAGGTTGATAAATTTTTGGAAGTTATTTTTATAGCACTTCACCAAATACATTATTTTCAGCTTAATTAAAATATGAAAACTTTCAGCTATAATGAATTGACCGAAGAATATTTTAAAAACAAAAACAAAGAAGATGTTCTAAACCATATTGAAGGAAAATTGAACATAAATGCTATCAGCAGTGAAACGCAATTGGAAATAAAAAACAAAGTATCTGATTTCGTAAAAATATTGCAAAAACGCTACAAGGAAGTTCACTATAGTAAAAGTAAATTTTACAAGCGCTTTGAAAATTGGTTACAAGGTGAACTTAGTATCCAGGTGATTTCAGAAACCACAAATAAGAAGAGTGGTGGAAGACCAGAAAAATCGCTAGATAACTGTAGCCATAGATCTAAGAGACGAAAACTTAAGAATATAAATGAAGAAATCGGATGTGAAAACATTAAAGATAGTTTTCTTTACAAGCTGCGATCACAAAAACAATTAACGAAAGTGGATATCATTGAAAAAGTCGTTTCTGCTAGTCCGGTGAGAACAAAACGGATCCTTAAAAGTATTCCGACACCAAACCAGGAAAAACAGTTCACAAACGAGGAAGCGCTTGCATTATTTCTGGATTTAAAGTTAACAAAACAGCAGTATACTCAACTCAGATTACGTGCGATCGAAAAAGACTCAAATTTATATCCGTCATATCATCACATAATTGCAGCTAAAAAGGAATCTATCAAAATCATACCAATTTCGGCACAGGTACAACTGCAAGCTGTACTTGATCATACAGCCGAAAGGTTGCTAAAATCACTTAAAGTAAGTGAGTTGAAAAAATATGGAAACTGCAATTTAACTCTTTTTTGTAAATGGGGATGCGATGGGTCTTCTGGACAAAGACAATATAAAGAATTTTTATGTGAGGATATTTCTAACACAGATATGTTCATGGTGTCATTTGTACCATTGCGATTGATAAAAAACTTAGAGGACTCGGAACCTTCTTCCAGCACAGTGCAAACAGGTTATATTTGGAAAAACCAAACTCCATCGTCTACAAAATACTGCAGACCAATAAAATTTGAATTTAAAAAGGAAACTCATGATACCATTAAGAATGAAGTAAGTGACATTAGAGCTCAAATTTCAACACTAAGGCCATTAGAGTTAGAGATAGAGGAACAGACTATTAAATTGAATTACCAATTAATACTATCTATGATAGACGGAAAAACTGCCCAGGTTTTGACTGATACAAAAGCTTCATCCAGCTGTATTATATGTAAAGCAACATCAAGTCAGTTAAACCAAGAACCGACAAAGTCGGAGGATAGTATTGATGCATTTGAATTTGGATTATCACCGCTACATACGAGGATAAGATTTATGGAACACATACTGAAAATAAGCTATGATTTGGACTTCGGAGCTTCAGGATAATGACACCAACAAAGAGATAAGAAAATTGAAAAAGAAACAAGTTCAAGATGCATTTCTCAAGCACGGGTTGATTATAGATCAACCAAAACAAGGATCAGGTAACACAAACGATGGCAACACCGCAAGAAGATTTTTTTTGGATCCCGAAACTACATCTGATATAACAGGTGTTGATATAGATGTTATTTCAAGATTTAAAACAATTACTGAAGTACTTGCGTGCAATGAACTAATTAATGCTAAAAAATTTGGTGATTACGCCAAGGAAACCGCTGCTATATATACATCCAAATACAAATATAGAAATATGTCAGCAACAGTGCATAAAGTTCTTTATCATGGAGAAGAGGTCATTAAGCACCATTTATTACCAATTGGAGATTTGTCAGAGGAAGCCCAGGAAAAAAGAAACAAGGATTACAGGTTTTACAGAGAACATAATACCAGAAAAATATCACGAATTTCTACAAATGAAGATTTATTTCATATATTATTGGCAACTTCAGATCCCTTAATCTCTAGCATTCGAAGTCAATGAAAATTGAATCATTCAGAACTAAATGCCGAAGCTAAGGCACTGCTACAGGACACAGGTAATACAGAGCAGAATATAGAATATTTACAGGAAATATTCCAGCCAAATGAATAATAATTATAATTTGAATTTAGTATTTGAATAAAATAAAGTATGCAAACATTAATATTAAATGTTATTTTATTTACCTAGAATCTATTTATAATTATAAATAAATATGTATATAATTAAAGAAAAATTAAATTACACTGTTTTGTTTTAAAATTGACCAAAAACTAGGAAATATGTAAGTATTGTTAGGCATAAAGTTGAAATTTGAACAATCCTAATGAAAATACGGAAAATACCTCAGTGAAAATAGGGGCCACCCTAAGGATAGCAAAATATTGTATTGTCATCCAAGATTGACCCGTGGACCAAATTTGAGCCAAATTGTTTAAGGAAAAGTGGGTCAAAAATGAGTTGGCACATTTGAAACGGAATTTCAAACAAGAATTAGGAACAGCAAATCGAAAGTTCAACTTTAGGCTTGAATTTCTCAGCAACCGCTGCACCGATTTTAATAAGGCCTTAACTCGGTAAAAGCTTAAGATGTTGTCTATTGACTAAAAAAAGAACTACTAAAAAATCTTTATTAGTTAAAAAGTTACAGAGTTTTGGCCAATGAAAAACGTTTCTGAACCACTGTGCGTCGCCCAATTTTGTGAAAAAAAATGAATTAAACCTAAATATTAGCCCCAGTCTCTATTTGCTATCAACATGTCTTAACAAAAGTGAAACTTCATAATGTCTAATGGAGACGAAGGTTATTACAAATTAACATAATTTTGTGTTTTTAATCAATTAACAATCAATATTATTTCAATATCAGTATCAGAGTGTTATTAAAAATTTATTTGATCAACAATATTTTAAATGTGTTGATTTTGAAACTGAAACAAGTCCATGTATGAATAGTACTATTTTATATATCGCAATATATTAAGAAGCATTAACAGAATTTAGCAATCATACTGCAACTATGGTGAAAAATCTTCGCTATGTAACCTAAGAAATATAAGTATGTAATACAATTACATACAACTTATTATTGAATATTTTATTCTTTTTCCACTTTTTACTTTAAAATTAAATATAATTTAAATATTTATTTTGTTTTACTATACCAAAGAAGAGTGAAATTGTTGGTATTATAAATTTGTTGGTATTATAATTACATTCCAGTAAAAGAAAATCAACGTTTTCATCAAATCATCTTGAAACTTTGCACAATTAACCCTCATACTAATGTGGCACATTCCAGTAAAAGTAAAAATTGTTATCGTGTTAATACGTATAGTCTATCAAAAAACAGGTTGGATGGGAACATTTTTGACTTAAGAATAGCGTACGTTTTCTCGTTAAAGGTTGGTCATACTTGGTCATTTGTAATTTAAATTACAAATTAGGTGATAATATTAAAGAAAATTGGGAAAATTAAGTTTTTAGACACCAGCAGAGCGGAATCCACATTTTCTAGATGGCTACGTCCGTCATCAACACTCTTCGTATCTATCTACTTTAGGTTGTGTTTAGTTCTAAGCATCATCTATTTAACCAACCAAACCCAGATAAAGGAATACGAGAAAAACTTGTATTCGATTATCAATCGTCAGCTGGTGAGAACGAAGTCTACCACTACCTTAAGCTTCCCTCTTGTTGAATATTTTTACTTTAATATTTACCACCTTATATTTGTTGTTGATTCAGCCAACCTTCGGTTAGCAATGAAAGCTACTTTTGTTCATTTGTTTTCTTCCAACATTCGTTTTTAGTTAATACTAATCTAGTATCAAACCAAACTTTGTTGGCTGAACATGATTTTCTTTAATATTATCACCTAATTTGTAATTTAAATTATTCTTTCTTAGAGAGAATAAATCGAACTTAAGCTTGACTATAAATTTCATATGTATGTAATATAAATAGTTCGACTAATAAAATTTAAATTTGTAATGTGGTTTAATATCTAAAAATGGCAAAGAATTCGCTTAAATATTCAGCCTTAACAAAATTGGTTTGAGTTACCCTATAGTTTATGTAAAGTAATGGAAAACCTAGCTATAAAAGTACATGAAATGGGAGGTGAATCATTTTATTTCCCTTAATACTATTCTCATTTCTCAGTAAGTTCTTCGCAGAAATTGGAATTGAATCCATCACTTTTGCACTCACTTTTTATATTATTGTTCTTTTTTAATTTACTGCTTTAAAGCCACAGAAAACCAATTATAAGCTTCTGCAAAGCACATTTACAAAATAGCAGTTTCAGATGTATCGAGGATTATAATGACATCGTGCTATTTGGTATTTATCGACTAAGTAAAGTAGTATTTTCTTAATTTATTTATTATTAAAATGCCATCACGAATTGTCGTTTAAGTTAATTGACATCGCCTTAACAGTGATAGCAAATGTAAGAGCTGGATGATAGTTTTTTTCTTGATATTAATGCTTTATGAGGAATTAAGGACCTGCTTTTTTATTTTTAAAATATACTGTCAAACGATGATTCCTCCATGATCCTCAATTCATGAAAAAAATCACGATAATTTTAAAAACCCGAAATCCCTGCAATGGATAAAACTTAAAAATAAAACCAAAAGAGAAGTATAAACATTATTGTACCAATGCTTCAGTAAAGTCAACAACAAAATTTTTATCTGCGAACACAAGAAAAAAGCCAACCATAACACAACTTGATGAAAAGTAAGAGTCATGAACTGCGTAGTAAAAGTGCTTGCGAAAGCCATAATTTAATTTATTTTAAATAAAAAATATATGCAACAGTAAACACAAAAAAAAATTAAGCAACACAACAATATGAAAAATATAACAAAGATAAACCGCGTGCGTGAGTTTTAATAAATTGAAAACATTCAACATAAAACCAACAGCAACAACTAACGACAAGTTGCAGAATGGACGCAAAGTATCCAAGCATTGAAACTTTCATATTCAGACTTACGCCTACACAGTCACACAGTGACGTTAACTTTTCGGAAGCAAAACAAAAAGGCACTAAAAAGCGTAAAAAAGCACTGATCTTGCTTTTATTATTTCACAGAAAAGAGGAATAATAAATTATAAACAAAAATTGTAATTTCATTTTAAAATGAAAAATTTACATTTGCACTAGGGCTTGGGAAATGGGAATTCCCGTCCGGGAATTCCCGATAAAAGCTATAAACGGGAAATTAAAATAATGAGCACTTTAACGAAAATTCAGTGGTTTAATTTTTAGTTTTTAAATTTCTTTTGCTATCACACAAATATTTGATCGTTATTGTGCTGAATAAAAAACAAGCATTTTTAAAATTGTAATATTTTTAGAAACTAACAAATATGTTATAGATCGTACAAGACAAATTGTAAAACTATTTAAAAAAAGTCCTCCAAAAATAGCCTGTCTCGAGAAATATAAGAAACTAGAATATTGTCGCGTTTAATTCATGATGTAAAAACAAGATAAGTAAGGTTGTAACGATATTCAATTGTTTCTTAAATCGAAGAAAGCAGTTAAAAAAGTCTGATCGATTTCAATTGCGCAGAGTTGTGGGTTCAAGAATATGTTCAGATTTTAGAAAATTTATTGGCAGTTTTAAATCCCATTAAAGTTGCAACCGCAGGGGCATTAAAGTTAAACCGCAGGGGCACAAATTTGTTAATAGCAGATGTTATTATTTAGATCCTGTATGAGCAACTTTTGCTTATTAATACGACGATGGTTGAAAAGAAAAATCAAGGAATGAAGGGGTGAAGGGATGATAAAACGTTTGCAATATTTAAGTATTTAAAACGTGGTGAAATTGCTAATGTGCCAGAAAATGTGATAAAACTTTATTGAGCACAATTGTTCAACAGTCGAATCTGTAGAACCGTCAACTAGCAGTTGTGTTGTTAACGAAATGGAACCAATTTTTCAAAAGAGACTTTCGCAAAAAGAGTAAGGAAAAGAAAGTCCAGTGAATTGTTAAACGCACTAACAGTTCTAAAATCATATTTTGTAACAAAATAATTATTGAAATACTCTTTCAGTATTTATAAATAATTGTTATATCTTGCTATTTTTGTCACCTGAACTATTTTTACGTTTTGAATTTTTAAATACTGTTTCGGTAAATAAAGTTATTTTATTAAAGAGCTGTTTTCTCGGGAATGCGATAGTTTTTTTCCCGTTTCTCGAGGAGTGAAAAAGTCCAGGAAATCACAAACCCTTATTTGTACATACATATGTATGTAAATTATGTGAAAAATATTTTTTTTTCATATTTTATTTATTGAATCTTCAAATATATTTTTGATCTAACAATAATTACTCATATCTTAAGTCTAAAATAAAAATAAATATACTTGTTATGTCCAGCCAGTGCTAAACAAAAAAAAAAAAAAAACAAAAAGATGTATGTTCCACGGTTGCTGTGAAAAATATAGCAAATAAAAATATTCAACTACTATTAGTAGTCAGAGAGAATAAAAGAAGTTAAGCCTAACCTTAACAATTCATTTATATAAATTGTTAAATACATACCGGTATGTATTTAACATACATTTATACATTCACGTACAAAGTTGAAATTTCTTACTAATTAAATTATGTATATCATCTTAGTCATTGCTTATTTCGGTTTGAATCGGACCAATAAACTGTTTAAAATGGTATTTTGATTTTTTATACGTTTCATTGCTGCAGACACTAGAAGGTAAATTATAATCATTGCAGCACGAATTATAGCGACAAAGCCCATATTCAATTTAAATTTTCTTTTATCAGATAGTTCACACCATCTGATATTAAAACCGCTTATGGTCGCACTTGCAAAAATAGGCATTCAAAAGCACTAAAAATATTGACAAAAGCACAAAGTTGGCATCGCTGAATACATATTACATTTATTCTTAAAAAAGAGATTTGCAGAGGGTCTGAATTTCGACTTAAAGTAATAGAGAAAAAATATGAGTTACATAAATATTTGTTTTTGAAATTGACGAGTTTTTATAAGAGATTCACCAAGGTAATATGGTAATAAATTTGAGAAAGTAGCGTAATATCTGTTAATATTTTGCAACATATAATTATATATATATTTATTTATTTTTTGGTTTTCTTTTTTTTTTGTTAAAAAATGCGGTCGAAATCAGTTTATACATATATGCCAGATTTTGAGATTTTAACATGGAAACTTCGCTGAGAGAGAGAACACTGGCATCTTCCCTTTCTATCATATTTATATGTACAAGTATTTTAAATTTGAAATTTTTGAAGAAAGCAGTAAATTCGTCGGCTATGGGACCGACCTCTGATCTATTGATTAATAATTGATTTCACTGGTATTTTATTTCCTTTAAATATACTGTATAATTTAATTTTCTTGTAACACAGACGAATAAGTACACTATTTTAATGGCGATGCTGATGAATTCACCGTAACTGCTTTTTGAATCAAGAGTGTATTGTATTTGTACAAATGAACGTGCATATATATGTATGTTTGTATCTACAAACACAAATGTATGTAATATGTATAAATAAAAATGTATATGTATGCATAAAAAATATTCATGGAAGCACATAATTGGATTTATATTGTTTTTTTCTACAATCTAAAGACTAATTAAAAAAGCAGCAACATTTTTTATACACTTTAATAAAAAAAAAACAGGATAAATTTAAGATGATTGAAATTATTAAAATTAACATAAAGGAAAATGTACATACATATATACAATGTAAGAATACAACTGCAATCCTGATGAATACTAACAAAGTTATGTCTCATGCAAATCCGCATTAAGTAACTTTAAAGGCCGGGGTACATAGAATCCCTCCTACGTGGCTGCATGTAAAATGACCCTATGAAAAATCACCCAAAAACAAAAATTGCCGAATGAATAATCACCCTAAGAAAATTAAAAATTTCCCAAAAAAGAAAAATGGAAAAGTTGCCCAACTTTCGTACTTTGCGTTGACGGAGACGTACTGAATGTGACAACATTCATAGAAAAACTGTTTTTAATCTTTCTTGTACGTAGAAAAAGACGACGTATAACGTATGACGGATTCTATGTGCCCCGGCCTTTATAAGCTCAGCTAATTATTGTATAATTTTTTCAATCGATAATCGGTTAGCTGATTAGAAATAAGATTCTACGAACGATCACAGTTCCTCCCTGGTATATAAGTCAAGGTAGAAATAGCGAAACATATGTAAAAATGTAACCCTATTGTTTCGCTTCAATGTCTGTCCGTCTGTCAGCGACTTTTATCTCTTCAACCGTAATAGGTAGACTCGTCAAATCACAGAAGGTGTATAACTGTGGCAGCTATAGCAACAAATACTAAAATTTATACGGTGTTCCGAAAGTGACGTGTTATTTACGTTTATGTCTTTATTTCTTGAGCTGTAGGAGGCAACCACATAAAATTTGCAGACAGTAATTAAAACTGTCTATGGGTTAAATTCAAAATCAAGTCGCACTACTTGCATTTCGGGTTTCTTTATAGAAGTCCAAACGCGGGAAGGGACAAAACTTTATCCGGCTTCGATTCCCTTTCCGATTCCATATCGAAGATACTTGATAGTTGTCCGAACAGTGAAATTGTTGTTGCTGGTGATTTCAATGTTCACAACTCATCTTGGCTTCGCCATTCGAGCCATACATCTCCAGAAGGCCAGTATGTTGAGTTATTTGCCGCGCACAACCACCTTGCGCAACTAGTGAATGAGCCAACGCATATTTCGTGTGTTGAAGGGCACCATAATAATACTCTCGATCTTTTTTTAACTTCGCACCCTCAAAAGTACGAAGTAAACGTTAATGCACCTCTAGGTAACTCGGATCACTGCACCATATCCGCCTCCTTTTCGGTTTCCGAACTTCGAAGCGTTTCAAAAGCAGCCACGAAACGTTTAAAATACGTATACGATAAGGCTCGTTGGGCTGAGCTCAACGATTTTTTCCGGCATTTTAATTGGAAACTTTGTTTCCTAGACAGTAACACTGATGCCATGGCGGAAATGGTTGTAAACATAATTTTGCTAGGAATGAAAGCTTTTATTCCATCAAAGCAAATTCCGATTAAACCTAGAATGAAATCCTGGTTTAATCAGACGTGCAAAAATGCAGTCAGATTCAGAGAGGAAGCATTCAGTGCCTGGCGTAAAAATAAAAACGCAGACACTGATTCGCTACGCAAAAGAGCGAGATCTTCGTGTGCCAAAGTACTTAGGCGTGAAAAAGGTCTACACGATGAGCGTCTTCGTGCTAAAGTTCTTTCTGCCCCTCGGGGTAGTAAGAGCTTTTGGTCATTTGTCAAAAGAGTAAAGGATAATGCTAGTTCCTCAATTCCGACGCTTTTGAAAGATGATCAAATATTCACTGACCCGGCTGACAAAGCTAACCTTCTGGCTGGTCAATTTGCAAGAAATTCCTACTTACCGGAAAGCAATCAGCCACTACCCGTGCTTGGCAGAGTATCAGTAACTATGCCAAAGATATTCTTTCGAGCACGTGCAGTTAAAAAGGTCTTAACAGATCTTAATATCAACAAGTCTTCTGGGCCGGATGGCATTCCAGCACTGGTCTTGAAACAGTGCTCTTCGAAGCTAGCACGTCCATTAGCGACTCTTTTCAGCACCTTGTATCATACTGGTGAGTTTCCAATGTGCTGGAAGTTAGCTAATGTAACGCCAATCCCCAAAAAAGGAGAGGCTAACAACCCTGAAAATTACCGCCCAATTGCAGTCTGTTCTACTCTTTCTAAGGTAATGGAAAGTATGCTAAATTTTCATCTTGTCAAGTATCTGGAGTCCAACAGCTTACTAAGCGACCGCCAGTATGGTAATCGTAGGGGGCGCTCTACAGGGGACTTGCTGGCCTTCCTTTCGGAAAAATGGTGTCAATCCATTCACCATTTCGGCGAAAGTAAGGTGGTTGCTCTAGATATCTCCAAGGCCTTTGATAGAGTGTGGCATGGTGCACTCCTGTCAAAACTTATTGCTTTTGGTGTCGGTGATATCTTTTCTCGATTTATATCGAGCTTTCTCAGGGATCGCACTATACGAGTTGTTATAGATGGGATTTCATCAAACGAGTTCAAGATTAATTCAGGGGTACCGCAAGGCTCTGTTCTTTCTCCTACCCTGTTTCTTATTTTTCTAAATGACCTTCTCTGTCAAACTTCCAACCCTATCTACTCTTTTGCAGATGATAGCAGCATTTGCCATTCGTATTCATTCTGCAGACGGCCGAGCCTTTTAGAGATTGGGGCCAAGCGGCGAAACATGAATGATACTCTCAATCACGATCTCGTAACAATATCTAATTGGGGCCGGGCAAATAGAGTCGACTTTAACGCTCGTAAGACTCAATGTTGTATGCTAACGCACCGGCGTTCGGCCGATAATGGTGCTACATCTGTAATTATGGGTGGTATAAGTATTAAGGAATCAGAAGCTCTTGATGTTCTTGGCATGAAAATTCAGTGTGACGTTCGATGGACTAAGCACATTTTTCAAGTCTCAAAAGAAGCTTTCAAGTGTCTCGGTTTTCTCAAACGGTGTAAAACATATTTCACCTCATCCGATCTCCTTACTATTTATACCACTTACATCCGGCCAAAAATGGAATACAACTCTCATGTATGGGCCGGTGCTCCAAAGTCTATTTTGGAACTACTTGACCGCGTGCAGGAGAGGGCGAAGAAGCTCATAGGTGACAGTAGGGTATCCAACTCTATTGACTCTCTTGAACATCGACGCAATGTGGGTTGTGTTTCGCTGTTTTATCGCTACTACAATGGAATGTGCTCTGATGAGATTAGGGAACTAGTTCCCGATATCCGCACGTTTTCGCGCACAACACGCTTTTCATTAAGAGCTCATCCATTTGTGGTCCATTGGCCAGTGAATCGCACAATGCATTACAGAGAAAATTCATTTTTTAGCCGTACAGTTCGCTTGTGGAATCATCTTCCTACAGAGGTCTTTCCTGTCAACTACAATGTTGGAAAATTCAAATCGAATGTCCACAAACATTACTCCCTCTATCCTCCTTCCCATAACCTAATTTCCTAGTTCTGGCACAATGCTTTGCATGAGTAGGGGTCATCCCCTGAGTGCTGGTCCGAAATAAAAAAAAAAAAAAAAAAAACAAAAAAAAAAAACTATGGCCTAATTTTTAAACGATAATAGGTAGACTCTTGGTTTTTAAAGATGTGTTACTATGGCCACTATAACAAATAGTAAAAATTAAAGGGCTTTCCGACAGTGATGCGATTTGCATGTATAACGCCTTATTTTTTGAACCGTAATAGGTAAACTTTTCCAATTTGTAGAGAATATGTGTTTCCACGGCCGCTATGACAATTACTAAAAAGGAATAAAGGCTTTTCCGACAGTGACATGTTTTTCACGTATAGTCACTTTTTTTCATCGTAATAGGCAGACTCTTGATATATTTATAGAAAGAAAATTGCAATGGCCGCTATAACAAATAACAAAATTAAAGGGTGTTCTGACAGAGATGATTTGAACGTAAATAGCCTTATTTTTTGAAACGTAATAGATAGACTCTTGAAATGTTTACAGTAGACGTTTTACTTCGGCCGCTGCACAGCAAACTGTCTAGTGAAAAAAAAAATTAAAAAAAACTTTATCACTAAAATACATATGGGATGAAAGCTGAGGCTGATTCCAGAGGTGGTTTGGTTTTTCATGTACGTTATACCTATAAAAAGTTACAAGGCTTTAAAGTCGAATTATTTTGATAATTTTTTCATAATTTTTAAGTAAATAAAAATGGGGTTGGAAAAATAAATATCAAAATTCGTTTTTCAATAAAAATGCATGCAATTATATTTGTTTTACTAAGAAATATAACAGAAGCAATGAAAAAATCCTAAAATCCAAATATTTATAACAACACTAAAAAAAATTGTGAAGTTTTAGCCAAAGCTTCGATGGACCCGAAAAAATAAGCACATCAAAAAACTACTTTTATGCATCAATAATCTTAGTTTCTATTATATATACTAAAATATGTATAAAAAAGTTTAGGTGTTTTCTATGCCAACTTTTGGAATGTGGTGATTTTAAAAATCATCCATATTTGATATTTTTATTAAAAATTTGAAAATGTATGATAATTAACTTGTCAAACTTGTTTAACTAGTCAAAATCCATACATAAAATATTTGTTTACAATTTCTTTTATGGAGTTTGAAGTTTGCGTTTCATACATGTGATGAGTTTTTTCGCCACTGCACTCACCTGTTATAGATTCGCCTTGCTTTAAACGATAATTTTTTGGCATTTTTCAATATTTGTTTTCAATATATCACAAAAAATATAACTTTGGTTTATCGCAAATATTTTAAAAAAATGTGTATAAACTTTAAACACATCAATAAAAGAAAAAGAAAGTGGGGTATGGAATTTTGTAATAGATAAACTAAAATATATATGTAAATAAGTTTAACGAAAAAAAAGTGTCAAATTGAAAACCAAAAGGTTTCTAAATACGTTATGTAAAAAGTTGAAGTATTTGTAACATGAAAAGAATAAAGTATGTACTTATAACATTTTAATATATGTATTTAATTATTTTTAATGAAATAAGTTATTAAAGAAATCAGGATAAAGTAAAACAACATATAAGATTAAAGGCAGACCGAAAAATTCGTTTAATGACTGGGGGAAAAATCAAAGAAAAATAAAATCAAAGATCGTGTTGATAATTATACAATTGAAGAGCTAGAATACGCTCTGGAAATTAAGAGAAAACAGTTAGGTGCTTCAGGTGTACAACAAATTAAAACAAATCACATTAGTACAATATAAAGTTTAGCTTTAATGGAAGACCTAAATCTGTCAAATAATAAATTCAAAATTTTAAGAAAATTTTATAGCCCAGAAACAAACTATTACCCAAGCTTACATGCCATTCAGCTTGAGCGCAAAATGTTATTGCCTGGTCCAATTGAAGTAACAGATACCATAGCAAAAGTTCCACTTAAATTTCTTTTAAGCAAAACTGCCACAAGTTTGTTGAAGATCATTGATTTTAGTGGCGATGTAAAAGAATCCAGCTTGTTGTTAAAATGGGGCATGTATGGAAGTGGGGGACATAGCTTTTACAAGCAGTCATTCAAAAATGCAGATTCAACCGATGAAAATCTCTTTGTAGTTGCCTTTGTTCCACTAGAGTATGTATAGTTATTTTTACATTAAAAGTCAAACAATTTATTTAGTTTACTTAATCAAGGCTTGTAAAATTTGAAAGTGGAAAAATGTTATGGATAAACCCAAAGCCATCATCACCAAGCTTCTGTCGACCGATGATACTTTTATTTGCAAAAGAAAATCCCAATATTATTAAACAATAAACCATAAATAATTTTGTCATTAAAAATGCTTTTGGGTACATTGAATGCATTTTATGTTACCAAACATTTAAAACAAAGAAAACTTTTTCAATTAAAAGGCATTTTGACATTTTTCACAAAGATATAAATAAATTAGAAGAGGAAATAAGGAAAATGTTTTTTCTTGATTAAAAAAACCTTTATATGCAAAAAATTATAGAATGGGTTCTGGATGAAGAGCAAAATGAGGAAATTTTGCAAAATAAAAAATTAAAAATAGAGATTTCAAGCCAAATAAGCTTGGAAATCGCTCAGCAAGGCAGACCATTTATTGATGGAATGCTAGCAAAAAAATTTTAATGAATGAAGACTATTATAGATATTATAATTTCACCTTTGCATTGTTTGCTAGGATGCTTTGAGTACACATTGCGTATCGATTGCCTTTTAAGACTTGGCAAGTTAGGAATGATAAAAAACACTGTACAATGAAAGAAAAAAACAAATTCAAGATAAATTTTGATCTGAGATGGAAATAACAGTTGATAAAGTGAAGTCTAATTTTGGCACCAGTAATGATGGCAATACAGCTCGAAAATTGTTTAACGAATTCAAAAAATCGTCCGAGATTACAGGAGTTAATGAACAATTGATAATAATGTATATAATTTGAGTTTACATAATTTTAAAAACAGTATCCTCTGGAAAACCTATAAATTTATCTAACTTTTAAAAGTTAACGGAGGAAACTCGAGAAATATATTTGAATAACTATGATTGGTATTATATGCCATCAACGTTGCATAAACTTCTCGTTCATTGTTGTGAAATTATAAAATATTTTGATTTACCTTTTGGAAATATTTAAATACTTGTATGAAATAAACATTTTGTTTCAAATATTTTCTTGGTTTATTTTATGAATGCTTTCTGAAGATGCTATAGAATGCCTACACAAAACAATTAAAAAGAACAGACTTGAGTACACTCTAAGAAATAGCAGAGAACATTGTAATCAAGATTTAATGAATAAACTCCGAATTTGTTTTGAGCCATTAATTTCTTCTAATAGAAATACAATAATACAACAAGCAGCTCTTTCAATAATAATCAAGAAATTAGTAATTACATAATAGTAGATGAATCTTTTAACACTGATTCAGACTCAGAGACTTATTTTAGTGATTAAGAAGTTGTTTACAATTGTTATGTTATTTGAATTTGTTTGTTACTTTATTATTAATCTTTATATAAATATGCTTTTTATCTTAAATAATAATTTAATTTCAAAATATTTATGGTTGTCAATTTGGTAACCCTATGTTATTTGAATACCAATGGTTATGAGTATTTTCAAAACTACTACAAAGTTAAAAATAATGTCAAGTTTAAAAAAATGTACTAAAAAATAATGTGCAAAAAAGGTATACGGCAACCTTAAATAATTAGAGATTGGTTATATTAAAAAAAAAAACAACAATCACGCTTTATCATTCTGTATGTGAAAAGATAGACTAAAATTAAAAAAAATAATAATTACTGAAATGGGGGAATTTTGGGTATTTAATTGTCCCCGCACCGGAAAACAAAAGGATTTCTAAAAATATTAATTCATTTTTAATCATAAGTAATCAAAAGTATATTAGTATAAAAATAAATAAAATAATTAAAGAAAAACAGATGTATGTGCATTTTGAAGGACAGCTAGCTACCTTCCCAGCGTAAAAAACTAGGTCTAGAAAGAAATGACATATTTATGCAGTACAATGACCATAAGCATTCCTCACCGCAATCACCAGATTTGAATGTCATAATTGATTCAAGTAGAGATACTTTTTTCAATAGCCTTTTTTGACAGATAACGTGTGAGTCTTGTCATGCTGTCATTTTATTTTTGTTTAGTATTGTTTGGCATTTCATAATGGAAAGACTTACGCCTGAACAACGTTTACAAATCGTTCAACTTTATTACGAAAATTACCGTTCTGAGAGTGTACACGAAGACCGTGGAGAGTCGATTCGGCGCCGTTCGCAACAACTCGGACTGACGTGTGGAACGACTTGGCGCATTTTACGCCGAGATCTTAAATTGAAAGCATAGAAAATACAGCTTGTGCAACAACTGAAGCCGCTCGACCTTCCCAAGCGAAATCGCTTCGCTCTCTGGGCTCTTGAAAAGTTCCAACGTTTACGAGTCAAATTTTGTTTAGCGATGAGGTACATTTCTGGCTCAATGGGTATGTAAACAAACAAAATTGCCGCATTTGAGACGAAGAGCAGCCTGAAGAGATTCAAGAGCTGCCACTTCATCCAGAAAAAACAACGGCTTGGTGTGGTTTGATGCCTGAAATTGAAGCTCGTGATCTCGGCGAAATTTGGTTTCAACAAGACGGCGCCACTTCCCACATCGCATCAATCAATGGATTTATTGAGAGAACATTTCGGTGAGCACATCATTTCACGTTTTGGGCCGGTGACATCGTGTGATATCACACCGTTAGACCTTTTCCTGTGGGGATATGTAAAGTCCTCGAAATGGATCACGCTTTAGAACATTTATGGGATCACCTTAAAAGAGCCATTCAAAAAAGGAATATTACGTCTATCCTCACAATGAAGCAGGCATTGATCGAAGAATGGAATTTAATTTCTGCAGAAACTACAAAAAAATTATCTTTATCAATGCCTACTAGACTGTCAGCTGTTGTTGAAGCCAAAGGATGTCACACAAGATATTGAAATTTGTTTTTTTAAATAAATCATTATTTTCTTGTATAAAATAATACGTTTAATTTAAAAACGAAAATTTAGATTTTCCGATATTCATACATCTAAAATTTTTAAACAACGTTGTTTTCCTTACAAATACTATGCTATTTAAAAAAATCATTTTATCTCGTGAGCAAATTAGCCGTCTGAATATTCATACGCAAAATAATATGTTTTTTTTTATTAATTTAGAGTAATATAATAAAAATTTAAACAATTTTTAATAAACAAAGCAATAATCAATTTTTGAGATACGACTCATGTTGCGATGAATTCCACGTCTATTTTATATGCCTTTTTTATTTCATACACACAAGAGGGCGCTGCTTTAACACTGTTCTAACAACAATCATAAATAATGTGCGATTGATTTGGAGTGTTGCCATAGCTAAAGTGGTGAAATGTGGTTTATCATGAATATAGTTTTAGTGTTTCACTTTTAATTTAGTTCATTCACATGTCAGAGGATGAATGAAAAGTGGTAATTGACCCCCTCCTAGGCCAACACCATGTTGTGTATGCCACTATTTTTGTAGAGTTTGTACAGGTCATACTGTTTGACATATCAAAATGAAATTCAGTATGTGCCTTTGGTTTATCGAGATGAAGAGCTGTATAAATTTTGGCCATAATCGGGAAGGGGAAGAGGTAGTTTATCTAACACCTCAAATCGAAAATAATTTTTTTTCGATTTGAATATACTTTGAACTTTTATTCTTTATGTAATGTATCCATAAAAATATCTGTTTGCATTTGATATGGTAAAGTTGAGTGTAGGCCACTCCAGTTTTATTTTTATATGAAGTTTGACTTTTGTTAAGGCATGTTAATGTCTAATGGAGACGGGGGGGGGGGGGGGGGGGTAAAAAGAAACTAACAGATCTTATCTTTCTCATGAACAGCGAGTTTGGCACTTTATGCTTTGTTCAATAACTTTCCCATTTTTATTATTTCATCTTTGTTGTCATTTCTGAAGTGGTTTTTATCATAAATAACTAATAACAATATTTATAGTTTTATGCGGGCCTTTTCTGAACGTCACTTTTTATCAAAGTGATTTGAAATTAAATAATTCTTGCAAAAAAAACCGACTACAAAACAAATATATATGCATCAATTCTAAGCTAAAAATTTAAAAGGAAGTAATCTAATGGGTGATTTTTTTGAGGTTAGGATTTTCATGCATTAGTATTTGACAGATCACGTGAGATTTCAGACATGGTGCCAAAGAGAAAGATGCTCAGTATGCTTTGACATTTCATCATGAATAGACTTACTAACGAGCAACGCTTGCAAATCATTGAATTTTATTACCAAAATCAGTGTTCGGTTCGAAATGTTCAAATGTGACAAATTTTGTTCAGCGATGAGGCTCATTTCTGGTTGAATGGCTACGTAAATAAGCAAAATTGCCGCATTTGGAGTGAAGAGCAACCAGAAGCCGTTCAAGAACTGCCCATGCATCCCGAAAAATGCACTGTTTGGTGTGGTTTGTACGCTGGTGGAATCATTGGATCGTATTTTTTCAAAGATGCTGTTGGACGCAACGTTACGGTGAATGGCGATCGCTATCGTTCGATGCTAACAAACTTTTTGTTGCCAAAAATGGAACAACTGAACTTGGTTGACATGTGGTTTCAACAAGATGGCGCTACATGCCACACAGCTCGCGATTCTATGGCCATTTTGAGGGAAAACTTCGGAGAACAATTCATCTCAAGAAATGGACCGGTAAGTTGGCCACCAAGATCATGCGATTTGACGCCTTTAGACTATTTTTTGTGGGGCTACGTCAAGTCTAAAGTCTACAGAAATAAGCCAGCAACTATTCCAGCTTTGGAAGACAACATTTCCGAAGAAATTCGGGCTATTCCGGCCGAAATGCTCGAAAAAGTTGCCCAAAATTGGACTTTCCGAATGGACCACCTAAGACGCAGCCGCGGTCAACATTTAAATGAAATTATCTTCAAAAAGTAAATGTCATGGACCAATCTAACGTTTCAAATAAAGAACCGATGAGATTTTGCAAATTTTATGCGTTTTTTTTTTAAAAAAATTTCTCAAGCTCTTAAAAAATCACTCGTTATAAGAAATAGTACTCAATTAAAATACTTCTATACTTGTTGCTCTAACGGACAAATGTCTATCCATAACGACAAATTACGTCAGATATGAGGACACCCTTTGTTTTTTTACAGTTATTATTACTGGCACAGTAATAAAAATTAACGGTTCCAAAGATATGGCCATATAGCTTAATCAATATCACCTAGGGGACACCCTTTAATGTACAATTTTAAATTAAACAGTTATTTTAAAGGACAGATTCTTTGTTAATTTCAAATGTCTGTCTAAAAAGGTTCAAAAGTTTGGCCATATGCATCAATTTACATCAACTATTAAGAAGCCCTTTAAAATTTTAAATATTTATAAAGGTAATCATACGGGACATAGTAGTGGAGATTCTGTCTAATTTTCAAGTGTTTGTCTATAACGGTTCAAAATATAGGGCTAGATAGGTTAAATTATATCAATTATGGGGACACCCTTTAGTTTCCAAATTTAAATTATATACTTGATGTTATAAAGGACTTAGATATATAGGTTCTTTGTAAATTTCAACCGTCTCTCTGTTACGGTTCAAAAGTTTGGCAATATATCAAATTACATCAAGTATTGGGACACCCTTTAACTTCTAATTATAAATATTTAATTTCTGATTATAAATGTTGGACATTCTGTCCAATTTTCAAGTGATTGTTTACAATGGTTCAAATATTTAAATTTACGTCATATATGGGGACACCCTTTAATTTTTAAGTTTATTTTTTTATTAATTTCTGTTATTGACAGCTATAGTGATATGCAGTTTTTTTAAATTTTAAAAGGGTGCCCTTTACGGTTCATAATACTCGTAAAAAACACGTATGTTGTATGGGGACACCCTTTAATTTTCAAAATTCTGAACTTCTTTTAAAATGGGACCAAGCTGTAAGCATTTCCTTTATAATAAAGAATTTTTAAAATCGGTTCAGAAATGCCTGAGTTCTGCGGGCACAAACATAAAAAAAGCAACATTCAGACGAATTGATAACCTCCTCCTTTTTTTGAAGTCGGTTAATAAAAGGTGTTCACACACAAAAATTTTGAAATCACGTGATTTTATATCGGTTAGAAAAGTGTCTGTGATTTCCAATCACTTACTTATTTTTATGAGTTCTATATTGTTAAATTTATAACAAACTGCTTGTTTAAATAATTTTAAGTGTTCTCTTTTAATTTTTGTGGTTACATTACGTAATTTATAAGGAAATTGCACATTTTTAAAGACTCTTATTTTGGAGTAATATTTCGAATTTTTCAAATTTCCTTTTTGTGTTTTTCCGATCCTTTTTAACTATCATCGAATTGAGTGTATAAAAAGTACATCTACCCTTGCCCTTGCTACCTTGCTCCGCAAATAACGCTTATTTTCTTACACTGCTTTCATTTTAAACCCTCTAGAGTCAACAGTGTTTCCGTAGGCTTTACAGGTTACAGAACAGGGGTGAAATATTTGTATATTTTTTTGAAAGCTAAGTGAACTTTTTGTAAATGTAAAAATTTACCTTCAATGTGCAATGTGCAAATAATAAAATCGACTGAAAAAAAAAATCAGTTCTTTTTTCAAATTAGCGCTTTTTATCTGTTTTTGACCGCTGGGTCGACGGTTTGGTCTGACACATACTCATAAAATTCTCATGAAATTGAATTACTAGTTGGCATCAGGGTTGTGAGATTGTTTTTCACCTATTTCGCCAGAATCGATGTAAAAAAACGAAGAAATGAAATTTTGTTAGATTTTGGTAATAATATAATTTAAAAATAATAATATAATAGTAATAAGTATAATCTAAATTACGAATTAGGTGATTAATATTAAAGAAAAATTGGAAACATTTAATTTTAGACACTAGCAGAATGGAATGCATTTTATAGACAGCTACGTCCGTCATCAGCATTCTTCGTATCTATCTACTTTTATATTAATTGTAAATATCATAGACATATTTAACCAACCAAACTAAGATAAAGGATTAAGAGACAAACTGTATTTATTCGTCAATCGTCAGTTGGTGAGAACGAAGTCTACTACCTAACAGTGTTGGGATTTGTGGTAGAATTGTACCATATTTGGTACAATCGATACATCAGTGGAACACTTAATGCTTTTTTGGTACAATTTCATATAAAATTTATTCAATAAACTTTTTTATTTAATCAAAAATTTTTTTTACATTATTAACTTTTTAGTTCTCCATCCCTGTCTAAATTGCAAGATTCTTGATTTATGTCCAGGATTATTATTATTTACTCTACTAAACCTTTTATGTATAAGTGACAGATATGTAATTTAGTTACGTTTAGCATTGCCTTAATCATTTTCCGGCATTATTCGCCTGATATATGTCTTTTAAGGGTTCCGTACCCAATGGGTAAAAACGTAACCCGATTGTTTTGGCTACAATGTCTGTCCGTCTGTCAGCGCCTTTTATCTCTGGAACCGTAATAGGTAGACGCTTGAAATGTTCACAGGAGATGTATAACTGTGGCCGCTATAGCAACAAATACTAAAACTTATTAGGTGTTACGATAGAGAGGTGTTATTTACGAATATGTGCTTATTTATTGAACTGTAGGGGGAATACACTAAAAATATGCAAGCAGTAATTAAAACTTAGTTCGCTATATAAACAAGTCTAAAAAACTAAACCTAAAAATAAAGGGTGTTCCGATAGTGGCGTGATTTGCATGTATAAGGCCTAAGTTTTGAACCATAATAGGTAGACTCTTGAAATTTTCACAGAAGATATTTAACTGTGGCCAGTATAGCAACAAATTCTAAAGCTTATAGGGTATTCCGAAAGTGTTATTTGCCTTTGTCTTTATTTCTTGAGCTATAGGAGGCAACCACTTAAAATTTGCAGACAGTAATTTAAACGAACATAGTTTAAATTAACATAGTTTAAATTAAACGAACATAACAATTTTTAGGGCTTGGCATTTTTTCAATTTTTGTTTGATTTTTCAAAATTTTACATCGTCTTAAGATTTATTTAGTATTTGTACATTTTTTCAGTTTTTTTCGTTGAGTTAACAACTAGATGATTTTTAATTTAAAAACTTCAAAATTTTTGCATTTTTGTGTATTTAGCCAAAAAAAGGCCAAATCAAATTTCGTGTAAAAGTGATGATCCTAGTAGAATATGAAACAAATAAACAAAAAGTTGCTTTCAATGCTAACCGAAGGTTGGTTGAGGTAACAAAAAATATATAATGGTAAACAAAGAAAAATATCAAACAAGGGATGCTTTAGGTAGCAGTGTGACCAGATGTAAAAATATTTTGCAGCTAAATCTGATTTAATTTTTTTTGCAATTTTATTTATTGAATCTTCAAATATAATTGAACTAACAATAAGTGTTCATATCATAAAACTAAATTATACTTAAATAAGTCCAGCTAATGTCGGGCGCAAATTTATTTTCCACTTGATGTCAACATTTTGGATTTATCTCTCTGTGGTTTATTAGTTCAATGTAGCCGCGGTCGTTTTGGATGCTACGAGCCATCGGGTTTAGATCTGTTTCGAGCTTTTTTAAATATGTTAATGCATGTTTCGCGATTTCTGCTTCAATCAATGGTACGTTTAAATCTTTGAGGAAGTTCGAGTTTTTAATATGCCATGGAGCGCCTGTAATCATTCTTAAAATTCTGTGTTGCAGCCTTTGAATTTTTTCCAAGTTTGAACCTGAGGCAGTGCTCCATAACTGAATCCCATAACGCCATATTGCTTTGAGGATAGAATTGTATGGCAAAAGTTTGAATTCTATGCTGAGAGTAGAGTTTCTGCCAATAAGCCAGTTTAGTTGGACTGCTTTCAACTTTATTTGTGTTAGCTTAGATTCTATATGGCTTTTCCATGTAAGGCGCCGATCAAGATGTATACCGTGGACTTCAGAAACTTGAGGTATCATTTGATTATTTATGCGAATAGGGGGGCATGAATACCTACGCAGTTTGAAAGTTATATGAATACATATTTGTTCTTTCACTTTTATTCTCCATTTCTTCAAACTTTTTTCTAAATTGATTATTTTCCATTTCTTCAACCTTTTTTCTAAATTGATTATGTGGTATTGTAAATATCGTATGTTACTTGGGGACTTTCGTGAATGCTTAGAAAAGCTGTATTATAAGCCAATGTCGATGTGTGGATTCGGTTGCTACTTGGCATATCCGAAGTATACAATATACATAGTATATAAAATATACATATATATAAATGGATCCCTACTCTAGCGGCAATAAACTGTGGTGAACTTAAAAAATCTCCTTCTTTCAGTATAAACTTTCGATTAGTTAAATAACTTTCTAGCAAGTTATAGAAGTTTTTAGGCAAATTTAGCTTTTACTTATATACATATTAAGCCTTTATGTCATACTTTGTCGAACGCTTGAGACAGATACCAAAGGTCAAATAACTGGACAATGGAAAAAATTCACCTAGATTTTGAAAAAATAACTGGGCAATTTAAAAATTCACTTGTAGTTCAAAAAGGCAAAATTTTATTAAAATTTTTCTTTGCAAAAATAAACAAATCTGCAGTGGCCTACACTTAACTGGAAACAGTTATTTTTATGGATATATAAGGTATTTGTCATAAATACTACTCTGTTTTGTCACTTTGAAAATCCAACTTGAGCTTATTCGTTGCGTTTAATATAGGAGGCATAAAAAGTAAATAAAGCCTTATTTCCTTATTGCACATTAAATCGTGGATGATTTGCGCAGTTTTATCAGATTCCGCTGTGGCAATAATAGAAAAGTGATATTTAAGTTCCACCCATTGCTCAAGCACTATCTTTTAGAGCTGGCAAACTATCGATAGTCTCGCCATTCGATATTTTCGATAGTAAACGATCTTAAGTAAAGTTCAGAGTTGTTTTATTAAAAAAAAAGATGATCCAAAAAAAAAACAAAAATATGAAGCATATAAAACTTAGCATAGTGTATGTACAAATTTACACGATAAATACTATGTACTCGTATATCACATATGTTGTGAATATGTAGGCTGCCCAAGGAATTATTTTATAATCGAAATTTTTTATAATTCTTGAGTAATCCAAAAATTTTTGTTTAGAAAGATCAGCATATCAACATTTTTTGGCTTTAAACTAGATCTTATATCTGAAATAATGGCTCCGGCTTTGCTAAACATTCTATCAGATTCTGTCGAAGTTGCTCGTATGCATAAGTATCGTAAAGCACATGACTTTGTGAGTGACATCTGATCAGAATTGTTCCGTGAATAAATATAACACTGTATAAATTGCTTAATTAACTATATAATTTACCTTCCAGTACTGGAATGGGTTTATTTCTAATGGTGAATTTTCATTTTCAACTAATTAATTGCCAATTTATTAATTTATTTTTTCGACGATAGTATCGCTATCGAGAAAAAAACCATAGATAGTCTAATGAAAACAAAACTATCGATACTATCGATAGTTTGCCAGCTCTACTACCTTTACAGCTAAACCATGCGACAACCACATATTTTCACTAATTTTTTAAACTTGATAGAGTTAAACCCGGTATTAATTAAGAAGGCACGTTTATATTTTATTGTTTTCAGTGGACTGTTGGTGAAATAATTATATATGTAAATATTTCTTTTACCAAAATCTCTACGTCCGGCGAAAATATTTTTGATGCCTCAGAACAATAATATAATAATTTTTTACATTTCTTATTACTGAAATAGCGAACACAAATGCTCATCCATTGGCTATCAATGAATATTTAAAGTTGACAATATCATTAACAAGGTCAGAGAGTAAAACTGGAGCATTGACATACTTTATAATCGCACTGCATTTCGTCCGATGTAATCGCAATTTTTCGAATTCCTTGACGGAAAAAGACTTTAGCATATTTGTTAAATGATAAACGGACGAAATTGATGAATGCTTCGCATTCAAAACTGCTATTTTGATGTCTAAAACTTTTGACTCTGTTGTAGCTGTGGCAATCCCTGTTAAAAACAGAAATATATGTATATTATTAAAATGTCATTATAATATTGTTATTTATATTACCATAGCTATCTAACTTGCTGTTGATATGGATTTAAGCCACCCTAAAACGGTATAATTATGTACCTACAGTACATAATTATACATATATAATAATAATAATAATAAAAACGGCATTCATAAAAAAAAAACAAATCTATTTATTTAAACAAAGTTAGGCACCGAATAATTTATTTATTTCTTACATATTTATTTTTATTTTTTCGTATGCAATATGTTATTTCTTAACCTTAGCCCAATCCTCAAGTTCCCAAGTGGAGTTATGCCTTTTTTGGCCGCAGTTATTTTATTCTTTAAACTTACGGAGAGTCTTACCAGTCATAATTTTTAACAACGTTTTTGTAACCATATCAGAAAACTTTTTCTTATCAAAATGGTACAATTAATTTAATAATAAAATTACAAGAATCAAAATATATAATTTAGAAAAATCCCAAAAAAACCCTTTTTAAATCCCCAAAACGAAAAATATATCTTTAGACTGCATTTACAATAGACAGAAACAGGGAAGACATTTTTTGAATTCTCTTTTGATTTGACAGACAGATTTTTGCACATTCTACTTTCGGATTTATTTACTTTACATGTGGGTGTTTGAAAATCTGTGGTACATGTACTTTGCTGAGAAGTTTTAAGCAAGTAGATGCCAACTTGAGAAATATAATGTGAAGCAACACAGAAAAAAGCGAAAAGCAGAAAAGGGAAACGAAAAAATGTCCAGTACGATAGTCATGAAATACACACTCTACCTCTTCAACCCCTTGCCAACAAATCTCGCCTGTCTGCCCTGTTTTTACTGTAAAAGGGGACTTTGAGAATTCTCCAAACCCCGAACAAAAATTTTTATCCCCATTTCAAAAATAAAATCCCCGATTTGGGGATAAATCCCATAATCCGACAACACTGAAAATAACTCGTATGTATTCAGTTTTGCTCATACTTGTTCTCAACTAAATTAGTAGAAAAATTTCAAATTTAGCGTTATTTTAAATGCAGTTTTCGATTTGGTTGCTATAATCTTAAGTTTTGTTAATATGAGCCTTAGTTTTAAATTGTATTTAAATAACTTCATATACCAAAAAGTGTTGTTTTTTATTTTAAAAACAAAAAGGTAATATTTTTTAAAACAATATGGCGTCTGTAGAAAATTTGATTTTAAATATGACAATGGAAGGCTCTTCACCACGTATAATTTAAGCCAATCAGTGGTTATTAGAATGATAAAACGGCCAAATGTAGTTGCGCCAATTTTCGGCTAGAGGCTGAAAACTTTTAGCTGATGGGGACGCATGCCTAATGATAAGAAAGATAAGAACTGACAAGTCTTTAACGCCAAAGAAAGCTTTCATAGCAATAAATAAACATGTTAGACGATGGATAGCAAGAAGAGCGCTAGTGAGGGTGCTGTAGCTTAAGTGGTTAGCACGTTGACTACTAAGCAATGGTCACGAGTTCAAATCTCAGCCGTGGCAACATCAATTTTTCTAATATGTATTAATTTTTCTTTATAATAATGCATATCACAGCTCCCTCCTTCGCCGGTATTACCACATAGCACTAAATCGCCGGCAAAGTAAAATAATTATAAATTGGCTATGCTAGCTTCGAACTAATTCGCCTAAAAACACCAGAGGCGCTGCAATACTGTTCTAAAAATAATCATAACGTGCAATTGCAGTGTTGCCAGAATCGAAGCTTTACTATCACTAACCATCTGTCTTATCTACTACTATCCCTTTCCAAAGGAAGTACCACAGTTAATGTAGGCATTTCTGCCTGAGTGGTACTTCTCTTTAAAGAAAAAAAAAACATTGGATACCTCGCAACTGTTAAGAATTTTCGGCACGTTTACAATTCGCTATGCATTAGAAAGATTGCGCTGTTAATAACTAGAAGAGCGTAATATGGACAGATGAGTCCAAATTGAACCGATAGCAGTCTGATGGTAAACAGTATTATTGGCACCGACAGCAGGTCACAATTCAACTGAACCATATTAAACAAATTGTCAACTTGAAAATTTGTGGTCAATTGTACAAAGACGATCGGGAAAATATCGAAGAGCTTCACCTTACTTAGTAGAGTTGTGGCAACGTGAGCAGCTGGAGTGGCAGAAAAGTTTAGATGAAATTATATAAAAATTGGTTGAAAGTATGCCCAAATATATAAATAGTATATTACAAAATAAATGGCTATGGATCGAGTATTAAAAACAGTGATTAAAAATGCTTGACTATTTTCAATGCATATGTAATTGCTTAATTAACTGTTGCTTAGAAAAAATGTGCAGCAAAAAAAGAAAAGCAAATGCAAAAAAAGAAGAGCAACTCATTTTCTTAAGCTTACTATATGCCTCTTTCTGCAGCAATGCAATTACTTTGAAAATGTTTGCTGTTGCTTAAGCGGCATTTAGATGGTCAATCGCGGGTTGATGGAAAGCCAACAACCTTGTGTAAACGACCAAAATTCGTGTTTGTCAGCCGCACTGGATGGAAATCAAAAATTTTTGGTATTTTGTGTTTGCCGTCACGCCATCAATATTGTTTAAATCATAGGTAACCAAAACTCTCAATAAATGAAATGTGTCTGTATTGGATAAGATAATATTGCCCAGCAAACATAAAACTAAGCATTACAAAAACAATAAATAATTTTGTCATTAAAAATGCTTTTGGTAACATGCAATGCATTTTATGTTACCAAACATTTAAAGCAAAGAAAACCTTTTCAATTAAAAGGCATTTTGACCTTTTTCACAAAGAAATAAATAAATTAGAAGAGGAAAAAAGGAAAATGTTTTTTCTTGAGCAAAAAACCTTTATATGCAAAAAATTAAAGAATGGGTTCTGGAAGAAGAGCAAAATGAGGAAATTTTGCAAAACTAAAAATGGAGATTTCAAGCCAAATAAGCTTGGAAATCGCTCAGCAAGGCAGACCATTTGTTGATGGAATGCTAGCAAAAAATGTTTTACAAAAAACTTTTCAAACGTTAAATTATAGAACAGATTTCATAATTCCCTTTTCACCCCAAACTGTGGCTAGGCGTACTGCCCAAATAGGAAATTCGGTGAAGTCTAATATTATAGAAAAATTGATAAATTGTAAATTTCTTTCGTTTTGTTTAGATGAAAGTACAGAAACATTAAAATGTTCATCAATGCATCTTACACAGACAACCAGTTGACAAAGATTATCAATGAATCAATGTTGACATTGGAAACCTTTTATGGACATGTAACTTGAAAGCTTTTGATGGAAGTTGTGATAAACTCTTTTCTATTGTTGATGTAAACAAAATTGTCGGTATCTGCACAGACGGGGCAAATGTAATGGTAGGAAAAAACACAGGTTTGATTGGTAATAAAAAAAAGTGAAATGGCAATGCAAAACTTTCACTGCATTATCCATCAAGCCGCGCTTGCTTTAAAATTTATTACTCAAGACTCTACACTAAGACCGCAGAGCGCATTATAAATAACCCATCGAAAATTTGTAAAATTTTTAACATCTAAAAACGCAGCTTTCAATGATCTTAAAATGTTCACTGAGATACGTTAGCTCAGTCGTGGCGACTGTCTTAACCGGCTATATGAACTAAAAGAAGAAGTCTTTTTAGAAAAAGAAAATATCGATGAGACGGCAAAAAAATTTTTTTAAAAGATACACTCACACTGAGCAGTGAGGTTGTTATTTAAGATGGCGCATGATTTAGCTGCTGCTTTATTAATTGATGAATTATAGGAAGACGACAATCAAAAAAGAGTAATAAACGAATTTGGACAATGGAATTATTAGAGAATGGAATTATAGAGAATTATAAACAACGACATCATGACTATACTTTTTTTATTTATTCTTCAGTTTCTAATCAATTATTTAAAAAAATTTATTGAAAAAATACAAATATTCTTTATTTTATTTTTGCAAAAGAACACCTTTCAGCAATATTGAATTTCTTAGTATCTGGTCAGAGTTATGCCTCATTAAAATCTCTTTAATTCATACTGTGTGAATGAATAGGCAAATGTAAGAATGTATGTAATATTTTATTAATACAGAAACAAAATTCAAAGTTTTGAACAGTTCATGTTCTCTATCATGAATAGGTTTCAGTATTTTACTTTTAATGCACCGTGAATCCTTTCTTATTGTGCTATTTAAGGTTTAATCAAATCTATTTTAATTTTTAGGACAAGTAATAATGTCAGAAGCTATCCTAAGTTGAAGAAAAACATTTCCCCAATTTCGTTATGGGATTTTCCTTTATAAAAATTGAAAAATACCTATTAAATAATATTTTTGCTAACTCGTCTACATACCCTTTCTAACTTGAATTTTGGCAATTAATATTTCCATATAAACACACACACAATAATTAAATAAATGAAATATTTTAAAAATAAACTCTAATAAAAACGACTTACATACAATACCATACATAAAAACTAACCCACATGCAAAAACAATAAATTCTCTTAAAAACAAGCGTTCTAGCCGAGACATCTTTACTGCTCGCTTACAAAAATTCAAATCATATTTACACTGTGACAACTGTTGACAAACATGCATTTAGACTAGCTTGATGGCGTGACGGCAAACACAAAATATCAATAATTTTTTATTTTCATCCAGGGTTGTCAGATTTATTTTCACCTATTTCGCCAAAATCGATGTGAAAAGTCGCCAAAATCGCCAAAATTTATATACAATATTTTTTAATATAAATAATCACAAAAAATAAATTTAATCGAAATAGCTAAAATTCGCCAAAAATAGAAAGAAAGTCGCCAAAATATATAAATATTTTACTTTTTATCTAAAATGATTAGTGCACACGAGAAAGGTAATATTTTTACCTGAACCCATCTATAAGGTACATATTTGTAACCGAGTTCTATTTAGAATATTTTTTACAGAAATTCAATTCATTTAACATTACTAAAGATCAACAGATGAATGTCATGTCAATTCACAAAATTTATAGCATGTGTTTCGAAATCGATCTTATCCAGCATATAAATTTAAAAAAAAAAACCGACATTTCTTCAAAATTAAATTAAAAAATATTCCTTTAACTTACAGAGAATAAGACGAACTTACTCCTTACTTCAAAACTTCCTTTACATTTAAAAAATAATTATAAAAAATTCATTGGAATTACCAGCACAAAAAGACCAAAACTAATGCAGCTGTACATAGTTAGATAGAATATCATATTTTTTATAATATTTCCATTAATATTTTCTATTATATTATGTTGATATTATGTTGATAAGTATCCGAAAGTATGTAAGGATTTATAAAAATGTTTAAAAACAATAAATTTTGTTTGTGATAAGGAATTGCAACATTTTTAAATAGAAAGATGTTTGCAAACTTTAAATAAACTTTCTAGTTTCCAGAATGAAATCATCTTTGGATATTAAAAACATTTTTAAATATGAAAATGGAAAGATAAATTTATATCTTTCAAACGTTTCCGGTTTGCATAGGTAAAATTACATTTAAATATGAAAAATAATTTACTTTTAAAACTTCAATTTCTTTGTTATCCATTTTGATATTCCTCAATTCAGTTTCTAATGTAGGGCAAAAGTCAATAGAAAATTGCCAACACTATCGCCAATTATTTTAAAAATCGCCAAAAAGTCGCCATGTCGCCAAATCCAAAATTTGATCGCCAAATAAGATTGAAAATCGCCACGTTTGGCAAGAAATCGCCATATCTCACAACCCTGTTTCATCCAGCGCGGCTGACAAACACGAATTTTGGTGGTTTACACGAGCTTGTTGGCTTGCCATCAACCCGCACTGACAACCAGCGATTGACCATCTAAATGCCGCTTTAAGCAATACGTTGTTCTTCATTTTTGCTTTTGCTTAACTGTTTAATGTGAAGTTATGGCTGACTACGATTTCTCTTTCTTGCTGTTACTTGCTTTTACTCGCTGCTTAAAAAAAACATTTTCAAAAAAATAACTTTGCTGAATGCTTTGCAGCAGAAAGAAACAATTAGTGAGCTTAAGCAAATGTGTTTCTTTCTCTTTTTTAACCGACTTCAAAAAAAAGGAGGTTATCAATTCGTCTGAATGTTGCTTTCAGTTTGGTCCCGTTTTAAAAACAGTTCATTATATTAAAAATTAAAGGGTGTCCCCATACAACATACATGTTTTTTACGTGTATTGAGAACCGTAAACGACAACAAATCAAAATTTTAAAAAATTGCGTGTCATTTTAGCTCCCAACAACAGAAATTAATAAAAAAAAATAAATTTAAAGGGTGTCCCCAAAGGTTACGTAATTTGACATATATGGGCCTATCTTTTGAAACATTATTGACAAAACCTCGAAAATTTGACAGAATGTCGATTACTATGACCGTTATAATAAAATGTATAAATATTCAAAATTTTAAATTAAAGGGTGCTCCAATAGTTCATTTAATTTAATGTTTATGTTCATATATTTGAACAGTTGTACACAGTCCGCTATAATAAAAAATATAAAATTTGGAAAAAAAGGGTGTCCCAATAGCTAATGTAATTCTATGTATGTGGCCAAACTTTTGAACTGTTATAGACAGACATCTGAAATTTACAAGGAACCTGTATTGCAAAGTCCACTATAGCAAGTATACAATTTGAATTTAGAAATTAAAGGGTGTCCCCATAAATTATGTAATTTGATCTACATGGCCCTGTCTTTTGAACCGTTAAAAACAAGCACTTGAAAATTGGGCAGAATGTTCACTAATTTCTCTGATATAATAACAAGTATAAATATTTGGAATTGTAATGGTCAAACTTTTGAACCGTTATAGACAGATAGTAGTAATTTACAAAGAATCTTTGTGGCCAAGTCCTCTATAACAACAGGTCTTTAATTTAAAATTGTAAATTAAAGGGTCCCAATAGGTGATGATATTTGGTCTATGCGACCCTATCTCTTCTAATTCTTACATTTTTAGTTTAGTATTGGTGCCCTTCTATCTGTTTTGAAGTCGGTTTTTTGCAAGAATTATTTGCATTTGCTTTTGCTTCGCTTATAATAAAATCTTATGTAAATGCTGAGAAATTTAGTTTTTTTATTTGCTGAAAAAGGTGTAAGCAAAGCAAAAATTTTAGTGCTGTTGCTATTTTTAAGCAAGCAATTTAAACCCTGACTAGAAATTCAAAATATCTTAAAATTGAGTAATACATAACAAGATTATTTTTATTTGAATATGTAGTGTTTTGATTTGTTTTAAAAACTTTATTTTTAACAACTAAATAATAAAAAAACAAAACATTAAATCGCTTCATTATTACTATTTTTATGCGCGTACACATTTAAAAATGCAAACATCACAAAAAAGTATACATAGGTATGTATCTATTTTTGTTCCCACATACATATATTTTATATTTATATTATACTTTCATTAAAATTTACTCTTAGTAAAATTTCAGTCTTAATAACGTCGAAGGACCTGTTATGAGTGTCGATTATTTAAAATACTAAAAGACCTTTCACTAATTGATTAATTGTTATCGTTAATTGATATGTAAAAACCGAATAAAATTAATTTATATAGATTTTGTACTTTATTTTTATCGCATTTTTGAAAACAGAAGGACCTTATCTTATCAATCGGAATATCTTTCGGAAAATTATCAAAGGCTTCTCACAGGCAGCAATTACATTTGATATTTCTAAAACTTTTCTAAGCTAGGTTGAGTTATCCCATGATAAAAGAGAATTCAAATTTCCGAATTCAAATTTTATACTAGTTATAGCGGTCGTAGCAATACAGGTTCATTGTAAATTTCAACCATCTGTCTGTAACGGTTTAAAAGTTTTGTCATATACATAAAATTACATAAACTATTGCGACACCCTGTAATTTATAACTTTAAATATTTATACTTATTATAACAGATATAGTAATGGATATTCTGTCTAATTGTTAAGTGTTTATCAATAACTGTTTAAAAGATATGGTCATATATATCAAATGACGACACCTATTGGGACACCCTTTAAATTCAAATTTTAATATAAATACTTTTTAAGGAGGACTTTGTCATACAGATTCTTTTTAAATTTTAACTTTGTGTCCATATACATTAAATTACATCAACTATTGGGACACCCTTTAATTTTCAATTTTAAATATTTATACTTGTTGTTATACCAGACATAGTAGTGAACATTCTGTCTATTTTTCAAGTGTTTGTCTATAACGGTTCCAAAGATGAGGACATAATGGTCAAATTACATTAATAATGGGGACACCCTTTAATTTATAGATCCAAATTTTATACTTGTTGTAATAGCGGACTAAGCAATATAGGTTCTTTGTAAATTTCAACTGTCTATCTATAACAGTTGAAAAGTTTGGCCATATATATTACTTTTACATTAACTATTGGGACACCCTTTAATTTCCAAATTCATATTTGTTATTTTAGCGGACTTAGCAATACAAGTTTTTTGTAAATTTCAACTGTCTATCTATAACGGTTCAAAAGTTTGGCCATATATATATCAAAATAAACTAACTAATGGGACACCCTTTAATTTTTAATTTTAAATATTTATACTTATTATAAGAGACATAGTAACGAACATTCTGTGCAACTTTCAAGAGTTTGTCTATAACGGTTCAAAAGATAGGAGAATAAAGGTGAAATTAAGTCACCTATGGGGTCACCCTTTAATTTTATTTTTTAATTTCTTTTTGTTATTGGGAGCTACAGTGATACGCACTTTTTTTAATTTTAAATTGGTGACCTATAAAGTTCATAATACACGTAAAAAACATGTATGTTGTATGGGGACACCCTTTAATTTTTAAACTTTTGAACTTCTTTTAAAATGGGACCAATCTGTAGCCATAACCTTTGTAATAGTGCAAAAATTTTGAAAATCGGTTCAGAAATGACCGAGTTCTGAAGGCACAAACATACAAAAAAAAAAAAAAAAAAAAAAAGCAACACACAGACGAATTGATAACCTCCTTCGTTTTTTGAAGTCGGTTAAAAATAATATGAACTGATTTCAAAATGCAGAAATGAATAAGTGTTGCAGTAGGCAAAAAGTATTTCACTACGACAAGTGAAGTAGTAGTAAGATTTTGTCCTTATGCGTAAAAGGTAATGAAGCGCAAATATTAATTGTTTACTTTTGCACTTTAAACACACTTATGTAAATATCTTAGATACATGGACACATGAGGAATCCTTCTAGTAAGAGCAATTCTGAAACATGCTTTAACTGATATTTAGACACAAGACAGTTCACAGTTTATCTTCTAAGGTATGCTATACACTACTTAGATTTGAATTATGTAGCATATAAATAGTAATAATTTTAAAAACACACGTTAAGTATGTTAATAGTTTTAAATTATTCTTAAACGAACAAATAAGAAGTAAAAAAATGAAAACCTTAATAAAAATGAATTTTAGTCGATTAACCGATACAATTTGTTGAGTTATTTTTGAATCGAATTTGCAATTGAACGATTATTGATCGAGTTTACCCAACCAATTTTGGTTTGATTCTAGATAAGTGCTATCTAAAAATGAATATTGGGATAAAATAAATAAACAAAAAGGAGCCTTCATTGCAAACCGAAAGTTGGCTGAAGCAACAACAAATGTAAGGTGGTAAATATTAAAGTAAAAACATTTAACAAGAGTGAAGCTTTAGGTAAAAGTGACCACAAATAAGATGAAATGAAAACTCTACTAACGGACACCTCCCGTAGGCGAACAACTCTTTTAAACGGACAATTTTCTAAGTCCCTTTGTTTTCCAGGAATTTTTAGAACATATTCCACTCTTCTAGACGGATACCCCACTGGCCGAACGCGGACACTTTGTTTCTATAAAATACCTCCAGTAGACGGACAAAATCGTTAACAAATAAAAAAAGTGCCAATCGTGCGAGCAAACTACAAAATATACATCCATGCGTACAAAATTATAATTCATGCAAAAAAAAAACCGACTTCAAAACAGACAACTGTAACGGTTTAAAAGTTTGGTCATATACTTCAAATTACATAAACTATTGCGACACCCTGTAATTTATAATTTTAAATAATTATACTTATTATAACAGATATAGTAATGGACATTCTGTCTAATTGTTAAGTGTTTATCAATAACTGTTTAAAAGATAGGGTCATATATATCAAATGACGTCACCTATTGGGACACCCTTTAAATTCAAATTTTAATTTAAATACGTTTTAAAGAACACTTTGTAATACAGATTCTTTTTAAATTTTAATTTTGTGTCCATATACATCAAATTACATCAACTATTGGGACACCCTATAATTTCCAATTTTAAATATTTATACTTGTTGTTATTCGAGACATAGTAGTGAACATTTTGTCTATTTTTCAAGTGTTTGTCTATAACGGTTCCAAAGATGAGGACATAATGGTCAAATAACATCAATAATGGGGACACCCTTTAATTTATAGATCCAAGTTTTATACTTGTTTTAATAGCGCACTAAGCAATATAGGTTCTTTGTAAATTTCAACTGTCTATCTATAACAGTTGAAAAGTTTGGCCATATATATTACTTTTACATTAACTATTGGGACACCCTTTAATTTCCAAATTCATATTTTACACTTGTTATTTTAGCGGACTTAGCAATACAAGTACTTTGTAATTTTCAACTGTCTGTCTATAAAGGTTCAAAAGTTTGGCCATATATATATCAAAATAAACCAACTAATGGGACACCCTTTAATTTCTAATTTTAAATATTTATACTTATTATAACAGACATAGTAACGAACATTCTGTGCAACTTTCAAGTGTTTGTCTATAACGGTTCAAGAGATAGGAGAATAAAGGTGAAATTAAGTCACCTATGTTGTCACCCTTTAATTTTTAATTTTATTTTTTAATTACTTTTTGTTGTTGGGAGCTACTGTGAAACGCACTTTTTTTTAATTTTAAATTGGTGACCTATAATGTTCATAATACACATAAAAAACATGTATGTTGTATGGGGACACCCTTTAATTTTTAAAATTTTGAACTTCTTTTAAAATGGGACCAATCTGTAGCCATAACCTTTCTAATAGTGCAAAATTTTTAAAATCGGTTCAGAAATGACTGAGTTCTGCGGGCACAAACATAAAAAAAAAAAAGCAACATTCAGACGAATTGATAACCTCCTTCTTTTTTTGAAGTCGG
>OX451219.1:49193730-49343047 GCA_949628195.1 Phasia obesa | reverse complement strand
AAAATAGTATTTATTATTAATTTATGGTAACTTAAAAATTACAACAAAAAAATAGTTTGAAAATCATGATTTACAATGAAATTAAATTATTTATTTAAAAAAAATGATTTTCATTCCGGTCCTATTTTTTATCCAAGTGAATACTTTGCAATAGATTCAGATATTTTACTAAAATGCCATGAAATATTCCGGAGACCCCATTCATGTCTTCTTTAAATACCTATTGGATCCACATCTGGACGTAGAAATGCAATCTACTAGTCTTAAACTAATTTCAGTATTCCGGTGATCCGATTTATGTCTTCTCTAAATACCCACTGGATCCACTTAAAAATTTCATGTTTTTTTTCGAAAAATTAAAATTTTAAAATATATATATCTCCGATACTGGGCAGAACCTGGACATAGAAATTATACTGCTGGAATCTACTAATCTTAAACTAATTTCAGTAATCCGGTGATCCGATTCATGTCTTCAAATACCCATTGGATCCACTGTAAAATTTCATTTTTTTTTCGAAAAATCAAAATTTTGAAATATATATATCTCCGATACTGGGCAGAATCTGGACGTAGAAATTATACTGCTGTAACATCTTTTTGTTACAGTTTGTGAAACGCAGTTAAAAGATATGTTGGACGTATATTCACACAATAATTTTCACAGCATTATGAAATATTGCAGATTGGGTGTGAAAGAACTGAAGCCAAATTTGAGATGTATCATTTTCAAAAAAGAGCTGTAATATTCTTGTACATTTATCTTATTATAAAAAGTATGATTTGAATGATTCGTATATTTTTTAAATATTTTCTACAGCTGGTAAAAGAGCTAGCCATCGTGTTTTGCTGTAACTAAGAATTCTTTTACATTCGATTTCTGAGCTTTCAAAAATGCTTCAAACTTTCTACACGCACAGTATATATGTATATAAAAATACGAATAAATTTTTGCAATAATATTTTCACCTTCAACTGGAAGTAAGTCAGATACTGTTTGAATAGTATTATGTACAATGTGTGCTGCAGAACCTACTACAATAATTTTTTGGTTTAAATTGTTCTTTAAGTTTCGTATCGTCATTGATGCTGCTTCTAGTTTTTCCAACAAAATTTGCTTTAGTGTTATCTGCACAATATGCAATAATTTTATTGGTCAAATTATGTTTTTTCTCTACTAAGTACTATATTAAATTAAAAATGAAACAATTTAATTTTAATTCCTGTTTCTAGATAAAACAATTAAGGGAAATAATTTAAAATCAATTTGTAGTTGGAAGCATCAGGAATATAGGATATACATATGTATATGCGCTTCTTTCTAATTCTTTCTGCAATTGTAAAAACGAATATTGTGAAAAAACATTACAAATAACTGCTTCGCCTTCTCTCCTTGCACATGCAAATTTTTTATCGTATAAGATTTTGATCATCTTTTCATCTTTACCAACTTTATTTCCTTAAATAAAACATTGAAAATTTAGATATGTGTACATATGTTGTAAAATAAGAAATGCCAATATTTCGAAAAAGCGGGTGTTTAAAAAAACCGGCGGGACGCGGGACTGTTCACCAAAAAGCAATGATATGCGGACTACAGGGCGAATACACAAAATATACCTATGTGCTTTTCATGCAATTTGAAATTCCGATATAAAGGAAACCACTACCAGAATCACACATGGTGGATTTTAAGTTGGAAAAATAAATGTTATAAATAGGCACTTGTGCCAACTGAGCGCATCTAGAAACTGTTTCTTTAACTCATAATTGTAAAAAGATTTAGAAAGGTTGTACGTAATAAGGACAATTCTGAATATAGTTGTTTTAAGCTTGTTGCGAGAACAAATCTTAAAAAAACACTCTTGACAACTTGCAAGAAGGTAATAATTTTATGAAAAATGCTTAAAATAAATACGGTAGTTGTTGTATTCAACGATTTCTTCAGGCAAGCTTAGTGGATAGGATATATGATAACTGATGAAAGACTAACGGTTTGATGAAAAGGTCGCCTGGAGCGGATCATGAAAAGGTTGCCTGGAGTTCAATAAGTGAAGTAGTAGCTGGTTTCATGGGAAAACAACGCTCACATAACTATCAGAAACAAGGAGAATGGTTCCTTCCATAGAATTTGAGTAAATGTAATAAGGACTTTTTAATATTTACAAATTTTTTCAATTCATGACTTTTTTTTAGTTTTTAGATTTAGGAGACAGGGTTCTCCGAATGCTGTAATGACAGAAATTTGCTGCCGGGAAAAAATATATTTGAAGACACAGATTTCAAAAAAAGGTAGAGGAAGATTGCAAATAATAGGAAGCTCAAGACCACGATGAACCAGCATTGTTAATGGACATTATTATAACTTGCCAATAGCTAAAGTTAGGATTTTGTCGGGGAGATAAGTTGTTTTTCGTTATTATAAGGAAGCTAAAAATAATTTTATCTATCACGTAAGTACTTTAAAGGCAATTTAAAGCTACGAACCTTACCTTCTAATTATAACGAAACCAGTTATCACTCCGATAAAATCCTAAATTTAGCTATTGGAAAGTTATAATAATGGGCCTAAGGCACAAAGTGACATGTCTGAGCTATTAGGGGTACCTACCGTTCATATTACATTGCTAATATTATTGCCAAATAAAATTAAGCGGTATAAATTAGAACTTTTGACACATTTTTTCCAAGGGCTTAATTATTTTTACAATTTTGTTTAGGCCCATAAATTTGGTACTACTCTTTGGTAGTACAATTGAATCTATACTGCCAAGTCCGCGTGTTTTTTAAAAAGGACTTAATTGTTGCACTGTGTTATAAGTACTTACATATTTATACCTATTTTATTTTGTAGGGGGGTTACCGAGGCATACTACTAACTTCATGGGTCCCTTTTCGACCCATTAATTATACTTAATATGTAGCATATGTAGGTAATTTCGGAAATTGCCAGCAGCCATACATACTATTTTTTCTCTGTAAAACAATAGTATAAATTATATATGTCTGTACTATTTGTGTCAGAATGCAAAATATATGAACATATCTTGGTAACAGATACTTATAGGTCTCTAAAGTAAGGCGTTCGACAAAAATAATAAATTTACTTATATTTTCTAGCAGTATAAATTTAAGTACCAAAACTCTTTTGATTATGTACAATGAGGAAGCCAATTTTTCAAAGTTTAATTTGATGATTTTTGAAAAAATTACATAAAATGTAAAACATATTTTACATGAATTACGAACTGGTATATATTAAATCTTTTTTTACAGAAACAATTGCGTTAAAGAAAAAAGCTTTTCCATCAAATGTATGAATCTGTGGATTCGCTACTTACATCCGTCCATATCAACGTATAAATACGTGTTGCTAGTGAACGTTGCTACATAAAGTTTTTGTTATTTTTGATGTCAGATATGCATATTTCATTTTTTTTGATAATCCAAATGAGACAAACAGAAAATAAAATGCGAATTATTTTATGACCGCAAATACATAAATATGTCAAATGACTATTTTAGTACGCAGACATCCACAAACGAAAAGAATAATTTATACTTTTTTTTATTATCGCATAAAAATATTTGCATATAATATCAACGCCTTTTCACATTTGTTTTAAAGAATTTAAAACTCTTGATATCTTGTTAAGGATGTTACTTTTATAGTTCAGGTCGGAGACTCAGTTTTTGGATATAATTATTTTGCTGATTTTGTTATTTATTTTATTGTAATAAAATGAGCAACATTACTTTTTCGTTAGTAGTATAACTGTCGTTATACTACTTGTGCCGTTTGATCCGTTTGTAGAGTGTTACCTATCTCTCTCTTTGGTGAAAGTAATATTTTTCATATAGATGTTACTTATTTTTTCAATAAGTTCTCTTCGTATGTAGATCACTAGAGGTCTGTGAAATACTGGCAGTGGGTTTTTGAGTATGAAACACGTTCTAGAAAAATTATATTTTTTAAAGTTACCTACCCACACATATGAGTGACTCATTAACGTTTAATGAGTGAACATTACAGCTTTAAATACCTCTTAAATTCCTTTGTTTTATGCTTTGGATACCGAATTTCATGTTAAACTGTTTAATATCTGTTCACTACGTTTTTGATTAAGTTCTTTTTTTTTTGTAGAAATTCTACTATTCCTATATATATTCATGGTTACCTAGATAGGTTGTTTAGATAATTAAACCTGCCTGTTTTCACCGATAGTTAATCCTTTGTTAGCCCTTTGAATACTGGAGGAGGGGCTACCGTTTTCAAAATATTTATGTGATTATTTTTTTGAGCTGATAGCTATATCGAAAAATTGTGAAGAGTTTTTTTATTATCTATAACTATTATTTAATAAGTTTTGCTATAAATTTTCTAACTAAATAGTTTTAAAAAAATAAATAATAAATAAATGGTTTTTTCTAAACGTATAATTTTACTTGTCAATGTTTGCATTTTTCTATATCTACATCTAATACTTTGTAAAATTTAAGGTAGAAAAATTTGGTTAGTCTAAAGCTGATTCTGATTTTTTGAGTAACAAAAAATACTATCTTGCTCTATAGTTATTAATAATGTAAAGCAACCATTACAAGAAATATATCTTTTTTATCATGTATATATGTATATAGAAAAATCGGGAGTAGCCCACAATTAACTTTACATCACTTCATGGAAATATATTTTATGGATATATTACCTAAAGAATAAGTATTCAAATCGAAAAAATAATTATTCTTGAATTGGAATAATAATTATATTGATCATCTCTATATAGCAAAGGCACAAACGGTCTTCACAAAAAATGTCATTTAAAAAAAAGTTCATAATTTTTAAAATTAAATGGTATTCCCATACAACAACCATGATTTTTACGTATCTTTTGAACGGCAAAGGACACCAATTTAAAAAAGTGCGTATCACTATAGCTCCCAATAACAAAAAAGTAATAAAAAATACATATGTCCATATATATATTAAAGGGTGTCCCTAGAGGCGAAATAATTTGACCTATATGGCCCTATATTTTGAACCGTTATATTAAAGGTGTCCCCATAGTTAATGTATGTGACCAAACTTATGAACTGTTACAGACAGATAACAACAATAACAAGTTCAAAAAACTCACAGGTGACGTAATTTAACTTATGTATGTATATGGCTTTATCTTTGAATGGTTGCAGGCAGATACTTAATATTTACACAAAACGTGAATTGTTTTATCCAAAATAACAATGAGAGGGTGTCCCTACAATTAATAAAAATTAAAGAATGTTGTAATTTGATGTATATAGCATTAACCGCTGTAAACAGAAATTTACACAGAATGTGTATTACTATGCCGTTATGAAAATTACATATAAATATTTAAAATTGGAAATTAAATGGTATAGTAATAGTTTGTGTTTTTTCATGTATTTATATGACCTTACCTTTTGAGCCATAATAGACACTTGAAATTAAAAAACAATATTCTTGTGTTACACACAAGAATATTTTTTTCTTGTGTTAGACACAAGAAATTTTTTTCGACTTATGTATTTTTAATATTTTAAACCAACTTCAAAATAATTCTTGCAAAAAAAAAACCGACTTCAAAACAAACAAACTTAAAATCATGTTTCTTTAAGACGGTAATTATACAATGATTATATTATATTCGAGGAAGATTGTAGCAGGATTTTTTAAATGTCATTGCACAAACTGTCAATTCAGATAAAAAAACTAATTTTTGAATTCAATAATCTGAAACAAATATCAGTCGATTTTCTACCGGGGGAGCAGTACTTCCGGAGTATATAGGGGCACAAGAACCCATGGTTCTGTGCTTTTTCAGGTCAAACCAATGCCAAACGACTGTCTGTATACAGCGGATCAAAAGTTTGGCTATACACATAAAATTACACTAACTATTGCGACACCCTGTAATTTCCGAGTTCAAATTTTATACTTGTTATAGCGGTCGTAGCAATACAGGTTCATTGTAAATTTCAACACTCTGTCTGTAACGGTTTAAAAGTTTGGTCATATACATCAAATTACATCAACTATTGCGACACCCTTTAATTTCCAATTTTAAATATTTATACTTGTTGTTATACCAAACATAGTAGTGAACATTCTGTCTATTTTTCAAGTGTTTGTCTATAACGGTTCCAAAGATGAGGACATAATGGTCAAATTACATCAATAATGGGGATACCCTTTAATTTATCCAAATTTTATACTTGTTGTAATAGCGGACTAAGCAATATAGGTTCTTTGTATATTTCAACTGTCTATCTATAACAGTTAAAAAGTTTGGCCATATATATCACTTTTACATTAACTATTGGGACACCCTTTAATTTCCAAATTCATATTTTATACTTCTTATTTTAGCGGACTTAGCAATACAAGTTCTTTGTAAATTTCAACTGTCTGTCTATAACGGTTCAAAAATTTGACCATATATATATCAAAATAAACCAACTAATGGGACACCCTTTAATTTCTAAATATTTTTAATTTAATTTTTTAAATATTTATACTTATTATAACAGACATAGTAACGAACATTCTGTTCAACTTTCAAGTGTTTGTCTATAACGGTTCAAAAGATAGGACCATAAAGAAAGGACCATAAATTAAGTCACCTATGGGGTCACCCTTTAATTTTTAATTTTATTTTTTAATTACTTTTTGTTATTGGGAGCTACAGTGATACGCACTTTTTTTAATTTTAAATTGGTGACCTATAATGTTCATAATACACGTAAAAAACATGTATGTTTTATGGGGACACCCTTTAATTTTGAACTTCTTGAACTTCTTTTAAAATGGGACCAATCTGTAGCCATAACCTTTCTAATAGTGCAAAAATTTTTAAAATCTGTTCAAAAATGACCGAGTTATGAAGGCACAAACATACAAAAAAAAAAAAAAAGCAACACACAGACGAATTGATAACCTCCTTCTTTTTTTGAAGTTGGTTAAAAAGAAGGAAGTTACCAATTCGTCTGTGTGTTTTTTTTTATATTTGTGCCTTCAGAACTCGGTCGTTTCTGAAACGATTTCGATTTTTTTTCTTTATTAGAAAGCTTATGCTTACAGATTGGTCGCATTTTAAAAAATGTTTAAAATTTTAAAAATTATAGGGTGTCCCCATACAACATACATGTTTTTTTCGTGTATAATGAACTTTATAGGTCATCAATTTAAAATTTAAAAAAATACGTATAACTATAGCTCCCAATAACAAAAAATAATAAAAAAATTAAATTAATAATTAAAGGGTGACTATAAGTGTCCTAATTTCACCTTTATGATTCTATCTTTTGAACCGTAATAGACAAACACTTGGAATTTACACAGAATGTCCACTACTATGTCTGTTACCATAAGTGTAAATATTTAAAATTATAAATTAAAAGGTGTCCCAGTATTTGGTTTAATTTAATATACATTTGTATATGCCCAAACTTTTGAACCGTTATAGACAGACAGTTGAAATTTACAAAGAACTTGTATTTCTAAGCTATAATAACAAGTATATAAAATGCATTTGAAAATGAAAGGGTGTCACAATCGTCAATGTAAATTGATATACATATATGGCCAAACTTTTGAACTTTTATAGATACACAGTTGAAATTTACGAAGGACCTATATTACTTAGTCCGCTATAACAACAAGTATAAAATTTGAATTTATAAATTAAAGGGTGTCACCACTATTGATGTAATTTGACCTTTATGTTCCCATCTTTTCAACCCTTATAGACAAACACTTGAAAATTAGACAGAATGTTTACTACTATGTCTGGTATAACAACACGTATAAATATATAAAATTAGAATTAAAGGGTGTCCCAATAGTTCATGTAATTTGATGTATAAAAACACACAGCTAAAATTTACAAAGAAGCTGTATGCCAAAGTCCTCTATAACAAGTATTTAATTTAAAATTTGAATTTAGAGGGTGTCCCAATATGTGACGTCATTTGATATACATATACATATGACCCTATCTTTGAAACAGTTATTGACAAACACTTAACAATTAGACAGAGTGTTAGTAATGGTCTGTTATAATAAGTATAAAAATTTAAAATTATAAATTAAGGGGTGTAGCAATAATTTATGTAATTTGATGTATATGGCCAAACTTTTAAACCGTTATAGATAGACGGTTGAAATTTACAAAGGACCTGTATTTCTACGTCCGCTATAACAGCAAATATAAAATTTAAATTCTGAAATTACAGGGTGTCCCAATAGTTAGTGTAATTTTATGTATATAGCCAAACTTTTGAACCGCTATATACAGATAGTCGTTTGACCTGAAAAAACCCGGAACCCCGGGGTCTTGTGCGCCTATATACTCCGGAATAGAGCTGGCAAACTATCGATAGTCTCGCCATTCGATATTTTCGATAGTTTGATAGAAAACTATCGATACTATCGATAGTATCGAATTTTTTGGGAATGTTAGGTTCCATATTCTGTATTATCAACTCCATCAACTTAATTGATCAAGTTTTGAAATTATTTGAGTTAGTTTAATAAAAGAAAACTAATATATTAAACGATCTTTTTTATTAAAAAAAAATAATACAAAAAAAAAAACAAAAATATGAAGCATATAAAACTTAGCATAAAAACAAAAACCCATTTATAATTCATTTTTTACAACGCATTTTGAGATCAATTTTCTAAAAAAATTTGTACATACACTATAAAAACTATGTACTCGTATATCACATATGTTGTGCATATATACGCTGCCCAAGGAATTATTTTATTTTTTATAATTCTTGAGTAATTAAAAAACTATTGTTTAAAAAGAGCAGCATATCAAAATTTTTTGGCTTTAAACTAGATCTTCTATCTGAAATAATGGCTTCGGCTTTGCTAAACATTCTTTCAGATTCTGCCGAAGTTGCTGGTATGCATAAGTAACGTAAAGCACATGACTTTGTGAGTGACATCTGTTCAGAATTGTTCTGTAAATAGATATAACACTGTATAAATTGCTTAATTAACTATATAATTTACCGTCCAGTAATGCAAAGGGTCTATTTCTAATGGTGAATTTTTATTTTCAACTAACTAATTGCCAATTTATTAATTTATTTTTTCAACGATAGTATCGCTATCGAGAAAAAAACCATCGATAGTCTAATGAAAACAAAGCTATCGATACTATCGATAGTTTGCCAGCTCTACTCCGGAAGTACTGCTCCCCGGTAGAAAATCAACTGATATTTACTTTAGATTACTGAATTGACATTTTGTGCTACGTTTAAAATTCCCTCTACAGTCTTCCTCGAATATAATATAATCATGTTTAATTAAAGAAACATGATTTTAAGTTTTCCTGTTTGAAGTCGGTTTGCAAGAATTATTTATATTTTAGTTTATTAGTGTTAATATTATTTTCTTTTTAATTTAATACATTTTAGTGCAAACCGAATATTGCTGTTTTAAAGCTACTGCCGAACATACATATATACATACTATAAAAAAATTACAAATTAAACATTTTGCTGAAAATACAAATAGGATATAAGCTTCAGTTTCGACGGCAACATACCAGTCAACGTCTTCAAATTTCAGTAAAATTGTAAAATTCCATGGGGAAATGAATAAAAAGCCATTGAGCTTATTCTGACCATTAAATGATCTGCAGCAGAAATCCTCGAAAGCCTAAAGAAGCTATTATGAAGACATAATGGTGGCATTGCAGCATGGCGGCGATCACAAGCCGGAGATGTATAAAATGGATCTACGTGGCAAATTGCAGAAGATTTCGCCATGGAAGCTGAGCGATTGGTGCATTGTAAATTTGGTTTTCATTCAAATTTTTCAACTGCAGTAAAGAAGGCCGTCTAACGCGTAACTATAGAGTGCCAAGGAAGATAGAAGAATTACGCCAGCAGAAAACCAGATATTAGTCCAAGGCTGAAAGACGACACCACACCACCATTCAGTAGTAGGACATAAGGGTCATCTGACGATGTTCGATTTTTTCACCGTTAGTTCGCTCTAATACTCACTATTAGTGGTACTACTAAAACATGCAAAAATATTTGCAATCAGTTGTTTTTTACATTTACTTTTGTGCAACGGAAGTGAACAAATCAAAACCAGTTTCCTTTCCTTTCAGCAAAAAAAAAACTTTGTTTTCAATGGATATTTAAGTTGAAGGTATTTACCGTTATTATTATGTATTTTGTAATTTTTTAAGCAAAACAAATTTTGCGAAAGCGGTTTCACGACAAATCAATTTTTACGTATATTTTTTACGACGTTTTTTTTCCTTAAGGTATTAAGTATGTTGCCGTCTTATGACGCTTTCAAGTTACATATCAAAATGTTACTCTATATCTGTACTTTTAATTTTCAAAGAATTTATCTGCGTTTGTTTGCTACGACTAGATTCGTAGCACATAATTATTTTATAGTTTTTTTTTTTCAAAGAATATATTATTTCTATTAGGAGGCATACACTTTAAATTTACAAACAGTAATTAAAATTAAGTTCGCTATATAAACAAGTGTAAAAAATAAACCTAAAAATTAAAGGGTGTTCCGATAGTAGTGTGATTTGAATGTATAAGGCCTAAGTTTTGAACCATAATAGGTAGACTCTTGAAATTTCCACAGAAGGTGTATAACTGTGGCCTCTATAGCAACAAATATTAACACTTATAGGGTGTTCCGAAAGAGAGGTGTTATTTAGGAATATGTGTTTATTTCTTGAACTGTAGAAGGCATAGACTAAAAATGTACATAAAAAAACTATATGTTCAGCAACACTTTAGGACACGATTAGGTTTAATTGTCGACAAAGCTCAAAGTGGCGGAAGTGGCTACTAATGACAGAAACACTGCAAAGATTTTTTTTGCAATTCAGCTATAACAGCTGAAATAACTGGATTAGATCAAGCAGTTATTGATCGGTGTCATCATCTTTTGCAATGTCTTTCGTCGGGATTAAAAATTAATAGTGTAGAATTTAAGAGACTACTCGTTAGCTCTTTTGCATAGACTTCTTCTAAATTCCGACCCGTTGATTTCTTCTTTAGGTAAATTACCACAAAAGAAGAAGTCTATGCTATCACCTGAGGCTTTGCGTATGTTAAGTTTTTGAAAATAATGTACAAGTCTTGTATTAAAGTTCAGTTATAAAAATTATTATTTTTCTTTAATTAATAACTAACAGTTTTGGTAAATAAATTATTATAATATTATATTCAAAGACATTTTTTATCTTAGTTTACCCTAATTGGTTCATAAATACCGTAAACATAAATATTCATATTTATTTTGAAGACTATAGCTACGTATGACCGCCTGCCTTAGAAACTTGAACCACTGTGCACATCATAAATATCCGACGGTACAAGTAGACACGAACTAACGTATGTGCAGAAGAGTGACCACAAGTGGTCAAAAGGTTTCTTGAGTAAAAAGGACAACAAAATATCTTCCCAGAGATGAGAACAACTCCATGAATTTGTGCCTAACCGGATTAATCTCTCAAATGATAAAATAAAGGCCAGATATAAACGAGCTGTGAACTCTGATGGATATAACAAGGAACAACTGGTTAAACCTCAACAGAAGAAAGGATTCTCCCCCGAACCAGAAACTCATTGGGATGACTCTTATAAATTAAATAAGAGGCTTCATGATTTGCAATAACAAAGTTCCAGAGCCCAAGATCAAAAATGAAAGTTATGCACTTGGAGCGGCTAGCCAAAATTGGAAAAGGGGGTAGTGTTACAACTGAAGCATTTACACTTCATAAGCTATAAAAAATAACTTTGTATGTAACAACAACAAAATGAATAGTCTATTTGTTACAATAATAATTTTTGCAAATAAAAACCGACTTCAAAACAGATAGAAGGGCACAAGTTATAAACTAAAAATGTAAGACGTAATCTGTAAGAATTAGGTTTAAACCAAATAATAGATGCGCCAAAATTAGCGGAAAAAAGTAAAGACTATGTGAATGTCAATCCTCTCCCTATTACTGTTCAAAAGTTAAGCCATTTTTACCAGCATCCGTATTTTATGGGGACACCATTCACGTCTCTGTCTATAACGGTTTCAAAGATAGGATCACATAGATCAAATAACATCACCTATTGGGACACCCTTTAATTTACAATTTTAAATTAAAGACCTGTTGTTATAGAGAACTGTTTAAATTTCAACTATCTGTCTATAACGGTTAAAAAGTTTAATCATATATATCAAATTACATGAACTATTGGGATACCCTTTACATTATAATTCTAAATATTTATACTTGTTATCATACCAGAGAAAGTAGTGGAAATTCTGCCTAATTTTTAAGTGTTTGTGTTTAACGGTTCAAAAGATAGGGCCATATAGATCAAATTACATAATTTATTGGGACACCCTTTAGTTTCTAAATTCAAATTGTATACTTGCTTAGTGGACTTTGCAATACAGGTTCCTTGTAAATTTCAGCTGTTTGTCTATAACAGTTCAAGTATTATATTACATAGAATTACATTAACTATTGGGACACCCTTTTATTTCCAAATTCAAATTTTATACTTTTTGTTATAGTGGACTTAGCAATACAGGTTCTTGTAAACTTCAGCGGCCTGTGTACAACTGTTCAAAAGTATGGCCATATACATTAAATTAAATGAACTATTGGAGCACCCTTTAAAATTTTGAATATTTATACATTTTATTATAACGGTCATAGTAATCGACATTCTGTAAAATTTTCAACGTTTTGCCTATAACGGTTCAAAAGATAGGCTCAAATAGGTCAAATTACGTCACCTATGGGGACACCCTTTAAATTTTAAATTAATTTTTTTACTAATTTCTGCTGTTGGGAGCTATAGCGACACGCAATTTTTTAAAATTTTAATTTGGTGCCCTTTACAGTTCTTAATACACGTAAAAAACATGTATGTTGTATGGGGACACCCTATACTGTTTTTAAAATGGGACCAACCTGAAAGCATAACCTTTCAAATAAAGAAAAAAATTTCAAAATCGGTTCAGAAATGGCTTAGTTCTGCGTTTACATACATAAAAAAGCAACATTCAGACGAATAGATAACCTCCTTCTTTTTTGAAGTCGGTTAATGAATGAAAGAAACAAAGAACACGCCCATTAAACAAATATAAAATAAACACGCCTTCTCTCTTCAGCACAAATGTACACACTTATTTACATAACTGAAAAAGACAGCAAAGATACACTCACGTATCTGCATAAATACAAGAATAAAAAACGAACCTGCCAGATCTTTTCAGTATAGAACATTCTAGGCGTTTTTGCTCGCAAGAGAGTATTAAACACAGCGATGCCAACTTAGCTCTTTTCGCGCTATTTTTAGCTCTTTTTGGCTACCTCTGATGCGAAATTTTACCCTTTAGCAGTTTTTATGAAACGAGAGCTAACATAGCTCTTTTCATACTCACCCCCGTCTCCATTAGACATGGACATGCCTTAACAAAAGTCAAACTTCATATAAAAAAACATTATTTTTAATACTGGTTTTGTTAAGACATGCTGATAGCAAATGAAGACGGGGGTTTATGAACAGCACGTTTGGCACCTTATGCTTTGTTTAATGAATTTGTATTTTTTACCCTTTATTCTATCATCTTTGCTGCCAATCACATAACATTTTAATTCATATAAAATAGGGCTTACAAATACATATGTAAGTATATAATAGCAGCTGTTTAATTTATGATTCACCACCAAGCCTATTTGGAAAAATAAATTCAAACAAAACATACATTAAGTCATAAGATTATTTAAAACAATTATATGGCCAGAAGAAAAAATAATAATTTGCCTCTTCTTAAAAATGACTTTTTATTTTAAATCCTCTATATTCAGCCCTGTTCTGTAAATGTAATTCAAATGTATTATGAAGTTAAGTCGGAATGACACTGGTTTAGAAATTTATTTTCTTTATTTGATTTTTTAGAATAATTACGTGGTGCTGATCACGATCAAAGTTATATATTTTTCATTTCGGCCATTAACCAGGTAATGTTACATTTGTTTTTCTTATGTATATTAAGGCAGGGGCACATAGAATCCGTCATACGTTATACTTTGATGTATTCAACTGTGATTAAAGTACTGACGGAAGAGGTTGACAATGAGTACTTTTATGACGGATATTTAATCAGAAAATAAAACACTTAAGAAGCTTTTTTTACCATTTTACTTTATTTACTTTATTTATTTTGATGGATTTTGTTTTATTTTCGCTCCCACTCAATTCAAAAATTAATTTTAAGAGAGAGAAACAAAAAAAGCCAATTTAGCACTCTCAACTGCTCTCAACGTCAAAGTTAAAAGTTGCCCAACTTTCAGACTTTGTGTTGACGGAGACGTGCTGATTGTGACAATGTATTTCAACTTTCTTGTACGTTGAAAAAGACGACGTATAACGTATGATGGATTCTATGTGCCCGGCTTTTGTTCTTTAAAGTGTCACTCACAGTCATAGCTTATTAAATTAAAGCTGTTTTTACCACAAATAACAAAATCTATAGTTTTATCATTTACATATTTGGTTTAAAAAAATGAATACACAATGGGTTGATATTGAATAAAAATGCTCTAATAAAAACAATAGCAGTAAAAAATTATAAATTATGATTGTTGTTGTTTTTGTTGCAACAATAGTTTTTTACGTAAAACAAACACAGACAGACTTACATACAGAAAGTTACTGTCTTATAGATATAGATAATGATTAAATATGAACAAAAATTTAGAAAAGAATGGAAAACTAACCCAAAATTAAGGAATTGAATAACTAAATGTAAAAATCCTCAAAAAGCTTCTTGGCGGTACTCTAAATGTTAATGGCAGTGCAAATTTTCAGGCTTAATTGCACACGCTGCAACAAAGAAACATCATGTTTCGAAATATGGATTTACTCAAGAAAAAGTTCCATTTGTAGCAAAATGTGCTAAAGCATGAAGTTTCCTTGTCTTTATATTTTTATAGATATAGATAAAATTATCTAAATTTTTAACTACAGATAATCATGAAGTATGTATTTTAAGTACTTAGTTTTGGCAACACTGCAGGTGATTCTAATTCTGTTTGCATTTTCTACAATACTCATAAAAAATTGTTTGACGTTGCTGTCTTTCGAGCCGAACACCTTCAAAAAGTTTCATCATTGTTAACTGCGATCATCTTCAGTTTTGTTCAACTAGCTATTTAAAGTTTCAAATTTTTCATGAGTAAAGCTGTATTTAGAAGACATATGGTCATATGGAATGTCAGATTTTCCATATGTAAAACTATACACATATATAGTATGTATGTATGTTAGGCCGGATCGATTTGTATGGAGGCAACAAAATCGCTCAACGTACAAGCAAAAGCTTATTCTAGGGATCAAAATAAGAAAGTTTGCCCAAGGAACCATACCTCTAAAATAATTTTTGATGTCCCGGAATTTGACCCGAAGGGCAAAATTTTGAATCCCACTTTGACCCATTTAGAGTGCCTCAATCGACTGCAAATGTATGACGGACACCCACTAACTTTGGAGGGCCGACCCACCTATGCCAGTGACACACTCCATGTTACCACCCCTGGGGGTACTCCGTACAAACATTTAAAAAAATCACCATTTTTGGTACTTTACAAGAAAAAATCGAAATGTTTTTTTCTTTTTGGAGTTTATTTTTCTCTTTAGAAATTTATTTAGTTAGAACATATGTAAATATAATATGTACGTATGTAATTTTCCTATGTGCAATAACTTGTTTTAGTTTTTTATTTAGATCACGCTCTATTTGATGTGTAAAACTATATGCTAATAGCTCTTATAAGGGGTAATCCCTTTCGAGGTTCCCTGCTTTTTAAAAGAAAAAACCACAGAAAATTCAAACTTATGTTTATTATCATTTGAAAGAACATTCTTTGGCATTTATTTGTTGAAGATTATATCTATCAAATGTTGGCCACTGCTACTTCGCAGATGGTCCATCCGTTGAGTCCAATTTTCGATGACTCGTTCGAGCATTTCGTGTGGTACCTGGCGAATACCATGCGTTATGTTTTCCTTTAATTCCTGAATCGAAGTGGGTTTGCCGCATAAACTTTTGACTTTACATATCCCCACAGGTAAAGGTCTAACGGTGTGATATCACACGATGTGGGTTGCCAATCGACCGGCCCAAAACGTGAAATTATGTGCTCACCGAAATGTTCTCTCAATAAATCCATTGATTGATGCAATGTATGGGAAGTGGAGCCGTCTTGCAGAAGCCAAATGTCGCCGAAATCACAAGCTTCAATTTCAGGCATCAAATAATCGGTTATCATAGCACGATAACGGTCGCCATTGACAGTTACGATCGCACCGGCATCATGTTTAAAGAAATATGGACCGATGATTCCACCGGCCCACAAACCACACGAAACCGTTGTTTTTAGGGTTCCGTACACAAACGTAACCCTATTGTTTTCGCTACAATGTCTGTCCGTCTGTCAGCGCCTTTTATCTCTGGAACCGTAATAGGTAGGCTCTTGAAATTTTTACAGATGATGTATAACGGTTGCCGCTATAGCAACAAATACTAAAACTAAACAATACTAAAACACGAATATGTGCCTATTTCGTGAACTGTAGGTGGGATACACTTGAAATTTACTAACAGTAATTAAAACTTAGTTTACTATATAAACAACTATAAAAAAAATAAAAATAAAAATTAAAGGGTGTTCCGATAGTGGTGTGATTTCCATGTATAAGGCCTAAGTATTGAACCATAATAGGTAGATGCCTGAAATTTTCACAGAAGGTGTATAGCTGTGGCCGCTATAGTAGCAAATACTAAATCTTATAGGGTGTTCCGATAGAGAGGTGTTATTTACGAATATGTGCTTTTTTCTTCAACTGTAGGAAGAATACACTAAAAATATGCAAGCAGTAATTAAATCTTAGTACGCTATATAAACAAGTCTAAAAAATAAACTTAAAAATTAAAGTGTGTTCCAATAGTGGTGTGATTTGCATGTATAAGACCTAAGTTTTGATCCATAATACGTAGACTCTTGAAATTTTCACAGAAGGTATGCAACTGTATCCAATATAGCAACAAATACTAAAACTTATAGGGTGTTCCTAAAGTGGTGTGTTATTTGCCTTTATGTCTTTATTTTTGCAGCTATAGGAGGCAACCACTTAAAATTTGCAGACAGTAATTTAAACTATGTTCGCGTTATAAGCATGTATACAATATTAAACCTTAAAATTAAAGGGTGTTCCGATAGTGACGTGATTTGCATGTATGTACATGGCCTAAGTTTTGAACGATAATAGGTAGACTCTTGAAGTTTTTACAGGAGGTGTATTACTATGGACACTATAACAAATAGTAAAAATTAAAGGGTATGCCGACAGTGACGTGATTTGCACAAACATTGACTAATTTTTTAACCATAATAGATAGAATCTTGAAATTTTCACAAATGCTGTATGACTATGACCCCTATAAAAACAATAAAAATTAAAAGGGTTTTCCGACAGTGTATTTTTTGCATGTATAACGACATATTTTTTGAACCGAAATAAGTAAACTCTTCCAACTTGTATAGAAGATGTATTGTCATGGCCGTTATGGCAATTACTAAAAATTAAAGGGCGTTCTGACAGTGACATGTTTTTCACGTATAGTAACTTATTTTTTTAATAGTAATAGGTAGACTCTTGATATATTCATAGAAAGAAAATTGCTATGGCCGCCATAGCAAATAACAAAATTAAAGGGTGCTCCGACCGACGCGTGATTTATACATAAATAAACTTATTTTTTGAACCGTAATAGGTAGACTCTTTAATTGTTTACAGTAGATGTTGTACTTCGGCCGCTGCAACAATTACTAATATATAAAGGGTGTTCCATCAGTGACATGTTTTTCACGTATATTACCTTATTTTTTGAACCGCAATAGGTACGCGCATGTATATTTTTATAGATAGTGTATTACCATGGCCGTTATAACAAAAATTGCTAAAATTTAACGGGTGTTTCAACAGTGATGCAATTATGACTTTAATTTTAAAATTAAAGGGTGGTTCATAAGACATGAAAAAATTAACAACTTGAATTTTTAAAGTTCTACTAAACATAGTACGGAACCCTACATGTGTGAGTCTAACTCGCACTTGACTAATTTATTTCTGGATGAAGTGGCAGCTCTTGAATTTCTTCAGGTTGCTCTTTGTTCCAAATGCGGCAATTTTGTTTATTTACATACCTTTTGGGCCTTATCGCTAAACAAAATTTGCCTCAAAAACGTCGGATCTTCTTGGAACTTTTCAAGAGTCCATAGGGCGAAGCGATTCAGGCGTAAGTCTTTCCATTATGAAATGTCAAACACTACTAAATAAAAATAACATGACAGCATGACACGACACACATGTGATCTGTCAAAAAAGGCTATTGAAAAAAGTACCTCAAAATGGATCACCCTTTATTTTTATGATGAAGCTAAGGGTGTAGAATTTACCAATATCTTTATTCTAACTTTTGTTAGTAATCTTATGATTCCAGAATTATGTCGATACCTCCATACCTATAGGTTAAAAGTGATATTAATAATATATTTATGCAATAGATGTATCCATTGTGTCTATAACTATACATATAATAAACTGTGACAGGACCATTTTTGTACATGAAAGACTTTTTGATAATTTTGTTGCTAGTGCAGTTAGTAATCGAAATGGAATACAAAATAGCAATTTTAAGAAATTGTTGGTGAAAGTACGAAATTTAAAGGTACTACAAACTTGACAACCCCTTTTATTTCTGAAATCTGGATTTTTATGACAATATATACCAAACTCTACAATATTTTTAGAACTTTATGTAAATATTAGAAATGTATCTAGGGATGCATATCTTTATATAAAGTAAATACGTAAGAGTCTTAAAATTTGATGTGGATTACTTTTAAAGTAAAATATTGTGAGAACGCCCACGACGTGTAGGGCTCAGCTAGTATATTACAAATCTATTTGCAAGTTTGATTATTTGTACTTCAAACGGCTAAACCAATTTTAATGAAATTTAAAACATACAGTTTCTAATCTTTATTTGGGTGCAGTGGGATATATCTGTTTTCAAAACTAGGGCCAGTAGGATATAAGCGACATTTTTATTCGAGTAAACCGATTTTAATAGAAGATGAGAAAACAAGTACATAAATGTACAGTGTTAAACGAAAGGTGTGGTTATCCTTTTTAGCCAAAAATTATTGAATTTACTCAACTCTCCTTGAAAAGATAAATTGAAATTCATATAATTTATACAATTTTACATACTAGTTTTGATAAAATTCATTATTGTCAATACTCTTGCAAAAAATACCAACATATAAATTACAATCAAGGTCGGCAGTTATTCGGAACATGGTCATATAAATAATCTTTAAAAAAATAACATTTCACTCAACTCAATACAAAAAGAGTTTTATAAACATTCAACATTATAATAGAATTCATAAAAGTCATTAAAAACTCTTAGACAAAAAACCATTGTTTGTAATAAAGAATTGCAACATTTTGAAATTAAAATATGTATGTTCATAAATTTTAAATATTTGACGCTGCTGTATATCTTATTATTAGTGAAATGTAATCGATACCTTCCCATAAGAATGTATTAAGCGACATTTCTAAAATTGTTCAGGAAACGAAAAAACGTCTCATTTAGTTATTTATTTGTGTATTTTATTTAAAGGAACATAATATGTATTCTGAAAATCGTTTTCCAAATAATATTTGGAAAGCGATTTTCAGAATACAAAACTTGACATAATACAAATTTCAGGGAGCTACATTATTCCAGTGAGAAAACTTGGCGGTTGATACAATTTTATTTTCTCTCTAGTTTCCTTTGCATCCATGATAGGGCAGCGAAACCCAGGCCAAAATGTGGCGCTTAACTTCTAGTATAGTTCCACATCAAAAAGTCATTTTCGAAAAAAGTGTCGCTTAATACATTCTTACGGGAAGGTATCGATATACACATATTATATTTTGCGTAATTGTGGCTATTAAGTTGTATGGTAATATTTTTTGTAAGAAAACTTCCGGAAACTAAAATGCCAATTGCGTTGTTTTAAAATTTATATTTCTCTTATATTATATGTATATTTAGGAGGATACCTGCCCTTGCTTGTGAGGCTACTAGCTTAATCAACTGGTTTGATTTTTTTGATTTTTACTTCTTTTATTAAATTTTAAGTTTCTAAAGCTCCTAGTGCTCTTCAAATTGTCAAATTCAAATTCTTGCTCATGCCTTTGAAATATTTTCAATATTTCAGGTTTAGTATTGGTTAGCTGTTGTTGTTTTATCTTAATATTGGCCGTGTCAAAGACCGTAATTAGCTGCTTTTGCTTAAATACTATTAGCCTTTTAAACACTGGTGAAAATACTGTCTGCGGTTGTTATTTACAATGTATTATTTACCTCTTATAGTTTTTCAAGACTAATCCTGTATGTTCAATATAGAACAATATATGATATTGTTCCTGATAAGCCGACATTAAAATAGTAATTATTTTTCATATACTTTCATGGAGTTTGACAACGTTATTTTTAAAACAAATTAAGAAAAAATAAATAGCGCTGCATAAAACGTTATCCGGCATTGCAATAATTTTAATTTAATATATTTTTTATGACGTTGTTTAAACTAGACGTTCTTAAAATCTGCAAAAACTATGTTTTATAAAATGAGTCTTTAAAAACAAATTTTTAAATAAAAATAAGGGGTTTTTCTTCTTAGTGGAAAAGTCCCAGAATGTCGATTAGAAACGCCGGCTTGTAGAAGAATGTTATTAAAAATTATTAAGAACTTCTTATCACATGCATTCTAAAAAATCTACTTAAAAACAAATACAATACGAGTGCAACCAAATGTACTTACATTGTGTATGCTATTGTGTAATTTTCAACATTTGTGCAACAAAATCTCTTAAACTGTTATGCAAAATTTTTACAACTTGTATTGAATTACTGAACCAAGCCATAAAATATTCAATACACGTTTGCCTTTATGTGACGTTTGCGCAGCCAATGTGTGTAAAAGCAATTTAATATGTGTTCGAACAACATGAATATTAACAGAGAACATAAACAACAACAATTAAGTTGACTTAAAGAAAACAACAATAACACAATGCTACAACAAAACTTTGATCGACTATGCTTCGAATTGTTGTGGGATTGACGGTTGTTTTATGAAGAATATGTTTTACTTAAGTAAATATAATTCCAATCAATTTATTTACTTTTATAATTATCATTTATAAAATGGACTAAAAGAAGAGATAAATTCCTGATTTGGTCAGATGAAGCTACGATCTCATTTTAAAACGTTAAGGAGAGCTTTGGATGCTGCGTAACCATTAACAGTAGATGCTTAGATATAGCTATTGAAGGGGTTTTGCAACAACAACAACAACTAGGTAATCGAGTTGAATTATTAGCATTTTAGTCGAAGAAATACAGCCATGGTCAAAAGTATTATTTATTTATTATTATTATTATTATTTATTAATAGATGTATTTAATTGTATTTACATATTCATTTTTTGTTTATAACAATGTTAATATCTATATTTGGCATAACATATATGTTGTGAGCCAGATTGGCAGATTGCTAGTATTTTTAATAAAATTCATTTAGCTAATTTTTATATATATATATATATATATATATATATATATATATATATATATATATATATATATATAAATTATATATGTACAAGTTTAAGTGAGTTAAATTGAAGAAATTACAAATTAAATTCACTAATAATTAATTTTCTATATTTTGAACAAATTTCTAAGTATTTATATAAATTGTAAAAGTTGGAACCATTTAAAATATTTATTACTTCGATTAGTTCAAGTTGGGATTTTCCAAAAAATTGAAGTCTAACTCCATTATATATTGGACAGACTCCTAAGAAGTGGTAAGTGTTTTCCGCTATACCCAGGTTGCATATTGTGCATGCGGATACAGAGTTGTTTCTAAAGGACCTGGCGTTGATGTCAAGCAAACCTCCCCTCGCTTTGACTATTAAGCTAGTAATACGAGATGAGTAACTTCCAGCAAGAACAGGCGTAACGTTGTGGTTAAGTTGGCAATAAAGGTCGTGGTGTTGTGAGTTAGATGCCTTAAGTAGATTATATTCACGTTCTTTCGCAATAAGTAGGTTTATCATGGATTTCCAGTTTGTGCAAAACGGGAGGTTTAAATTTGTGGGAGTAAATTGAAGTACTTGTTGTAGATTTGTCCATTCCTTTGCCCAGAACTCATTTTTGGCGATTATTGCTTCTGCAAGTATACGTGGTAGTCGGTTGTGACTCATGTTTAAAACTTTGTTTATATAGAAGAGGTGTAGTCTCAGAGTGGAAACGTACAAGGAGTCTAAGCCAGTTTCAAGGTATAACATGTAGTTAGGTGTTGCTGCTGGTAGGTACAACATCTTTTTTATAAAAAATCTAAATAGCTTCTCTACTGCATCATATCTCTGATAACCCCATACTTGAGCAGCGTATAACATTATCGATCTAGATGCGGCATGAAATATTTTTAGTTTATTATCTTTAGAAATTTTTGGGTTATTAATATATTTAGACCAAGTGGAGTTTATAGCAAGTTTAGAGGCAGCCAATTTGTTATTAAGATGTTTGTTAAAAGACAAGTTATAAGTAATGTCAACGCCAAGATATTTGTAGCTATTGACAATCTCGATGTTGTCATCTCCAAATTGCCAGCTAAGATTAGAAGATATTCTGGAACCAGTACGAAATATAACAATCTTTGATTTATTCAGGTTAGCTTTTAAACACCACATCGTACAGTAAGTAAACAGAGCATCAATCATTTGTTGTAATTTAGTTTTTGAATCAGAAAGTATGACAATATCGTCAGCATAAAGCAGTATTTTTACATTTGTTTCTGCAACATTTACACCATGTGGTAATTCATCAGCTAGGTCATTAACGTACAACGAGAATAGTAAAGGACTTAAAATACAACCTTGTTTTACTCCAAGCTCGACAGAGAAAGGTTCGGAAAAAGTACTTCCATTCCAGATTCGACTTTTGTTGTTTTCATATGCGTATTGAATTAATCTTATCATTTTAGATGATAGTCCCAAACAGGAAAGTTTGTAGAACAAGGAGTTTCTAGGTATCATGTCAAAGGCACAAGAAAAATCTACGAAAAATGCAAACGTGTTATTGCCATTCAATTTGTTTAAATTGACGATGTTAACAAGATTAAAAATGTTGTCTACAGTTGAGTACTGCTTTCTAAACCCGGCTTGGAATTCATTTAGAATATTGTTGTTTTCGGTCCATTCTGTTATTCTATTTAATAAAATAGTATTAAAAACTTTGCATAAAGTGTCGATTAGTGAAAGCCCACGGTAATTAGATGGCTGGTTTGCATCTCCCTTCTTGAATAGCGGTATCAAAATAGATTGGCGAAAACTCGAAGGTATTTTTTCTTGTAGAAATATTTTGTTGAAAACAGATAATATTTCATTTATAAAACAATCAGGTGCATTTTTGTAAAATTCATAAATAATACCATCTTGGCCGGGGGCTTTGTGAAGTTTTAACGATTTTACTACTGCAGAGATTTCACAAAATTCGATAGGTGAGTCTAAGAAGGCATCAGTGAAATACGGCATTGACCAGCTCATTGTAGGAGCATTTTCGTGGTTACTCAACAAAGTAGAAAAATGTGACAGAAAATCATCTGCTGTTAAATTACCTTTTGTCGCAAGCGTACGTGACTTCATAGAGTTTGACAACTTCCACCACTCGCTACTATTTTTTACTTTGTTTAGTTGATCTAAATTTTTATTATAAAATTCTAGTTTTTTATTAATACATAATTTTCGGTATTTGGTTCTAGCTGTGAAATAGCGTAATTTGTTGATATATGTGTGTTTTTTTCTGTAAGCTTTTAGTTTTCGTAACATAGTCTTACGGAATCTCTCGCACTTCCAATCAAACCACTTTTTCATAGGTTCAAAGAATTTTTTATTGGGTATTTTCTCATTTGCAAGTTTAACTTTTTTTGTAATTGTAGAAATCAGTTCATCTACCGTCTCATTTGTATGGAGATCATGGATTTCAGTTAAAGAACTAAGTTTTTCTACATATTTATCGACGAATTTGTTGTTCCAGTGCAATCTTTCAAGAGGTAGATTATCGTTGTGATTGATATTAGAGCAAAGACTCTTTATTTTTAGGCACAGTGGCATATGGTCGGAGTAAGGTTTGGAGGCTATAGCGAAATCATCAACATATTGTAGTAGACTATGCGAACAAATACAAAAATCAATCACAGAACTACCCATAACACCACAAAAGCTGTATTCCCCATTAACATCCTTTCCAGTTCTACAATTAAGTACAATGCCACCAAATTGATCAATTAACTCCAAAAGTTTTTTTCCATGGCTATTAAGAACTTTGTCTTTAGAACATCTAACTTCACGCATATTAGGCAAATCTTTTAAAAAATTACTATCAAGAACTTGTGAATCAGAAATTCTCGCATTTAAGTCTCCAACTATGCAAAAATTTGTAGGATTTAGTTCTTGCAAAAACTCATCAAATTTTTCTAATTCTGATTTCCAATTAGTACAGTTTAAATACCTAGGAATTAAATAAAACAATATTCCTTCAAGTTTTAATGTTAATAATATATTATTCTGAATATTGGCAAATTTGAAACAATAATATTTTTGTAGCGTTTTTTTAAAACCATACAAGCAACCACCACTCGCACGACCAGTTCTATGTGTTTTCTTCGCAGCAATCCACTGTAGTGAGTAATTTTGTAAGAGGGATGAAAATTTATATTGTTTATCAGCTTCTACGTGGGTTTCAAATAGGAAAATAACTTCAAACTTGTTAATATAAGTTATGAAATCACCAAAATTTATTGAGCTTGCTAGATTTGCTACATTAAAGGATAATATATTTAATGAATTAATTTGCTATTGAGCGGTATTGTTCTCAGTATTTCCAAAATTATTTTTTTTGACCACCATTAATGGATACATCAGCCGGATAGTTACATTCTGTAAGTAGATTTCTTAGATATTCAGCGTCACTGCTAGAATTAGCCATTATTTTACCACTTGACCATGTATACCTATTATTATTAACAAAAATACAAAATTCTCCATGTCTTACTTTTACATTCTGATTTTTTTCTGAGATACCTTTGCTTATTTGACGTATATTGTATCTTACATTTTGTTCTTCTTCGGTATAATCTTTTTGTATGTAAACTGTTTTTCCTTTCAATTTATTTTTGGCAGCAGTTACGCTATATGCCTGCATACTTGATTCTAAAGTGAAACAATAAGCTTTACCAGCTGATATCATGCGAGCTGATACAACATTAATGTTCACATTTAGCACATCGGAGCATAGTTTTAAAAATTCAGCTTTGGCAGCATTTACTTTGTCGCTTTCTAAACCCGTAACAACAACGTTTGACGATCTTGACCTACGATCAATGAATTCAAGGCGAGAAGTTAATTTTTTTAGATCCTTTTTTAGTTGAATGTTTTCTTTTTTTTGGTCAAAAGTATTTACACAACAAACATATTACATATTCCACAAAATAAGCTCTTAGTTGTAGTTGTTGGAAGTAAATTTGAGAATAAAGTTTTACTGTCGGATAATTTCATCTATGCAGAAGCTATGCAGAGAATAATTGACAAGGATAACGGTTCTTAGAATAAAAGCGAAAGTAAATGAACTGTTGCTGTCCGATGCCAAAAGTATTTACACGCATTTTATAGATGCCTACCTAATGAAAAACCAGAGGCTGGTCCACAGATGTAACTATAACAAAATAATGTTTCGATAAGTTAAACATTAACAAATAACCTTTAAGTTATGGACACATTATTTTTAAACCTGCTCATTGGTTTACGACCTTTTCAGCAATTCATTGCTATTTGATTTTCGTGCATTTTTTTATTTTTATTTTTTTTTTGTGAAAAATAAAAAACGCCAAATGCCTTAATCTCACAGTAGTTTATATTTCAATCATTCATTTTAAAATTTTTTTTTTGGGCTACATTACAATGAATAAATATTAGCGGAGTTCAGTATTCGATGCAAATGGTCTTGCGACGTTGCATGCTTAGCTTTTTGTGAAATCCAACAAGAAAATACCTATAGTTTTTGTTAAAATGGAATGATATTTCGCACTTGTACATTCGCAAAACCATTTTCATCAAACACTGAATACCGCTATAGTATTTATTTTTATTGAATGAGTTCATATGGGTCTGTCCAGACCCATTCGATCTTTAAGTTTTTTCGAATAGTCCAGACTTCCTGAAATATAGTGTGCTAAATATAGAGAAGTAGTGAAATTAAAATTTTTTGTATATTTTTTGCAAAAAAATTATCTTAAACTACTTTTGTTAATCAAGCTCGCATTTGTCTGTGAAGACCCAGCGACAATCATTTGTTTTTGTTGATATTTAGAAATTAAAGTAACACGTGCTTACTTTAATTTCTAAATATCAACGCCATTACGAGAAGCATCGACGAGCCATTGATCTATTTACTCCTAAAATCGTTAGCATTATTGTGCGGGAAAACAACGGAAGCAATCATCCTAATAATAAACAGCGATCTTGGGTGATGACTAACGAAGAAGAAATGTATGCCCTTGTTAGGATGCTGTTCCCCGCGAATTCTCAGCCAACAAAAGATTTGTGGGCGAAATATAATATTTATAAGGCCACTATGTCCCTAAGTCGGTTCAAGAACTTAACTACTCTTACCCGTTTCGATTACAGTCGTACTCGTACATGGAAGTTAAAGCAAAGTAAAGTAAAACTCGTTATAACTGTAGCAAAAGTAATCGTTCTATATGTCTCAACGAACGTTCCATGCAATGACATAGTTGCAAACCCAATGGCTCTTTGTATTGTATATTAAAACGCTTAAATAAATAAATAAAACTTTATTTCAACACTTACGGTATCATAAGGAACCGGAGGGTTAACAAATTTTCGACAACGCTGCATACAAAACTTCAGAAATGTCCGCTATTGTAATATAGTTTTAGTTTTTGGCACGTACTTTGTTAAAGTCTAATGTAATAAAATTAAATAAATAAGTTGTTTAATGTTGTTAAAGTTAAAAGCTAAAGCTATACCTATGTACTAAAATATTTAATGTTTTGGTTGTAGAATCCTCACGAAATAGAATTAAGGCTAAAAAACCATAGTAACCTCTTCTATCACAGAGGCAAGTAGAAAAACCAACCTTTACAATCGCGTCTATTTAGAAATCCCACTTGGGAGTTTTTGTTACAAGAGACTTTTGCAGGCACTTAAATAAAGCAACACACAGTATTTGTATAGTTCATGCATGTTTTCATTACCATTCAACAAGTGTTTGCTACAGTGAAATGTCAAATTATATTCACAATCAAATTATGTGAGCAGAAAATATAATACGTAACCAATATGGGATACCCAGTAAGATTTGCAATTTCTTTGGGTACATTTAAAATATTTTATGTTCTAATTGCAAAATGCAAATCTTTGTTTAATATTTTTTAATAAATAAATAAATAAATATAAAAACGGTTACGGAAATATAAGAAAGGAGATCAGCTGCCATATTCTGTAATTCTCGTAGCTAAATCTATCGCTAAAATTCTAAAAATGCACCAACAAATTACGAGTATTCTTACAACAACACTCATAATTTGTTTGTGCATTTTTAGAATTTTAGCGATAGATTTAGCTACGATAATTACAGAATATGGCATCAGGTTTCATCCTTCATGTTCTTTATTTACACGCAAAGAAAAAACATAACGTAAATAAACAAACGTATGATCACGGCAAACACTATGTTCTCTGTAACAATACATGTTTGCTGCGAACAAATTATAGTTACTTTAAACAACACTTTGGTCACGATAAACAAGTTTTTGTTAACAGTTAATCATTCAATGGTTATACGCACCAACAAATCAATATGGTTCATTTGAACCGTATAAAAATTCAAACCACAACAATTTTTTTTTAATATTAAAAAATTAAATTATATTTATAACCATAATATATTATTAATAAACATAGTATGTTAAGTATGACTAAAAATAAACAAATAATGTTTGGTTTTAAAAATAAATATTTTGGTTTTGGCCTTTTTCAGTTCAGTAATATGTGGGTAAGGTACATATTTCTGGGTAATTACTCAGAAAAAAATTCTAAAATTTATATAAAATTCTAAAATTATTGCAAAAATCGGTAAATAGTGTTTAAAATATCACTCTTTAAAAAATAAAAAGTGCTGCCAAGTTTGCAGTAAAATTGCGTACTTTCACTACTTTTACTCTATTTTCTCTTGGAAATGAGATATTTTTGCTGAAAAAAGTATCCTAAGGTACTAAGGTACTCTGCACAAAATTTTATTCAATTTCATTCCGTAGTTTTTACGTGATGCTAACACAGGCCGATAGACAGTCAAAAATTTCTGTTTTGTATACCATTTCATGTCAGCACCAGCAAAAAAATTTTCGAAAATGTTCGTGGAACATTTTTATTATATGTATAGATTAGACTTAATGGTGTATAGTATGGAATTTAAGTGTTAATTATTATTGTGAGAAGACTCGTAATATAGTTGCGTTGTTAGTTATGTGCATAAGTTAGTTTATTTAACTGTCAAAGTCATAAATTAAAAACATAAAAAATATTATTGCCAAAATACCAAAATAGACAATATACGTCGAAAACTTGTCTTGCATTGGAACAACCGATATTTTTTTTTTCAAATTTATGGTTTTATGACTTTTTAACAACAAGCGTTCTAAATATAAAACAAAGTACTACACTCTCTGTGTAAATTTCAAGAGTCTGCCTGTTCATTAGATAAGTCATTATACGTTTAAATCGCCTCTTTTAGGAAGCACCGTTTAATCTGTTTGAAATATGTACATATGTATGTCAAAATCATGTATGTACGAGTATGTATGTCAAAATTACTTCTTTAATTTCTAACATTATTTTTTTTACTTGTTGTTCTGTCTGACATAGTAACACATTTGTATTCATTTTAATTGTTTGTCAATAAAAGTACAAAAAACATGGCCTTATATGTCAAATTACGTTAGATATGAAACACGCTTTTTGAGTTTAGATGTGGATTAATATTTTTTTGGAGCTATAATAATATAGACTATGTTAAATTTGCTCTGCCCTGTGAGGACACTCCTTAAATTTTGTTTTTTTTTTATAAATGCCACTGACTAAGCTAAAAAAGTTTCAAAATCTATTAAGAAAATACGTAATTTGGGAGCTACAAACCTATAAATGAAGAAATATAGAGGCATAAATTCCTCCTTTTTTTAAGTCGGTTAAAAGGGCAAAAGTTATAAAACTTAAATGATTAATTGAAAATTATTAAAAAAAATCATTGTTATCAAAATAAACATAGCTAATCTGGTTTTTGACTTTTTCTTTTGTTTGAAAGCCAACAATGATACTTTTGTGCCTTTTGCACTCTCCAATTGTGATTTTGACACAATCAGCCCTATTCCCGTTGTCGTTTTAATTTTAATATTAGTTTCTATGTCGTTGTCGTTTTTATCGTTGTTTCGTTCCTAAATTCATATTCTTGAAATATATTGAAACGATGAAGAAACGTTATAGAAAACAATAAGAAAAATTAATAAAGTGTGCTAGCACTGCAATTTTTTGTGTTATTATTTATGACATTTTTGTAAATTTCTGAAAAGGTGGTTATTTCTTTGTAAGTTTTAACAAAATTCACTACTGAATTCTATTTTTCAAGTTCAAGTGATAATGATGAAATATTAGATATAAATATACATCGGAAGATTCTACGACAGAACGTTAACATATTCGCCATCCCAGATTCTAAGTAAGAAACTCTAACCTTTTCATGGTCGGCGAATACCACTTCGGATTAATTTGTTTTTCAGATTCTAATAGGTTTGAAACCGCTTGCTCCTACGGTGACAATCGCACCCTGTTTATAACAGCCTTCCCCTGTTGCTCTGGATTCAGAGCTTCCTTTTTATATTGATTTATTTTAATAAAAAACATTTTAATATTTTCTCCTAATTTAGTTTTACTTACTTTATGCCAGCCTTCTCCATCAAGAAATGGAGGCCCAAACGGAATTAATTTCTCGGCAGTTTCGCTTCAAATGTTAGTAAGTTTTAGGGTTTTATTTTCTCTCGAAAATATAAGCGGGATGTTTTTCCATTTAAGGAATTACAATTTTAAATTGCCTTGATGTACTTTTTTTATTTAAAATTTTTCTTGTAGTCGTTTGAATTTCGTTGCCTACAATGATTACGACAGAAAACGAATGTTTTAATATCGTTTCTTTTCAAAATAGAGAATACCGATATATTTACGACGAATGTCGTTAGCGCAACGGTGATGCCAAATTGTCGTTTTCATTTCGTTTTCAAACGACAACGCCAACGGGAATAGGCCGAATATTATTTTATGATTAGTATACGAGTATAGTACATGTATTCAGTTTTTATTTACTTTTGAGCCTTGCATTTTCACTTGAGAAATTTTGAACACATTAAAATTGATAAATGTGCATACACAGCGGTTGTAGTTTTAGATTTTGAATTAATTCTAGAACTATGTATGTATCATGAGAAATATGTATGTGAACGAACTAATCAAATTGAGTTCATTTCTGCTTTAGGTTGATAAATAAATTAGAATCAATGTCATATCTTTTTTGAATTCAAGAATAATGCCATAAAAATTAGATTAATTTTTTTAAGACAAGACTACCTCTGCGAAGATTTTTTGCTTGTCTGCAGAAAACACCTAGAGACCAGACTGATAGACTAGCGCGTTACCAATCGATCTATCGAGGTACTGAATTGAATTTCTGCAAAAGTAAACATTTGATATTATTTCCTGGGTTGAGTTCCATAAAAGCCTTAAAAAAACAACCTACTAAATTGAGGAGGAGCTATATACGTGGATACCCTTACATTACCTTTTAATGAATTGAAGTAAAGTATTGGAAAAGAATATTTAACAATTACGAATTTAATACAGAGTGCATTCCTGTATTTATGGAAACTATCCTAGATATATCATCGATATATGTATGTATGTATGTATGTATGTATGTATGTATGTATGTATGTATGTATGTATGTATGAATGTATGTATGTATGTATGTATGTATGTATGTATGTATGTATGTATGTATGTATGTATGTATGTATGTATGTATGTATGTATGTATGTATGTATGTATGTATTTATGTATGTATGTATGTATGTATGTATGTATGTATGTATGTATGTATGTATGTATGTATGTATGTATGTATGTATGTATGTATGTATGTATGTATGTATGTATGTATGTATGTATGTATGTATGTATGTATGTATGTATGTATGTATGAATGTATGTATGTATGTATGTATGTATGTATGTATGTATGTATGTATGTATGTATGTATGTATGTATGTATGTATGTATGTATGTATGTATGTATGTATGTATGTATGTATGTATGTATGTATATATGTATGTATGTATGTATGTATGAATGTATGTATGTATGTATGTATGTATGTATGTATGTATGAATGTATGTATGTATGTATGTATGTATGTATGTATGTATGTATGTATGTATGTATGTATGTATGTATGTATGTATGTATGTATGTATGTATGTATGTATGTATGTATGTATGTATGTATGTATGTATGTATGTATGTATGTATGTATGTATGTATGTATATATGTATGTATGTATGTATGTATGTATGTATGTATGTATGTATGTATGTATGTATGTATGTATGTATGTATGTATGTATGTATGTATGTATGTATGTATGTATATATGTATGTATGTATGTATGTATGTATGTATGTATGTATGTATGTATTTTGTAAAATGACAATCATTTCAATATAAATTTTCGAACAAACCAATTATTCATTAAATCTGGTGGAATTATCCAATTTGGTGTTAGATTTTGTCAACAGGCGAAGTATGTACATATTTTTGTTATGGCATAGGTGAACTTTTTAAAACACTGTCCAAACATACATATAATGCAGATAAATTTACAGCAATACCCAGTGTATAATGCAAAATTTAAATATGCAAATATTTATGTTTCTAGTTTTTTAAAAAATGCCGCCAAAAATTACAGAATAGAAATATTTTCCCAACAAACACTTTTGGTTCATTTAGGATCTTTTGTATCTACCAAACTATTGTGTGAGTGAATCATTATTTCATTTGGCATTCAAAAGCTGTTTATTTCTTTTTTAAAACACAAATTCTTGCATTCCTAAAATAATACAATGAACTAGTGATTTTTTCAGGGACATTTAATGTATTTGCTAACCAATTACATGTATTTAGTATTAGGATGATCCTTTTATGTATAAAGTTTGACATGTAATTCGATTACCTTGTTGACTAACCTCACATTAAGTGTAAATCTAATACGGTAAAATTTAGATATAATGCAAGATTTTTCGTTTTTAAATATTTATTTGTCAGGGTTCTTTGGTGTCTTCCGAAGGACTTGCTTCAGCCGAAAATCTGTTAGCATCCGACAACAGACGACGTTTGATAGGCGAATGTTTGGTTTAACTAAAGCCTTCCACTGATTTGTCAATACAGATGCAATAAAATATCATTTACATTTACCATTCACATAATAAAAGACGTAAAAAGTATAGTGGTTATCCGATCACTAATCAATTTTCATTTTGTTGCATAGTGTAGTTGTGATACCCAATGTGATCGACTTTTCTGACATTTATCTACGTACGCATTAAATTCGTGTAACGTTAGCACCACAACATGACAAGTAAAACAACTAATGGTAATTATATAGTCACTGCAATACATTGCAACATTGTTTAATATTTTTGTGTTTACAGGGCGTTAGGGTGGCTCGCAAGCAAATTGCCAATGTTTTAAATTCATATTAAAATGTATTTTGGTAAAAAAAAATCACATTAAAAATATTTTATGTGTTGGTTTTATAATTTTTATTATATGAGTGCATACAAAAAAATAGTATTGGGACAAAACAAATAAACACATCGTAATAATACTAAGGAAAAACACATAAAACAAAAGGGAAGAACAAATTTCTCGTATTCTATAATCTGAATTTGGTTGTTGAAGTAGAAGTAGAGAGATTTAAAGTTTAAAATTTAACCACTGAATTGTTAGTAAATAGATAGAATAAATTATTTTAATAATTGATGCGTATTAGCCTAATTATTTAGTTATCAAATAGATATTAAAACTATGTATGTATATAAATATATGTAGGTTAAATATCAAATTATGCAGCATTGGCCAGCAAGTTCATTAAGTAAAATATTTATTTTATTTATTTATTAAATGTTACAATACAATGTTCTATGTTATGTTCTAACTTAAATTATCGGGCATAATACCGAAGTCTTTCACTCCTTGTAGTGAAACATCCAGAGTCTATGTTAGAAATCGAACCCACAACCCCCAGATTGATACACTAGGCACCCCAACTAAAATAATATTTAAATCAATTAAAGTTTAGATCAACGAGTTGCATGGGAGTTAGGTTTCCCGATTCCCGGGAAAGACGAAATTTTCCCAGGAAACATGTAAAAAAATGTGATGCACTGAAGCAGCACAACTGTTTAACAGATTATTGAACTAACTCGAATCTATAGACTACACAGCACAACAAAATAAAAAAAATTTCATGTGCTCTTAAAACCACTATATAATTTTGATGTATCATGACTACCTTTGTACAAAAATGGTAAAATTTTTAAATTCTATGGATAGATTTTTTTTAAAAAATTTTTTTTTTAAAATTGCAATTTTTTTGAGACGTTTCTTCAAATAATTAATGATAACTCAAAAACTACTAGTCCGATATTATTAAAATAAATTCAGAAAAATTAAGATTTGCATAGCCTTTAATTCGTCTATATATCGCGTTTCAATCGGATCAATAGTATCGGAGTTATAATAAAAAACTTAAGAAAAAAATATATTTTTTACGTAAAAATGGCAAAAATTTTCGTTTTAAAAAAATCATAAAAAATGGAAAACGGCAAAAAACTTCCAGATTCATTTTTTTATCGCATAGCGACATATAATAGCAACAAAATGAGATATCGACCATAAAAATCGATTGATTTTTTTCGAATTTATTCACAATTTAGTGAATTCACTCATTTTCACAAAATTTTAGTTTTTTGCTTGATATACGCATTATAGCGGGTTTTCAAATGTGTGAAAAACATAAATTTTCCAATTTCAAGGGGTGCATGTCGGATTATTGTTAGATTTGATGAGAAACTTCCACCCACAAAATTTTAGTCGAATTCGACAACGTTAACACGTAGCGCATAGGCCCCAAATCTGAAAAAAAGCGTTTAAATCGAAAATAATTGACAAATTTTCAGTTTTTGCAAAATTAACGCTATTTATTTCCCCTTTTGCAAAAAAGTGGATCCTGGTCCTTAGGGCAAACACAATGAGATTTACAATAAGCTACATATCTTTTAAATCGGTTAAACAGTTTTCAAGTTACTTGCCGAAGGCAATTGACAAAAAAATGTAACTAAGTCAAATCGATGGAATAGATCGAAAATGCATTTCATTGTTTTATTCATGTATTTTCTTTTATTTTATATTTTATTATTTAAATTTATTACAACATATAAAATAAGGAAATAAATAAATAAATATTATAAACTACAAACTTTGGAATTTTCTTTTATGACATTTTCTATTATTGAATAACGAAGTGTTGCTCTGAATACTCCAGCAAAAATCTGCCATCATGTGTGCATCCCAGCGACCCTGGTATCTTTCCTCCATTGTCCGAATATCTTGGTGAAATCGTTCGCCCTGTTCCTCACTTAAGTCTCCTAGATTTTCAGGAAAACGATCTAAGTGACTGTGAAGGTAATGTAACTTGATGCTCATGTTGCATCCAAGATTCTGGAAGTGAGTTAACATCTCTTCAACGTGCGCAACATAATCATCATCCTTGTTATTTCCTAAGAAATGTTGAATAACCCATACAAACGAATCCCATGCATTTTTCTCAATTTCTGACATTGAACTGAGAAAATCGGTATCTTTGACCAATTTGCGAATTTGTGGGCCGTCAAATATTCCTGCTCTCAGCTTTTCCATACTCAAACTTTTAAACTTCCTTGAAATATACTGGAAACATTCACCATCTTTGTTAAGTGCTTTAACAAATTGTTTCATCAGACCAAGTTTAATGTGAAGAGGGGTAATATGATGCGATCTCGGGGCACCAGAGGTACATTTATAACATTCCTCATACCTGGGTCCAGTGTTTCCCTATAAGGCCATTGTTTTCTCTTCCAGTGTTCTGACTTAGCTCTGTTGTCCCATAAACATAAAAAACAAGGGTATTTGGTATAGCCACTTTGTTGACCTAATAGGAAATTTACCATCTTAATATCAACACAAATTACCCAGTTATGTTCATTATACTTTATCTTCTTCATGACCAATGCAATTACAGAGTATTATTCTTTTACCTTGGTTGAATGTGCGATTGGCAAGGAGTGAAATTTATTTCCATTGTGCAAAAGGACACACTTCAAGCTGCGTTTTGATGAGTCAATAAATAAACGCCATTCGCTTGAATCATATCTATGTAAGCCCATGGCAGTCATCAAACCAGGAATATCCGTGCAGCAGACAAAATCGTCCTCTTCTGCAAAATAGTGAAGTAAGCCTTTTTCTCGGGTACGGTAATACGAAACTTTAGTTTCCTCCGTTATGAGATTTGATTCCTTCATCCGGGATGCAAGTAATTCCGAAGATGCTTTTGACAATCCAAGTTCTCTTATTACATCATTTAGCTGGTCTTGATTCCATGGTCTCGGTGAGATATTTTTGTGTGGGATGAACTCGTCATTTTCAGATATAGGTAGTTCTGGATCTGAACTTCCTGATTGAGAACACATGCTTGAGGTTGAGTGTCCTTGTGAAGATGAAAGCACTTGACTACAGCTTGGAATGGAATGGCTCAAGGAGCTCTTATAAATAATGATACTAAAATTTCGAACAACCCTTAATGTGGTCCTATTTTTTACCTATTCCCAAGAATCGTAAAAAACATTAAGGAATGCTATGCAAAAAATCAATCTTTACAGGTAGCCAGCGGAAAAACCCAATTCGGCGTGCACGCAAATTTATGAACGTTTATTACTTTGCCGCCGCAATTGTCAAAATGAAGCAAGGGCGACAGGTAGCCAACAGAAAAGGAGCATTTCATCGTTTATCAGATTTCTACTGAAATCGTAAAAATTAAAAAACTTTTCCTTTATTGCTTACTTTTTTTAATTCTGAAAATCATAAAAGTGCCATAAAGATCTGTTCCAAACAATTTTCTACATTCAATACTGTATTTCCACAGTAACACGTGTCCCACAGAAATACGTGTTTTGCCCAAAACAGTATTTCGCGTACTTGTTTTGCCATACATTTCTCATTCATCCAAAACACTTTGGCAGTACCTGGATATTGTATAGTGGTTTCAAATGCATCTAATTTTTTTATTTTGTTGCGTTGTGTAATAGGAAGATATCAGTCAATTTTAGCGAAATTTTATATTTTATTGTTAAAAAAGAAAAAAATAAAAAATTTTAAAAGTAAAATGTTTTTGTAAATTGTCTTCGGCAAGTTCTCAAGGACATATAATGGCCAGTGAAAATTGTAATAACTCGAAAACTTAAAGACATGTAGCTTATTGTAAATCTCATTGTGTTTGCCCTAAGGACCAGGATCCACTTTTTTGCAAAAGGGGAAATAAATAGCGTTAATTTTGCAAAAACTGAAAATTTGTCAATTATTTTCGATTTAAACGCTTTTTTTCAGATTTGGGGCCTATGCGCTACGTGTTAACGTTGTCGAATTCGACTAAAATTTTGTGGGTGGAAGTTTCTCATCAAATCTAACATTAATCCGACATGCACCCCTTGAAATTGGAAAATTTATGTTTTTCACACATTTGAAAACCCGCTATAATGCGTATATCAAGCAAAAAACTAAAATTTTGTGAAAATGAGCGAATTCACTAAAATGTGAATAAATTCGAAAAAAATCAATCGATTTTTATGGTCGATATCTCATTTTGTTGCTATTATATGTCGCTATGCGATAAAAAAATGAATCTGGAAGTTTTTTGCCGTTTTCGATTTTTTATGATTTTTTTAAAACGAAAATTTTTGCCATTTTTACGTAAAAAATATATTTTTTTCTTAAGTTTTTTATTATAACTCCGATACTATTGATCCGATTGAAACGCGATATATAGACGAATTAAAGGCTATGCAAATCTTAATTTTTCTGAATTTATTTTAATAATATCGGACTAGTAGTTTTTGAGTTATCATTAATTATTTGAAGAAACGTCTCAAAAAATTGCAATTTTAAAAAAAAAAATTTTAAAAAAAAATCTATCCATAGAATTTAAAAATTTTTTTTTTTTATTTTTGTACTAAGGTAGCCATGATACATCAAATGTATATAGTAGTTACTCGAGCATATTTTTGCTGTTGCCCTGTGCTATCAACCAGCAGTTGTGATAGATAAAAATATCTAAACGCTTTTAATTTGTTTGCAAAAAAAAAAACAAATTGCGTTATTTGAAGCCAGAAACATCGGAATCTGATTTATCTTTGTAATGCCATATTAACTATTAACCATACCTCAGTGAAAAGTAAAAGAGTTTTTAATATCGCTGAATATTTTGCAACCAATATAAACACAATAAAAATAATTAATTAAATACTTTTCCAGTATAAACAAGTCTGTTCGGAATATTTACAAAATTTTGGCAAGTGATGATGTATTTTATAAACACAGATTAACTGCTGATAGTATAAGTCTCTTCTCTTAAACTCTTAGGCCATAAAACAACTATATAAAGAAAAATATGTAATTTTGAAAAATAAGCGTCCTTTAAGATTTTTAATTTTCATATACATACATATTTCTATAAAAAGTCATAAATTAATACAAAAATTAAAAAAAGAAATCGCTAAATTGTTTATTCAAAGAATTTATTATAAAAATGCCAACAAAGATCTCTTAAAAATAAACAATAAGTAAGTATTGTAATAAAAACACATTTTTTAGAATAGGCGGTGTTAATATATATTTTTAGGCTGATGTCAGAGTGTGCACTACAAGCGAAGCGAAGCTAGAAGCGATAATAGTTCGTGCTATACCAATGCTATAAGAGTGAATGCTATTGAGCAAAACCATTTTTTTCGTTTATAATCATTTTCCGTGTTTTGTAATGGATTCAGACGAAGAGTTTTTCATGTAAATTAATACTTTTATTGTATTTTTTGTAAAGCAGAAAGGAATACATCGAATAATTAGAAGACGTCCACGTGATTCATTCTTATGTCTCTTGGGATAGTCCTGTTTAGAGGGTATAGTATTAAAAGATATACATACTTAAAATAATGGCATGTAGTTTTTTCGGGCCAGAACCTCGGATTCCTTTTTACTAGTTGCAAAACATGGATATTTTGAAACTGAATTGTATTTTTAATTTAAGTTATAAAATATTTGTACATATATGTATATATGAGAAAGGTCATTGCCCTTATTAGAGCATGATATAATAATAGAAGGTAATTCCATTCTCTCTTTTTGTCGCCATATTAACGTTCTGACGTTTGCGGGAATTATTTCAATTTGTGCTACCATATCACATACTTTGTGAAATCCCATTTTGCGTTTTTTTTTCTTTATTTGAAATTTTAAAAATTAAAAAAAGAAACAAGCCTTAAGTTTATGTGTATAAATAAACAAACGAAAATTTTTTTCATATAGACAACAAATTATAAACTTTTGCAAAAATTCACAAATAAAATGTTTTAATTTCCCTATATCTGACAAAAGTGTCTAAGTTTCCATTTTCTTATTAAGTACAACTTATTTTTTAACTTAAGCCCAGTACGCAGCTTTACGGAATTTCAGGATTGATTTTTTGCCTTTATTTCTACAAAAGTAAAATTCATCATGTGGTCGTTTGTAGAAATCATGTAGTCGTGTTTTTTAAATTTTATTGTATATTGTACACAATAACATTAAATCAACACTAAAATGAACAAAAAATATTTTAAAAGTATAAAAAAAAGAAATGTCATAAATTCCGTTACCAAACAATTGCCTGAACATTAATTTTTGTTTCAGTTGAAGAAAAAAGTCTACACTTTCTGTTAGAACATCCCTGTAATAGTCAAAAATTCCGTTTAGTTTTATTTTTAGCTGCGTACTGCCAAACGGAAAGTTGCCTGAAAATCTTCACATACTTCTTATGGTTACTGTTATTTTTGTATGCGACAATTTTATTTTATTAAACAAAGAAAATATCACAAAAATTATAAATTTCAAATCCATATACAAACAACAATTTTGGAGAAAATATTTATTATTATTTGAAAAAGTTATTTAATTTTATAAAAGCAAAATGTCAGAGTTTACGGTAAAGCTGTCGTCTTCAATATCATTAAGTAGCTGACTAAACGGCGACAATTGTATCCAACGGAATTTTTTTCATTTAACAGCGGCTACGCAGCTAATGATGATATGAGTAATGAGTTTTTTCTCATACGACTTATTTTAATTTATGAAAAGAGTCAACAATATGGATAATGCTGTACATTAGGCTGGAACGTTGGTATATGGCCAAAAATATTTTTTTGTATTACCCGTTCTAATAGTAAAATTTGTCTTTTTATGTAAGAAGTTATTCTACACATTTTGATTGTGATAGAACCACATCTTGAGGTGCCGCATTATTTTGTCTTTACATCTTATATAGTTATATTTTTTTATTTTATTTGTGGTTTTTAATATACACTATTATTTTAATTTCATTAAAACTAATCCTAAAATAATGCAAAAGATAAAAATTTGTTATCCATGATCATTGGTCAAATGGTGTATAAAAACAAACAATTTTTTTTTAAATTTATTTTCTATCTTTGATGCAGTAAGAATGTGGTAGATATGATATTGTAATGATATTTCTTTAACTTAAACGTACTTAATGTACTTCTAATAGTACTTTTATTTCTATAATACGGTTTTTGCAGATGCAAATGTAACTAATTTTGCTAAATTTTAATATATTTGGTTATCTATTCGTCTGAATGTTGCTTTTATTTAAGTATGTAACCGCAGAACTCAGCCATTTCTGAGCCGATTTTAATTTTTTTTTCTTTATTTGAAAGGTTATGTTTCAAGTTGGTCCCATTTTAAAAAAATGTTCATTATATTAAAAATTAAAGGGTGTCCCCTTACAACATACATGTTTTTTACGTGTATTAAGAACCGTAAAGGGCACCAAATTAAAATTTAAAAAAATTGCGTGTCGCTATAGCTCCCGACAGCAGAAATTAATAAAAAAATAAATTTAAAATTTAAAGGGTGTCCACATAGGAGACGTAATTTGACCTATTTGAGCCGTTATAATAAAATGTATAAATATTCAAAATTTTAAAGGGTGCTCCAATAGTTCACTTAATTTGATGTAGATGGCCATACTTTTGAACAGTTGTACACAGACCGCTGAAATTCACAAAGAACCTGTATTGCTAAGTCGGCTATAACAAAAAGTATAAAATTTGAATTTGGAAATAAAAGGGTGTCCCAATAGTTAATGTAATTCTATGTATGTGGCCAAACTTTTGAACTGTTATAGACAGACAGCTCAAATTTACAAGGAACCTGTATTGCAAATTCCACTATAACAAGTATACAATTTGAATTTAAAAACTAAAGGGTGTCCCCATAAATTATGTAATTTGATCAATATGGCCCTATCTTTTGAACCGTTAAACACAAACACTTGAAAATTAGTCAGAATATCCACCACTTTCTCTGGTATGATAACAAGCATAAATAAAATTGGAATTATAATGTAAAGGGTGTCCCAATAGTTCATGTAATTTGATATATATGGTTAAACTTTTTAACCGTTATGGACAGATAGTTGAAATTTCCAAAGAATCTTTCTGGCTAAGTTCTCTATAACAACAGGTCTTTAATTTAAAATTGTAAATTAAAGGGTGTCCGAATAGGTGATGTTATTTGATCTATGTGACCCTATCGTTGAAACCGTTATAGACAGAGGCATGAATGGTGTCCCCATAAAAGACGGATGCTGGTGAAAATAGCTTAAATTTTGAACAGTAATAGGTAGATGCTTGACATTTAAATAGTCTTTTCTTTTTTCCGCTAATTTTGGCGCATCTATTATTTGGTTTAAATCTAATTCTTACAGATTACTTCTTACATATTTAGTTTACAAATGGTGTCATTCTATCTGTTTTCAAGTCGGTTTTTTTTGCAAAAATTATATCTCTATACATATTAAAATTGAAAAAAAATATTTTTCGTTCCACCCTACTGTACATCTCTGTATAAATAAAATCACCGTGGTGAAGGGTATAGAAGATTCGGCACGGCCGAATATAGCGCTCATTCTTTTTATATTGATTTTATTTTATCACCTGTGAATTTAAAGTTTTTATTTAATTTTTAATTTTAAATAAGCGGTAAAACAAACAGAAAATGGTATTACACAAAGTAATATGGTGGCACAAATTTTAATAATTCCGTTAATTCGGTACGTTAATATGGAGACATAAAGAAAAAGGGAATTACCTTCTATTATATACATACTAGCTGATTCAACTGCTTTAAAGGTAAACAGCACTCTAAATATATTTCACGTAAATCAACGCCATCATTTTAGGAGTAGGTGTAGAAATATTCGAAACTCGATTTCGATTAACGTAATGGAGTTTGGAATTAAGCATTTTAGATGGAGAGATTTTTAAGTCCTAAAATAGGCTGTTATTAATAAAATCTTATCATGATTTAAATAAAATGGCCAGGTAGTCTATCAGTGTTACTCTATCGGGAGGTTGTGGGTTCGAATCCCATAAAAATTTCTGGGTGTTTCGTTACAATGACTGAATATGGTCGTTACTCTGCTCGATAAATTAAGTTGAAATGTAATTTGTAAGTGCATTGTAACTCTTAATAAATAAATAAATAAAATATACATACATACATAATACAATGCCTCTACTTTTTGTTTAAACAAATTGATAGTTTAGAAATTGTTAAGCAATCTTATGTAATACAATTTGGCAACCATGAAGGTAAGTTATTTTTTGGAAATTACAACATCAATTATTCAACAATGACCAAAAATAACTTTATGAGAGTAAAAAATTTAGTTTATTAATAATTAAAGTAAAGAAGTAATGTCAAAAATCGAAAAATTGTCACCGAATCGATTTTTCACAAAAAAGTCCAAACGAAAATAAAAATACGAAAATCTACTCCCATAGATAGCCAAATATAACTCAAAATTTTTAATTTTGCCAAAAATCCATTTTTCAGCAATAAACAGACAAAAATTGGAAATTATTTTTTTATTCATGTTTTATTTATTGTATCTTCAATGTATTTAAAAATACTTGGTTATTATCATATCTTTAGTCTAAAATAAAAAAAAAAGAAATACATACATATGTATAGCCAAACAAATTGTATTTTTTACGGTTGTTGCTATCGTTTGCGGGTCATTCTGTAGGTGTCGTAGGTGTCCTTCCTTCTTAGTCGAATATAACCACCAGCAGATTGCAGATGCGTTTCAAGCATCTATAATGTTTCGCTATTTCTGCTTCATATTTGATCTTTGAAAATGTTCGAGTTTTTCATATCCCAGGGTGCAACATTTATCATTCCTTAAGTCTTATTTTGGAGCCTTGGAATGTTTTTTACATTGCTAACTGAGGCAGTGCCCCATAACTGAATTCTATAATTCGTGAATGCTTGCAAAAGCTGAGTCTTCAGAAAATGTGGACCTGTTTACTAGGTAGGATTTCCGAAGTATACAATAAGTATTAAAATTGATCCCAATATACTACCTTGGGGAAAAACCGCTTCAATTGACTGAAATGAGTTTAAAAAATCTCATTTCAGTATGAACTTTAGATCAGTTAAATAGTTTTCTTACAGCTTATAGAAAGAAGTTTTCGGGCAGGTTTAAGTTTAACTAATATATCGAATGCTTGCGAAGCGTCGATGAAAGAACAAAGGCCTTTTTAACTACGTTGACTAATCTGTGTGTTTATTCGATTGTACTTTGTTTTTGTCTGAATCCGAATTAATACATCCTTTCGTGCTTATAATTGGGTTTAGCTTTGTGATTAATATTTTCTCAAATAGCGTTGACATATTTAATAAAATACTTTTTTTTAGGTCTGTGTGATCTTACTTTTGTGTGGTATTTTCTTTGGAATCATATTGGATGCAGGGAGTCAAGGAAAATAACGAGTGATTTTTTAAGAGCTTGAGAACTTTTTTTAAAAAAAAAACGCATAAAATTTGCAAAATCTCATCGGTTCTTTATTTGAAACGTTAGATTGGTCCATGACATTTACTTTTTGAAGATAATTTCATTTAAATGTTGACCGCGGCTGCGTCTTAGGTGGTCCATTCGGAAAGTCCAATTTTGGGCAACTTTTTCGAGCATTTCGGCCGGAATAGCCCGAATTTCTTCGGAAATGTTGTCTTCCAAAGCTGGAATAGTTGCTGGCTTATTTCTGTAGACTTTAGACTTGACGTAGCCCCACAAAAAATAGTCTAAAGGCGTCAAATCGCATGATCTTGGTGGCCAACTTACCGGCCCATTTCTTGAGATGAATTGTTCTCCGAAGATTTCCGAAGAATCGCGAGCTGTGTGGCATGTAGCGCCATCTTGTTGAAACCACATGTCAACCAAGTTCAGTTGTTCCATTTTTGGCAACAAAAAGTTTGTTAGCATCGAACGATAGCGATCGCCATTCACCGTAACGTTGCGTCCAACAGCATCTTTGAAAAAATACGGTCCAATGATTCCACCAGCGTACAAACCACACCAAACAGTGCATTTTTCGGGATGCATGGGCAGTTCTTGAACGGCTTCTGGTTGCTCTTCACTCCAAATGCGGCAATTTTGCTTATTTACGTAGCCATTCAACCAGAAATGAGCCTCATCGCTGAACAAAATTTGTCACATTTGAACATTTCGAACCGAACACTGATTTTGGTAATAAAATTCAATGATTTGCAAGCGTTGCTCGTTAGTAAGTCTATTCATGATGAAATGTCAAAGCATACTGAGCATCTTTCTCTTTGGCACCATGTCTGAAATCTCACGTGATCTGTCAAATACTAATGCATGAAAATCCTAACCTCAAAAAAATCACCCATTACATAATTAGAAAAAAGTTTTAATGAAATCTAAAGTAGTAATTTTGAGTACCATGTTGATTTGACACGCAGAAATCCCTAATTGCGATTAACTCCATATTCAGTTGAAATTAATTATCACTATTTTATATATTTTAAAATTCTTCTTAAAATGTAAGTATAATATTTTTATAATGTAAGTATAATATTTTTTTTGAAAAATCTTAGATTTAAGTGTCAAAGCACTTGGTACAGTTATAACTTTTTATAACTATAATAACTTTCCTGAACAATAAAGATAAAACACCAATAAACTACAATTTTTTTTGGCCACTAAATAATAAGTAATTTATTTCAGAAGTCATTTCGATTAACTCCATTCTCTAATGTAAATCGTTTCATTAACGCTGTATCTGTTCTGGCCGTGCATCAACGCTTTTTGTTTATAAACAGCTAAAGATGCTTTCTCCCTCTCAATGATATTGGCAATAATCGCATCCGTAAAGAGATAAAAAGAAGCGCAATGCAAACGGTAGTTAGTATCAAGATTGATTGAAGACAAGGTTACGATATGCGCATGTCTTCCCGTTAGATGACGTTGTTAGGCCACTTTAAGGTTGCCAAGTCTGTAATCAACAAATTTCATCAAATAAATTAAAGTAATAGGCAAAAATGGGAGACCCTGCTAATATACCCCCATAATTTATACTCAAACTATCATAAAATGTATATTGAAACTTTATATTTAACGCACAATCAGAATTATTAGCCAATAGTTTCTTGGCGTCGTTAGTAACACATGCGCAGAGAATTTCAATATTTTCTTGGTCTTGTCACCATTACTCCCAGATTGTTTTTAAAAAAATAAATATTGTACTGAGTAAGACTAATAACAATATGGGTGACGAAAACAGTGATGAATCTTCATCCAAATGACTCCCAAAGATTTTTTATCAACAAAATCTTTAGAACAATCAATCATTAACAGAAAAGTAACCGTCACAGGGCTTCCGGTAAATTGGCTTAAAATACGCTGGATAAAGTAAGAAAGGTCCAAACCCCATCTTATACAATTTAAGTGTGAATATAATAAAGATACAGAATTTAAAGCCGTTGTTATAAAAAATTCTGTAGTAGGACCGCAAAATTTGAAAAATATATGTATATTATATCCTAATGGTAGAACTGTGACAAGGAAAAATTCATTCCTCCTGCTAAACATGATTATTATAAAAACTTGAAAACACATCGAAATGTCGAATCCTCACATACAGCTGCTAAAATAAATCTGCTATGAATTAATTACAATAAATATATTATAACAGAACTGCCAACATTCATTTTTAATAAAAGTTGTAATAAAAATATATAATAACTAACTTTTCCCGTAATAACAAACTTAAAAATGTAAAGACTGAATTTAACTTTATTACTTTTTTCAGTTGCCAATCGATTATTTTGTTGTCAATTCTTACTTATTAATTTTATACACCCTTAGATAAAAGCCATATATGTATTTATGCATTCTACATTACATATTTGAATTTATATTATAATGGGAATTTTAAAAACAACATACATATATTTCTTTATCGCATTTCTCAACTTTTTGTTTTATGGAGTTAATCGAGAAGAAGTCTTAAAGGCCTTATTCACAAAAAAACATATGTTTAGATAAACCGTTTTATATATGAATATCACATTTATGCGAATATATGTGTAAATTACCAGAATAGGAGTTAAAAATGGGTAAGTTTTAGGCTAAAAAGATTTTGAGCAATTCAAAACTCACTAAATTTTGAGCTTAGCTGTTTTCACTTTGTGCTGATTCTTTTTATTGTCATCAACGTTGCCTCTTTTCTTGAGGTTTTAAAATTTTAATGGATTTTTCGATACTAGCATTTTCAAAGATACTAGCACTTAAGTAAAAGCATGGTAATGCTAAAAAAAAATAAACCCGAAATAATGAACACTTTTCAAAAACAGAAGCAAATTAAAGACATTGCTTTTTCCAATGACAAAAAAAAAGAGTACTGGCAATTGTCAAAATTTAAAATTTTTTAAAATTCTAAAAAAGCAGTAGCAATCATTTGTATACCAAACAGCTTTTGTACTTAAAAAAATTAATTACGAACAAAAAAATGTTCTAATTTAAACATAAATTTGGTTAAATTTTAAAATATTATTTTTATATTAAACAACAATAATTTCCAATAACAGCAATTTTATTATTAATTTTAATAATAATATATTATTAATATATTATTAAGTTTAATAATAATATAATATGAAAAAATTTTGTCTCGTCATTATCGACGCAGCGTATAATGTGTTAAGATTTAGTTGCAAATTAAAAACAAAAAAATATTTAATTTAGTGTTTTTCATTACAAAAGTTAGATTTTTTGTATTTTTTATAAGAATGTAAACCAAAAAAACTTTAAAAAGGTTTACACATTGTAGCGGAATTGACTTTAAAATGTATATCCACAAAACCCACTTTAGAATAAAAATAAAGCCACATAATTTTTTACACATGTTTTTTGAAGCGCTTTTAAGCATTTAAAACTATATATAACATTTTTCAATGGCCAGAATTAATTCCTGTGTCATAGGGTTAACCATATAATTCAACCACGTTTTTTCTTTGCGATTTGTCGAAAAGTTATTAATTTTTCATTTACCTAAAACTAAAATAATAAGATACAGAACCAAAGATACATACGAGTATATAAATCAATAACTTATGTACCGGATTTATCTGAACGGATAGAAAAATCAAAAATATTTGATACAGATAAATACAAGCTTAATTTTGAAATAGATGATTTAGCAAACCAAAAGATAAAATTCAAAAATTATATATGTCAAATTTAGTGTACATAATATCTCGTAAAGGAAATGACAAAGAGAATTGTATTAAAGTATATGTAGGTACAACGAAGAATAAACTGAAAACGAGAATAGCTGGACATAAATCAGATCAGTGAAACAGCGAAAGTAATCACCATCCCAACTATGAAAATATATATTCCAAATTTAGAAAATAATTATAAAATACCTAATATTATTGTTACATGCAGTGAACTAAATTTTTCTCACTGAACATAAATGACAGTATACATATACATAGCAGGGTTGCATTTCGTATTTTGATCAATTAGTAACGCAATTATTTACTGATTGCTCAATTTAGTAATTGAGTTCCTGTATGGTAAATTGAGCTCAATTAAGCCCTTAAGGCTTATGTCTGAACAAGGTAACATTTCTATACAAATAATTAAAGAAAAAATTTTAAAGCAGAATTATAGACATATTTAGTGCATAAAAATAACATGAAATTGTATCAAACATTTATAATAGAATACTTTTTTTTTTACTTTTCCGGTGTAAATTATGTATGTATATGAATTTAGAAATTTTGTTTTTTCTAAAAATGTTTGTAGTCAGCCATTCTTTTATAAAAGTCACCTCAATGGAAAAAAATAAATACTTTTAAAATTATTGTGAGTGTCATATTTGTTTCGTAAAACACCTCAGTTTTTTAATATTATTGAGTTCATTAGGAAAAAATAAATCATAAATACATTTTTTCAGATTGAAGTTGATTGTTATTCATATTTTAGGTTAAGGAAGAGGAAGCTTGTACATTTTACTACAACTTCATGCAGTTTCAAACAAAATTTAAAATTTAACTTCTTCAAAAGAAAGTGGAGAGCAAATTTAAAGGCAATTTGTTATATTCTTCTGGTCCAGCATAACTTATTCTCTGCTTTGTCAATTCTAAATGGCATTTTACTACTCTTAAGTTCGAAGCTTTACGTAGCGTAATACTTGCATTTCTGCGAAATTTTTCGCCATGTTGGGAGTTCAAATTGTGAAAATCAAAATGCGATTCCTGGAGTTAAAGAAGTGTAATTTTACTGCTCTCCTATTTTTACTTAATCCTTTTTTTATTGGAAAATTTTTTTTGCAAACAATTTTGTAATAGTTAAAAAACAGTAAAAAAAAAACATTTGTTGTCTTACAACATACTCACAAGTGAATTTAAAACCTTATCACAATTTTCGTTAAAAACTTCAAAATAAATAAAATTATAATCATTTTTTAAGTTTTTTTTATAAAGCTGTCAAACTGAGGTGTAATAAATTGTTCTACTGTAATAAAATGAGTTACTTTTCACGTTAAAATGAGTTACTTGTCACATACGTAACAACCAAATATTTTTTTAAATACCACTTTGCAACATTTTCAAGTACAGTTTTACAAGCAGACCGAACTGCTGAACGCTAAGGGTTGATTAATTTAGGTGTTTTTAACTTAACAGTTAAATACGTGGCCAAAAAAGCTCGTATATTCTGGTAGCTCACAGAAATGTAAGTAAAAAGTTAAAGTATAATTTAAGAAATTGTCTAATTAAAATTTTTTATTGAATTATTATAAATTTGTATGTTAATACCCTATCCTACGACCCTAATTATTTCTGTGGCTACAAGGAAAATCTGCTTACGTTTTATGCAGTATTTGTAATTTTTTAGCAACAATTTTTGCTAAAATTCAGACTACAACAAAAAGTTTTGTAAGTACATATTTTTTCCAATTGTCGAGGCCAGTGCTTTAGTACCGCTAAGATTTGAATTCGGTGATATTGAAAAGGCAATAAGGGATTTAAAAACCAAAAAAGCCCCTAGTGTTGATAAAACCAGTAACAAGATGTTATTTGAGTTGCGCCATATAAAAAGTTGCGCCAGGAAAAGACCAGAAAAAAATGTAATCATACAAACTTATAGGCTTTTTATATAATATGACATAGCTGTTTGAGAGGATGTTAATAGCTAAGTTGAACTCTAATCTAAGCGACAAACCAAACCATCAATTCGGCTTCAGAAAAAAACATAGTACGATCCAACAAACACACAGTTTAGTAAATGTTATTAAAAAGACATTTGAAGAGAGAAAATACTGCCCTGCTTTTTATCGACGTTTCTCAAGCATTCGATAAGGTATGGCATGAAGGCCTAATATATAAGCTAAAACTGAATTTGCCCGTAAACCTATATAAGCTGTTAGGAAATTATTTAACCGAACGAAAATTTATTGTGAAAAATCAGATTTTTTGAGCTCACTCCAGCCAATCGAAGCCGGAGTTCCTCAAGGTAGTATATTGGGGCCCTTTTTATACATGCCAACTAGTAAACGAGTCCACACATTTTTAAGTATTCACGAAAGACCCGAAGTAGCATCACGATATTTACAAGACCGCAATTTAGGAAAATGGTTGAAGAAATGGAGAAAAAAGATGAATGAACAAAAATGCACTCATATAATTTTCACACTGCGTAGAGAATCGTGTCCCCATATTCGAATAAATAACCAAACGATAACACAGCTTTCAGACATGTAATATCTCGGTATACATCTTGACAGGCGCCTTACTTGGAAAAACCACATAGAATCAAAGTGTTATGGCATTCAGCTAGCAATGTAGAAAAAATACAAAGGCACAAAAATAAGATTCTACGTATGATTACATCTGCTCCTTGGTATATAAAAAACTCGAACTTCCATAAAGATCTAGACGTGCCATCAGTTAAAGCAGACATAGCGAAACTTGCCATAAGGTATTTCAAGAAGCTGGAAACTCATCCGAATCCACTGGCCCGTAACATACTAAATGAACCTGGTTACATTCGACTAAGAAGGAGGTACACTGCTTCTCTCATCAGCACATCAGAGGGATGGTCCGAAAATAACAGTAACCATCCAGTTTTTGTCCAGCACTGATTGGACTTAAGATATGAGTAATTATTGATAGTTCAAGTATGTTGAAGATACAATAAATAAAAATTGCCACAGGGCTGTCAAATTCTTTATAGAATATGTAACAAAGAGATTAGGCTTTAAAAATCTGTTTAATTTTTTTAATCAGTGCTTTGCACTCCGAGATTTTTTTACAATAAATAATTTTTTTTCTTAAATTGCCTGTTTAGATTGGGTTGGAGATGGAACCGTTACATTTAATGTCCCAATTTTTCTTTTATTCGCATTTGCTCTAGGCTGTCTTTAAAATAGTCTAACAAATTTACTAGTACCGAAATAAGTTTAAGTTATATAAGCAAAAAAGTCATGCCACCTTTTTGGGCAAAATCCTGAAAAAACTACAGTTTTGACATTTTTGTAACTTGATGGTATTTTATTCTAAATTTTAACATCTGTACAGCCGTTTTTTAATAAAATCTTCTGGTGATAAATAAGTCCACCACGTCAAAAATACTAGATTAAAAAACAAACGCCGATTTTCTCCCAGACTTGAAGAGACTTGTTTTTAAGGACTATCTACATCTTAACATTAAAGTTATAATTAAACTTTTCATGACATGACAAAAAAATGTATGCCCAATTTTGGGGGCTTACCCACAAGCCCAACTTTAACAAAGGTGCCCGACCTTTCGCACCTGCATTAAAAAACGCCTTTGATTTCCCTCTATAAAATTTCATTATTATATATTTAGTGGTTTGTGAGCTACCAAATTATTTCCAAAAACGAACGTTTTGAACCACTGTTACCACTGTGCAGAATAGTAATAAAGAAAAAACAAATATATATTTTCCCTTTATTGTTGTTGTTTAAGCTTTGCTGCTTTGTGTTAAATTTTGTTGACTGGATTCTTATTTAGTCAAAAAGAACATCAAACTTAAACCTATTTTTTGCTTATATAAAATTTGGTTAAAGGTTTCCTGATGAGCTTAATTAAGCTGTCGTTTTCAATAAAGTATATTATATGGCTACACGGCCTGTGGCATTTGTAGTCGTGTAGCTGTGGAGCCTACCGCTATCTATGTGTTACAACATAATTGCAAGAGAAAGCTAAGTAGTTTTACTTAACATACATATAACAAAATCAAAATACTCGAACCTTTAGGGAATTGCATCCATTAAAGTTTATGTTTTCATAATTTATGCCATCTTAAATTTTATTCAATTAAACAATAGAAATTGTTGTTATTATTTATTATATATTTGCTTAAAAATTAGTGGGTGATTTTTTCAATTTACATATATTGTTAATTTATTGAAAAAAATGTGTACAAAAAGTCGTTCCAAATATGAACAAAAGGCATATTTTTCTTCTTTCTTTGTTAACTAATAATTTTGCATCCTCTTTATTTATTATTTTAAAATGAAAGTAAAATTTTTGTTTAAATGTTTGTTAAATGTTATTTTTCTGTTTTTCAATTTCTCGTCCAATCGCTGTTTAGTGTAATTAATTATTCGGATTTTAGTCGGTTAGATAGTCAAATAACTGTTCGGTACAAAACCATCTAGTTGAGGTAGTCACTTTGGAATTATCATTGACAATGATAAATTATCGCAGATACATACATCTCTTTTGATGAAGCATGGATTAGCCACTATATACTAAAAATCAATCCTTCCTAAACAAAGTAAAAACAACAAAATCGAATTGTAAAATATTTCCACGATTTTCTTGGATGCTTATAATTTATCTATTGAACAAATATAGTGAAACACTAAAAATCAAGAATGAACAAAACGGCAATCCATCACAACGCCTGGTAAAAGTGCACTTAAAAAGTCCAAGATGGATTTGTCGAGCAACAATATCGTGGCGAAAGCCATGAAGCATAAAGATTGTATGATGCAACGAAGAAAATTAGGTTGGTAAATAAAACGCTTTTAACTAAATTTTATTAATCTTTATGTTTGTATTTTTATTGCTAACTAAACAATGTGATATAATTTAAATATATGTTTGTTAAAAAAACGAATTTAAGAGTATAATTATCTATACGTGGATTTCTATCTCCTCTTATAATCATTATATCTCAAAAAATATTTTTTATTACTATTGATGTTAATTTTCCACTATCCTTCAATTGTAAGGCATTCAATAAAAACCAGTTAGGTTAAGTCTGGTTTCAGCGCGCCAATTTATTTTTGGGAGGTCACTTTGGCAAGGGTATGCAGGGTTGATATTATTGTTATAATAACGCCGTACAGCATCATTGTGTAGACTGTAAACAACACTTAAAATAGATAGATGGAAAGACGGATGTAGCGATCCAGAAACGAATTACATTCTGCTAGTGTCTGAAAAATAAAATTTTCCCACTTTTTTTCTTTAAAATTAATCACTTAATTTGTAATCAATATTCTTTCAATTAAGAGAGAATTGGAAGAACTTCCATAACTCATTTGTCTGAATGGATTGCTTTATTATTTTAGTTCGTAACAAAAAAAAAACAAGTAAACGTAAAAATAGATTTTTTACTTGACTAAGCAACAATTTTATTTAATTTATAGGTAAGTGAAAAATAATTATTTTTCGACAAATCGCAAAAAAAACGTGATTGAATTATATGGTTAAGTCATATTATTATTAAACTTAATAATATTGTTGTTATTGGAAAATATTGTTGTTTAATATATAAAATAATATTGTAAAATTTAACCAACTTTATTTTTAAATTAGAACATATTTTTTGTTCGTAATTTATTATTTTATCTTCAAGGTACTTGAAGTAACCATAAGTACTCATATCTTAAATCTAAGGTAAAACTAATAAAATATACTTGTAAAGTCCAGCCAGTGCCAGACAATAACATTGTATGTTTCACGATTGAAGATATGCAAGTACATTAGGTAAGTATTTAGGGCTATTCTGAAGAAGCAAGATTCCTCCTTCTTAGTCGAATGTAACAAATACATATATAAAAATTTACATATTTATTTACTGCTCAATTACATTTATAACAAAAACAACATTTGTAAATTTCTGTTTTTATAACCTTCACCACAGGTGGAACGGGTATATATAAGTTTGTCATTCCGTGTGTAATTTCTACAATATTCATTTCCGACCCCATAAAGTATATATATTCTGGATCCTTATACATAGAGAAGTTAATTAAACGATGTCCGTCTGTCCGTGTTAGGGTAGTAATGTTATTTGCCAAGGCACCAGAAGAGATACAAAAAATTTAAGCACACCAATCTGTCAGGCATAGTTTCGAAAATTTTCGGATTGAAATTCAGCAACATCGGATCGTTCGTTTGGAGGCTGCGGGCCAAAAACCACGCCCACCTATATTTTTTCACGTTTTATTTAATTTTCGGCTTTAATGATTCTCTTTTGCTACAGATCTCAGGGATCAATAACCCCCTGAGAGGGGCGATTTTTGTTTGTTTTTAGTTTGGTAGGGTTTTTCTGCTTTGATTTGTATTAAAGACCTTTATAGAAAACAATACACATAGAGGTAGCCAATGGACCCATGGGGTACCCACTGATAAATAGGAGCAGCTAAAACGGCACATAGGAGGTCAATATGAGGAAATTATTTAATGTTTTTTTTTTACCTTAGTTTGACTATTCTAACTCAATATAGATTGCAGGAAGGTCCTAAATTTAAAAAAAAAATCAATACAATTAAAAAAAAAATTCCTGGATACCGACTACAAACTGTCAAAAATAAAATACACATTTGTATAGGTAAACGATTATTTTGAAGCCAGTTTAGCTATATGGCTACACGACCACCGTTGTGGCTGTCGTCAACTTAGGCTAATTTCTATTTTATTCAACAAAAGAAAATGTCACAAATTTATATACAAACAAAAAAAAAGCATGAAGAATGAGTTTTTTCTCATACGACTTATTTTAATTTATATAAAGAGTCAACAATATGGATAATGCTGTACATATCTGTATAAATAAAATCACCGTGGTGAAGGGTATAGAAGTTTCGGCACGGCCGAATGTATCACTTTTACTTGTTTTTTAATGTAATTGTGCGAGAGAACGATTTCGTTTGACACTCGGAAATGTTAATCATTTAATATTATGTTAATTACTCATAACGTTTTATAATAAAAAAGCAATATATTTGTTGGGGGAATGTTAATGTTAACAGTTTTTTTTTTATTGTGACCAAAGTATTGTTTAAAGCAACTATAATTTGATTACAGCAACCATATTATGTCACGAAGAACATAATGTGGTTCTTATAACATAACATACGTTCGTTCTCTTTGTGTACGAATATTCTAGCCACAAATTTTGTTATTTTATAGTAAACGATTTAACAAATTTCGAACATAATTAATCGGATAACTACTTAGTGGTTAACCGATTAAAAACCCGTGACCTATCTGCAAACATTTGGATTTTGTTTATTACTTTATCAAATATAAAACCAATGATTTGTTTTATTTACACACTTTGGTAGTCCCACAATACCATAAAACATAAATCTGAAATTAGTGAATGAGCAGAGTACACAATTGATTTACAATTTATTGCGCGGAATATGAATACTTTTTCATTTTTTCCGCTTATAGATAGTCCTCTACACACACAATTTATATCAAATTTATTTTTTTAAGTTGGAAGTCTGAATGAACCTTTTAAAAACAATCAAATATTCCTATTCACACAACTGCGATCACTGCAATCAATGTAAAACAAACAAAGAGTATTTGTTAACTTTAATCAATACACAACAATGGGGCAAATACTGTGCATAACTGTGGATGAACGTATGTATGTATGTATGTATATACATATATGCAAATATAATTTATTCATAGAATCTTGTATAAAGGCACATACAATTGTTGTTTAAAAATCACAAATGCTTCAATATAAGTTTAGCTCTGGAATTTGAGAATATTCCAAATAAATATTTTACAAATTTTTACTCGGTAATTTTTTTTATAAAATAACCTTTTAACAGGAAAAAGGTTGGGAAAAATCCTTAACGGGAAGTCAAAATATAAGAAATATTTACCGATGACCAAAATGAGTCATTTTAAACTTAAACAATTTTGCGAAATATTGAAAACATTTTTCAAAAGTGAGTGCTGCGTTGCCCAAACTGCATTTGTTAAAGCGAAGTTTTGGCCGAACAAAAGTCTAAAAAGGAAACCCTTAGTTTTTAATTATTTATTATAGTTCGTGTTATAACGAGCATAGTTAAAAATTACACATATCGCACTTGATCAAGAGGAGGGTATTAACTAAACATTTTTAAATATTCACTTTTTCAAGAAATCAACTAACAACATCAATATCTATCTATTGTAAACATTTAAACGTATTCTGATTTCTCTTTCATCTCGAAACCCACATATGAGACAATTTTCGTGATAGTGTTTTCAGTACCTTTATATCAACAAAAAGGTATTATTTTGATTTGGCAATAATTGCAAAAAATTAAAAGAAAAACAGTGTAAATATATTTTCAAATGGAATTTGCTTACTATAATATGTTCGAATTTTTAAATTATCTTAAAATATAATCACAAACAGTTTTTACCTCTACTGAAAATTTTAAAATTTTGAGTTAATACCCTCTTGTTGTTCAAGTGCGATATGCTTTGTGTTAGGCATTTTAAAACATATTCTGTGTAAATTTAAAATGTCTTCCTATTACGGTTAAAAAATACTCTAAGACTTGTACATACAATTGCGTCACCATTTTAAAATCCTTTAACTTTTTTATATTTGCCTGAAAACAAAGTCACATTCTATAGTTTTCAGGACTTGTTCCTATAGCGGCCATAGTAATACATCTTTTGTACGTTTCCAGACATAGGAAAAATCGACAGACATAGTAGCGAAAATATGATGTCTGTCTTACTCTTTGTTACACACCTTGACATAATTGGGTAAAGGTTACATAATTTTACTTATTTCTCCAAATTCCATTAATATTTTTAAAAGTTAACTTTGGGTTAGGGGGGTTTTGTTGTACTATAGAATGGAAATTATTTGATTATTTTTTTCATTTTTATTGAGTTTAATTATTGGGTAGTACAAGAGCTAACAGTTGGGAAATATTTTATATGAAAATCATGATTCCTACAGTTTAAACATTTTATTTCCTAATGGAAAGTACATATATTCCCTAGAAGATAAATCGTCCGAGCTAAACTCTTGACCTTTTTATAAACAATAAATATTTCGAATTTACATATATTCCGATCATCTTACAGTGAGAATTACTATAAAAAGTATTATTAAACATTTTGCTTTTAGAAATGCCAATTCGCAACTTGTCTCCCTTTACGTACAAAATCACCTTGTTCTTCCTGCTGATAATGCAATTTTAAATAAAGAGTCTATCGACTCAGCGCTTCAACATCTTATTTGTATTTTAAAGGATGCAACTACATGTACCATGCTACATTACAAGTAAGAGTTACCTTGAAATATATTGAATTAAAATGCTCAACAGTCATCGTAGGATCTGGTTTCGTTATAGGAATTTTTCTGATTATTATGAATTTAAATGATTGATTTTTGCAATAAAAAGTGAATTTGAAAATTATTAAAATTCCTTATGGAATCAATGACTATCTACAAAGGTTTTTCTACTTTTTAGAACCTAACACAAATTTTAAGGAAGAAGTCTATGAACATTCCAATTTGGCATCATAATAATTCACGTTTCTTTTCGACTGAAGAGAAGTGTGAAATGTTGGCTCGTATGTTTTGTAGTAATCACTCATTTTCTTCAAATTTAAGTTACGTTGTCACAGAAACACTAGTGAGGGACAGTAAAATTCTAGTATTGAAACAATATATCATACACCCATCAATAAAGGATGCCCTGAAAGCTCTGTAAATTTTTGGCATCATATTTTTGACAAAATTTATTAATAACTGTTCCCTATTAGATCGTTTCTAGATGAATTTAAAAACGCAAAAGTCATTGCATTAAAAAAACCAATAAAGAATTAAATTCTTTACCTTTATACAAAATTATAAATTTTACAGACGCAAATAATATTTTGCCATCCCAACGGCTAGGATTTAAAAGGGGCATAGTACTTTAAATCTTTAAATAAAAGTCCGCCGGAATGGTATTCCTCGGCATAAAGGCTGTATATAAATCAGTCTGGCACGAATGTTTAATTTATAAATTGCCTTATTTTAATTTACCTTTAATTACTGTAAAAATGATTTAAAGCTATATAACCCACAAAACTTTTAGAGTTCATATTGGTTGGAAATGGTCTAACCCTTTTCGTATAAATGCTATCTGCCTCCAGGAATCCTGTTTATCTCTAATTTTGTATAATATATATTATGTCCATATTCAAAGATGACACAGCAGTTGGTAGCATATCATCAGAAATACTTTTAAACCTTCAACTGGCTCTTGAGAAATTATTTGAATATTTCGCTAAATGGAATAAAGCATTATATTGTGATAAAAAAAAGGAAAATAGTGTTTTATACCTTAAAATACCATATGTGTTAATAATTCTGAGATCAAATGGCAGAAGAATGTAAAGTATTTAGGAGTAGTTGCAAATGGTAGACAATTTTTTAGATTTTGAAATTTGATGGACACCAAATTAACTTTCATATCTCATATTCATATGACGGTTAATAAAGCCAGAGACGTACTTGAATTCATTAAAAGGTGGGCTAAAAAGTTCAGTGATCCGTACATAACAGTTAAACAGTTATACACTTCACTTGTGAGACCAATTTTAGAATATGTTTCAATAATATGCGACCCACAATATAATGTGCGCAGCAATCATATTGAATCAGTTCAGTTTTCAGTTTCTGCCACTGTTTTTAAAAATTCTTCCGCAATAATTATTCAAACGCAGATCCAATGATATCAATTTATTAAATGTTGCAAAAAGACATATGATTGTTTATTTGAACAACAAGTTTTAGTTTTTAAACACTTTTTATAGTCTGTAAGGATTTCATATAAGAAACGCCATACCACTACGGACCGTAAATAACAATTATTGTTAAAACAAATATTTTAAAACAGTTTTTTTAAGAATTAAATAAAAATCCATCTAAAACAATTATTTTTCAAAGTAAAAATGAAACTTTTAAAAAAAGAATTTTATTTTGCCGTAAAAATAAAACTTTTTTAGGAGTTTTATTTTTTTCGCCTTTAGAACAAAACAGGAAAGCGAAGAGTTAGATTATGAGGTAATATTTCCTCTGGAAGGAAAAAAATACATTATACATATCCATAAATTGGCAAAAAAAAATAGTCAACAGTTTTTTCCTGCAACCCAGGAAGCGTCGAAAAAGTATTCTATGCCCTTAAATTAGTATTGAGCGGCCTCACCTTGAACCAAAAGTTATTTGTTTCTGTTTGGGCAAAAAGCGCGAATTGTCACTTAAAAAGACTACAAAATCTTCGAAATAAATTGAGGAGGTTCATAACAAAACGCAATAATTCCACCGAGCTATTTATTTACATACAGATGAAATTTGATGTCAACCTTAAGTTCGTTTTATTCCCTCTAAGAAAGAATAATTTTAAATTACAAATTAGGTTTTTTTTTATATTAAAGAAAAATTGGGAAAATTTAATTGTAGATAGCATTCTTCGTAGCTATCTACTTTGGGTAGTGTTTAATTGTAAAAATCATTTAAAAATCATTTCTCATCATCATTTATTAAAACCAAACTAATATAAAGGAACACGAGAAAAACTGTATTTAATTATCAATCGTCAGTTGATGAGAACGAAGTCCACCACTGGTAGCACTACCTAAAGCTTCCTTCTTATTTAACATTTTTACTTTAATATCTACCACCTTATATTTGTCGTTTCTTTAGCCAACCTTCGGTTAGAAATGAAAGCTACTATTTGTTTTCTCACAACACTCCTTTTACGTTAATACTAATCAGTGTTGCGATCTGATAATGTTTAAGTTGTTCCGTCCCATTGATAAAATTGTTCCAAATCGGCATCAATTGTACCAACATTTTACATCAATTGATGATAATTGATCTTGATTCTTTAAATTTCTTTTCTGTGGATATTAGTCAACGAAAATCAAAGCGTATACAAATTTTTAAGATTAAGATAAAGAAAATCCCGCAACTCCTATAATAAATACCAAAAGCATAGAATTGGAATTTTTTGGCTTTGGCCAATTAAGTTCACATGGCCCGGGGGTTATGAAATACTTTCAATAATAATTGGGAATATATATAGCTTTTTTACAGCAGTCTTATTTTTCCGATCCCTTTGGTATTCAAAATGTCAAAATTTCAATGTAAAATAGATCAAATTGAAGGACCTACTAGGATCATCACTTTTACACGAAATTTGAATTTCTTTTATTAATAAAAGATTAATGGCCCGTTTTTAGGCTAAAATACACAAAAATACAATAATTTTAAAGTTTTTAAATTGAAAATCATCTAATTGTTAACTCAACGAAAAAACTTTACTAATATTACTAATACTAATAAAACTAATAATACTTTAAGACGATGTAAAATTTAGAAAAATCGAACAAAAATTGTAAAGCCCTAAATACAATTTAAGGTGTGAGGTTCTCAATTTTGAGGCCACATAGCGCCACCACTGGTAAGTGATAATGCTCTGCTATGTCCATGTCAAATTTTGGATCAATCGAATTAGCTCTTTACAGATGGCCCTTCACACTATGCAATATTAGGATCTAGCTACACTACAATTGTATTCAAGTGCTGAAACTTCACTAAAGTCACCGGATCTTCATCTGATTAAGTATGCCTGGAGCTATTTAGAAGAATAAAAAGACCGTACAATTTCTCACCAGAAAGAATGAAAAAATTTTTCAGCCGGAAACTAATTAAGGCGATGCAAAATCGTAACTAAATTACCTATCACTTATACATAATAGGTTTAGTAGAATAAATAACTAAAATCCTGAACATAAATCAAGAATGTTGCAATTTAGACAGGTTTGGAGAACTATGAAGTTAGAAATGTAAACTAAAATTTATTAAATAAATTTTATATAAAATTGTACCAAAAAAAAAAAAAAAAACACGAAGTGTCCAATGTACCACTGATTGTACCAAATTTGGTACAATTGTACCACAAATCCCAACACTGATACTAATCTAGTAACAAACCAAACTTTGTTGGGTTAACATGATTGCGCGGTGCTCTTCGATTTTTAATATTGAATATTTGATTATTTCATTAGTCGAACTATTTTACATACAGATGCAATTCGAAGTCAAGCTTAATTAAGTTTGTTTTATTCTCTTTGTGTTGAATTCACAAAAACAAGAAACGTAAAAAATGGAATTATTGCGGTTTGTTATGAACCGCCTTAATTGGTAATGCTAATTTACAATCTTCCTAGACATTATTCCACGACCAGTTCCCCTCAAATTGCCGTTGTTGATTTTATTTTAGTAAATATAGATAGATTATCTGAAATTTTTAATGTTAAATGTTCCAATTAAGAATACACATTGTCGGGCCAGCTCCTAAAAATAGTAAAAATGGTTTTACATGACGTGCATTTGTCATATGACCTGTCAGTTTGATAATCCATATGTAATTTCATGTGTTTGTCAAAATAACCCTTTTACATACGATTTTAATTTTTGCTTTCAAACGTACATGTGTAATTACATGTGACATAACCTACAATATATGATTTTGCCACCACATAGTTTTTTATTTGCAACCACAGCTGATGCAAAGATGCAAACCTAGTGCTTTTACCACATTTTTAGCTATTTTGGTACCACAAAAAGCATAAAATAAAAAATATCAAGTTGGCATTACAGGATGTCAGATGCGTTGTCACATCAAAATAGAACACGTTCTAAATGAAAAATGTCATACGTACTGTACACATGGAAAATACACATGTTATGTTTGAAAGGGTTCACACGACGTGTATAGAATTTACACATGGAAAAGTGACAAGTCATATGACAAATACACGCCGTGTAAAACCTTTTTAAGTAAGATTAGTGTATTGTATCATGATTAGTGTATGTATTGTATTGTATCATAGTTAAAAATTCATAAACGTGTGTTTAGAAAATTTTGCCTCAATTTCTGATATTAGAGAAAATTAAAAACAACTATATTACTAAACAAAATTTTATATTTAAGTTGAAAAAGGCTTTTTAAATGACCATATTTGTAATTATTAACAAATTGTAAATATTATGAACACATTAAATTAAATTCTTTTGTATTTTATTAAGCTACACGCATTCATACAGATATTTATAATTTACTAAAAACGACCATCAAAAATATGAAAAAATATAGTTTTTATATTATAAAATTACTCGATTGAAAATATTTATGCAGAAAGCATTTTGATATAAATAAAACTAAGTACATACATAATTACGTACATTAAGGAGGTAACTTTTTTTTACCCTCAAAATGCCACATCCATCACCATCTTATCGGCAATGCTTTGATGTTCTGATAATAAAAATTTTTGAATGGTTTAACATTTAAATTAATCATTTTTCAGGTTTCAGTTTATTATTATAAAGAACTAACGAAAAATTAGATACTAAAAATTTGAAAAATAATTTCTCGTATTCTATTTTTCTTTTTTACCTCGAATGCTGAAAAAGGATGTAAATAAAGAAAATGCATTACAATCTGCTAGTATCTATTTTTTTTTTTTTTTTGCTTGAAAAATAATAGTTATTTTACTACATACAATGAAATTTATAATCAAGCTTAAGTTCGTTTTTATTCTCTCTAAGAAAGAATTAATTAATTTACAAATTAGGTGATAATATTAAAGAAAAATTGGGAAAATTGAATTTTTTTTAGACACCAGTAGAATCGGAATGCACATTTTCTAGACAGCCACGTCCATTGTATTTACATAAACAGTTCGACTAATAATAATTAAATTTTCAAAATAGTTATTTTACATTATTTTTAAATAATAGTTATTTTATATTATTTGTTAATTTCATTTGTCAATGTATAATTGCTTAAAAGATAAGGTCATATAAGTACGTTAAGTTAAGTGACATATGGGGACATCCTTTAACTTTATTTTGTATAACTTTGTTATTTCGATCATAGCAATAAACACTCTTCTTTGAATTCCGATTGTCTGTTAAATTACACCACCTATGGGAACAACCATAGATAACACATAGATGGCCAACTCTCCAAATGTCAAAAAAGTGGCTACAAATGTCTTCACACATACGGGTACGGTGTGAATTCAACAGACTTAGGAGAGTAACATTTTTATTCACACGTAGACACTATTACGCGATATTCCATTACACTTTCCAAATATTTAAGCAATTTTGAATTTTTACACAAAAAAAATATTTAAGAATTTATTTGTATTGTAAAGTTTTTGTAAAGTTTTTAATACATATAAATTTAATTTTGTTGACATTTGTTTGGTGAAATTTATTTCTACACAGTAATGTATTTTTTTGTCTTTTAGGGGATGAAAATTTTCAAATCAATATAATAAATATTTAAAATTAGCGTTCAATCTTACGTTTTTCGCACATAAATATATTAGAAAAATACAAAATTCATATTTTTATTAAATAGGAAAAGATTTATTTAATTTTAACGTCTAAAATTGAATGTAAAAAATATTGTGTTTTTACAAAATATTTTATACAACTATGTGCAGTTTAGGTGCTGTGGGGAATTTTTTTTTAAAACCAACACTTATACAATTTTTTCTACCAATACATTCTTAGACTTAGGTTTTTTGACAAGAGACTTAGGTTTTTGACGTTTCAGTTGACTATCTATGTGTTATCTATGGGAACAACCTTTTCTTATTATTGTGACATAAAAATATACGCTCTGTTGGAATTTCAATTGTCTAACTTAAATGGTTCAATACATTTAACTTATATACATTCATCAAATTTTATCAACTATATAAACACCCTTTAATTTTTATTTGTAAATATTTATACTTATATAGTAATACTCATTCTGTCTATTTTTTTTAGTGTTGGTTTATAACTGCTCAAAAGATAGGGCCATATTGGTCAAATTACGGAACCTACTCTTTAAATTTTAAGTTAATTATTTTTATTGGGAGCTAAAGGCATACGCCCCTTGTATGTTCTTTAGGGACAACCTTTAATTTTTAAAATTATGACCTTTTTGAAATGGGACCAATCTAAAAACATAATCGTTCTAATAGAAAAATCGGGTCAGAGCACGACATGTTGACTATAGTGAGCTAAAAATAGTATGATGGAAAAAATGGCAGCAAATACCCTGTTGAACCGCACTTTGTATTACGATTCAAAGCCAATTTTAATTCAATAATTTAATTTTAATAATTTATTTTGTCGAATGAGAAAAATAGAATAATGCGCTAGCGGGAACAGGTAATCAATAAGAAACGACTAGGTAATGCAAAGAATTCTGCTTCCAGTATCCATTATTCTTAACTCCGAGCATGTCCTAGGGAAGGAATTTAAGAATTCATTATTTCTAAAGCATAATACAATGTATAGGGTAGAATCGGTATCCCATTGGGTAGTTAGGTGAAGTGAAGGAGGGATTGCAGAATCTCACGGGCACTTTGATCCAGACTAGACGCTGCAAAACCAGATTACTTCTGGGCTTGGATAGGAGAGTCGCGCCACTAGAGTAAGAACCATCAGATGGGTCAGCGGTACATCGGACTTTTGTAGGATGTGCATGGACGAAGAGGAGTTGAAAACTGTAGAGCAATTTATGTGTCACTGTCCGGTATTACAATGTCATCGGCTTAGATGGCTAGGGGAAAGATTTCTTGATAGGCTATTCGACATCGCGCTGTGTAAAATCGATGATGTCGTCGGCTTCATCAAGGAAATCGGGTGGCTTAGTGATGGGTAGCAGGACGCATATATATATATATATATATCTTATTCCTTTTGTTTTCTTAGTTTTAGTTAGCTGAAGGGAATTACAAAAGACGCTCCGGGTCTCCGAGTGGATGTGCCATTTATGGCACAATCCTTCTTAACTTAACCTAATTCATATTTTATCATTATTTTAAAACAGCGCCATCTATTGCGCAATCGTGTTTAAAATATCCAGATTTCAAAAATAAAAGATGCCTTTAAATATGCAGTACCTTTAAATCGGTAAAAAAAAAGTCGGCGTACTTTTACTGCTTTTTCTCTTTATTATCTCTTTGAAATAAGATAATTTTGCGGAAGAAAAGTATCCTTTATTGGAATCATAATGCAAAAGTACCTCCTCACAAAATTTTGTTGAAATCCATCCAGAAACAAATTTTCTTTACATAAAGGTACCCGGCCTTGCATAAAACTCTAAAATTTATATAAAACTCTAAAAATTATTGTAAACCCCTGTAAAATATTTAATAACAATAACATATTAAAAATACAAATTTTATTCAATTGTCGCTTAATATTGCGCAATTTTGTTTAAAATATCACACTTTCAAAAAAAAAGTTGCGCAACCGTGTTTGAAATATCCGAGTTTTAAACAAAAAATTTCAGTACCTTTAAACCAAAAATTGCGTACTTTCACTCCACTTTCCCTGAGGAACTCACAAAATTTTGTTAAAATCCATCCAGTAGATTTTACATGATGCGAAAGCTGACAGACAGACGTACAGACTGACAGACAGACGGAAATGAGTTACTATTTTATTATATGTATAGATTAATAAAACTAATAGAAAAAACATTTAAAATTTTTAAAAACATTAGTAATTTCAATATTAAAAATAAGAAAAAATATTCCTATTTGCAAATAATATAATAAATTTATATTTTTATAATTTTACTTGCTTCAGTTTTGATCCTAATTGGTATGTGTTCAAACGTTTTAAATAAAAAGGTGCAAGTAGAGAGAGCCACATGAAAGCATTGTGAAACAACGAATCTTTTTTAAACAAAATATAGGGAAAAACAAAAACAATGGTGACAAGAGGAATCAGTAAATTTCTTCTTCAGAAAATTTCAGAATATACGTGGTAATCAATATGCAATTTTTGTGTCCGATTAAATTACCTTTTTTATTCCAAGGGAATTATGTAATTAGTTTTCTTTCTAATTAATATGTTAAATATTTAAGCAAATTGAGTAGAAGAGAACATTTGTCAAAACGGAGAACAAATACGGATGGAAATTTGAAATTTTGAACCATTTAAATTTTAAACTATTTAAAAAATAAAATTTTTTCATTATACCAGTGCTGTATTTTAATCTTATTCTTTTATCTTATCTAATTTTAATAAAAATAAATTATTTTTATTTTAAAAGCTTTTTTTAACGGAAAAAGTTATTATTTTTGTATGATCTCTACTTTAAAAAGATCTACAACCGGTTTCTACTGAAATTTTTTTTAGGTACGGAACGAATTTCATTATATTTTTGCAAGTTTTTATCTGCAGGTCATTTCTTGTGACGAGAAAAAATGGAATTTGGATGGTAATGGATACTGGCGGCATTTGCGTAAGGAAGAAATGGGAAAATTTAGTAATTTTTTTTTATAACTTTTGCGAGTGATATAGTGTTTTTAAACAAAAAGATGATAAGAAAAATTGAACTTTGTAAGTTTTTGCAGCTGTACTTCGAAAAAGAATTGCTAAATTGTTTCATATTTGTTTTATTGTTAGACAACAAGTATGTGATTTCTAAATAGAATGAAAAATACAAAAACACGTTATAACTTTTTGCTTATAACGAAAAGCTTACTCCTATTTGGGCTTGAACTTTATATTTAATTTTATTTAAAAAGACAACACTACCTCTGCGAAGCTTTTTGCATGTCTGTAGAAAACATCTAGAGTCTTTGGCGGGAATTAAAACCGCAGCCTCCGGACTGATAGACCAGCGCGCTACCAATCGGTCTATCGAGGCGGATAATTGTTGTGCTCTACAAGCCCATCTATAGCGTATACTTGATATTCCCAAAAATTTTAAAGTTACTTCCCTAATGTATATAAGTTAGTGTTCTATACCATAAATTATGAGGGTGTATGTAAAAGATACACATGAGAACATTGTTTGCATGGACACTTAGAGCATTTGACACATCTGGCAGGAATGTCATTGGATTCGATAACAACACAAAAATACAGAATATACTATTTGAAATTTTACTTTAGCCCATTTATCATTGATGTTGGCCAAGAAAGTGCAATAAAAAGAGCAATATATTTATTTAACCGCTTTTTGTCAACCGAACTATAAAACCTTTAAGCCAAGTAGCCGATCGACCACCCACAAAACACTTCAACATTTACTAAGTCACATACACAAAACTATAAGATTTTTTTTTTTTTGTTTTATAAGATGTTACTGATATTTACGTCTGTTAAACCGTGGTTGCATGTGAATGCATCTTTCGCAACAACTTCGGTGGATTGTTTTTGCTTTTTTTTGTTTAGTATTCTGTTGTGCCAATTTAAGTTACAAAATTTTTATTACCCATGGTGCACATTTCAACTTTGTTGAGCTGATTGCGCGTTGAAATTTCTTGTTTTCTACTTTTGTATTAAAGCGTTTGTCAGTCAGTGCGCCCTTTACCCTGTCTACCCAAACAATCCGTATCCCTTGTTTTATTCACTCAACCATTTTATAGATGTAGTAGTTTCTCATTTAGCAAAGGACTACTGTTGTTGTTATTTATATACATATGTATGTACTTATATATATATTTTGTTTCATTTCTTTGTGGAGTAAACGAATGTTCTTTTTTTTAATTTGTCAAAAACTTGTTTTGTTGTAGTTGCAATTACAATCGCTCTTGTTTTGGTGGCAAATGTCAACGCTGAGGAGTGCGGCCAAGAGGAATTTACCAAATGTGCGGAACCGCTGGAAATGTTACATTTAACGTCAGAATTTTCAATTGGTGCTGCCAAGAAAGAAGAACTGGATAAACTTTGCCAGTAAGTAACATTTTTAATTTATATAATTCGATCTAGATTTTTATTATTCTTTTCGCAATTTAATTTTTTTATTTATTTTTTTTTTTATACAAAGTTTGCACAAACATACTCGTAGATATGTATAGTACTCCTATAAAAAATTATAACTATATAGAAGTTTAAGCATTTAGTACTACCAATACATTTTTGGTGCATCTGACAACGAGAAAAAAAACGATAACAAAATTAAGGTGACAAAAAAAAAAAAGAAAAGAATGCTAAAGGAATGTAAAAGAGAAAGACTAAACAGCAATACAACAAATTATTTGTGAAAGAAGACGAATGAATGTAATATAACTATAACTGTAAATTAGTGAACAAAACTAATTGCGAATGATGCCATTGTTGGTCCCTTGTGCTTTCCCAAATGTACAGTCAAAGTGTAGACATTAATTTTCCAGATTTATCTGTGTAAAATTGTTTAGTCGCAGTTGTTCGAAGTTCTGTTACAGATTTTATAAAGTTTTATGTATTTATTTATAGCACCATTATTTTAATGCTGTTTATGTTAGTGTGTGTGTGTGTGGATTTGTTTCACTTTAAAAATTGCAATGGAGACTATATTTGATAATTGGTATTCTATAATTTAGATGGTTGAATTGTAAGGTGGAGTTGCCAAAAAAGATAAAAAAACATAATTTAATAAACGGAATATTTTTGATAGCATTTATGATTTTTATTATATGTATTTGGCTTATCGGCCAATATTTTCACGATGTCTTCGTTTTGATTCCGAATCTCGCAAACATGTTTATTTGTCTATCTAACAACAAGAATATGAGATCTAAAATTTTTTAACTGAAAACTTCTTAGGCACGTTGGACACTTTTTGGTTGAAGAAAAACCATTGAAAAATCGTCACCTAACGTTGGTTTCTATGTAGTATATGCACAGCTGCCAGATTTTTTAGAGATAATATCGTCATATTTTTGTGAAAAAATCGTCATTATCGTCAAAATAGCTTATTGACATCGTCATAAAAACTTCAAAGGCCTTTTTAGCAATAACAAATTTTTTATTAAAGGCAAAACATATCAAAGAACTCTTAAATCAACAAATCTTAGTAACCAAACAGAATTCTTATGAATACACAGATCTTTTTTAGTTTTAGCTCTGTACAGGCACTTGATTTCAATTGTATTGTAGCCAGATTCTAACATTACACAGTGTAAAGGGCCATCTGTAAAGGGCTAGTTCGATTGATCTAAAATTTGACATGGACATAGCAGAGGAGTATCTGAGCTTAAGTTTTAAAGCTAGCGATTATCACTTACCAGTGGTGGCGCTATATGGCCTCAAAATTGAGAACCTCACACCCTAAATTGTTTTTAGGGCTTGGCATTTTTTAAATTTTTGTTCGATTTTACTAAATTTTACATCGTCTTAAGGTATTATTAGTTTTATTAGTATTAGTAATATTAGTAGAGTTTTTTCATTGAGTTAACAATTAGATGATTTTCAATTTAAAAACTTTAAAATTATTGCAATACACAAAGTATTTTAGCCCTAAAAACGCGCCATTCTTTTTTTAATAAAAGAAATTCAAACTTCGTGTAAAAATTATGAGCCTAGTAGCTCCTTCAATTTGATCTATTTTACATTAAAATTTTTACATTAGCCTATATGTTCTAAAATACCAAAGGGATCGGAAAAATAAGACTGCTGTAAAAAAGCTATATATTGTTACGTTTTTACTTTACGTTGGGTTCTTTTAATTGCAAAATAAATACACTCTGTTATTACTTTTACTGTAAGTCACTTTATTTATTTTAACACCACAGTTCAAAAATATAGCAAACTGTTAAACACTCTTAATATTCGACAACTTAACTCTTTGACTTTTAAATTAATACTGCTATACTACTCACCAGCACGATTCACTTATATAGGTGATTTAAAAGCACCAGAATGTTCTATTCCAGACAGGTCTGGCAGGTTCGATTATTATTGCTCTTGTTTTCTGTTTGTGTGATTGTTTATTTCTTTATACCTGTATTTGTGGCTATTTATTTCTTTATACTTATATGTGTGGCTGTTTATTTGTTTATGCTTGTATTTATGTATGTGGCTGTGTATTTAACAGAAGAGTGTTTATTTAATCTGTGTGTATGCGTAAATGCGAATGTTTGTATGAGGCGTTTCTTTCTTCCATCATTGTAAGAAAATAAGCCATTAATGTTGTTGTTCGAGAGTATTGTTGTTCAGAGCTTATAATGAATAAATTCTTCTCTCGTAACACTACCCGCTTCTCAAACCTGTTCGTCCCAAACAGACACAGATGTACCTTTTCCATAGTTGGCTAGCCGCTCCAAGTGCACAACTTTCATTTTTGATCTTGGGCTCTCAAATTTCTGTATTCTGTAAACTACGTCGTTTAGCCGCTTTATTACTTTATAAGGTCCATCCCAATGAATTGGTAGTTTGGGTGATAATCCTTTCTTCCGTTGTGGGTTAAAAAGTAGAACCAGTTGTCCCTCGTTAAATCCCTCAGAGTTGGCAGCTCGATCATATCTGGCTTTCATTTTATCACTGGTTAATTTTATCCGACTCCGCACGAATTCGTGAATTTTCTGAAGGTTCGTTTGTGCCTGACTAGAGTTTTCGCCGTCTCCTTCTGCCGATGTTGGCTTAACACCAAACTCTAAATCTGCAGGAAAATTTAGCTCAGATCCAAAGACTATTTTCGCTGGTGTTCGTGAGGTGGAATCGTGAACAGCTGATCTATATGCCAACAAAAATTTGGGTATATGCTAATCCCAGTCCTTCTGATGTGCGCTGACCACTTTTCTTAGGTATTGCTCCAGGGTTCGATTGAATCTTTCGACCATGCCATCAGATTGCGGATGTAACGGTGTCGTTCTGGTCTTTCTTATTCCGTATACTTCGCACATCTCTTTGAATATAGCGGATTCAAAATTTCGGACCTGGTCAGAGTGTAGTTCTAAGGGAACACCATAGCGACACACCCAGTTGCTTATAAAAGCATCTACAATCGTTCTGGCTTCTTGATTGGGAATGGCATATACTTCCGGCCATTTGCTTAAATAGTCCATGACCACTTACACGTATCGGTTTCCAGCATTGCTAGCAGGGAAGGGACCTGCTACGTCTATCGCTATACGTTCAAAGGGTGCGCCTGAATTGTACTGCTGAAGCTGCCCCTGACTCCTTCGTACTGGACCCTTTGCTGCAATGCACTCCTGCCAATTGGCTATCCACTCGGCTACGGCTTGTTGACAACCGACCCAATAGAAACGTTGTTTTATCTTTTCCAGCGTCTTCGTTACACCAATGTGACCTCCGCTAGAACCATTGTGGAATTGTTTCACGACCTCTTTGATCTTGGAGGATGGCACGACGATTAAGTCTATCACAGTTTTGCCGTCTGTGCTTTCCCAGGTGCGACATAAGCAGCCATCCTTCAACCTTAGACTGTTCCACTGGGCCCAATATGCCTTCGCCAGTGGACTTTCTGGTGAGATCTCACTTCGCGTCGGTCTTCTGTCTTCCTCTTTAGCCGCTATAACTTTTCCCAATATGGGATCGTTTCTTTGTGCTGTCGGCCAGTCTTCACTAGATTCTATATGTGTAAACCGAACATCAATAACGAATTCTCTTCTTTCCGCCTTTGTGCAATGCTTACACTCCAGATCACATGGCCGCCTAGAAAGGGCGTCTGCGTTGTTATGCTTGGCTCCTTTTCTGTGCTCAATACTAAAGTCATAGCTCTGAAGTCGCTCTATCCAGCGTGCAAGCTGTCCTTCAGGGCTCTTGAATTGCAGCAACCACCTGAGTGCGGCATGATCTGTTCTCAACGTAAAATGTTGGCCATACAAATACTTGTGGTAGTGTTTTATGCACTCCAATGCTGCTAGAAGCTCTCGTCGCGTTACGCAATAGTTTCTTTCAGGCTTCGAAAGTACTCTGCTGTAGTAGCCTATAACCTTTTCTGTCCCATCTACCACTTGTGACAGCACGCCTCCTATTCCATATCCGCTTGCATCAGTGTCTAGCACGAATTTTTGCCCAGCTACTGGATATGCCAGGATAGGTGCCACACACAACAATTCCTTGAGCTTCTGGATTGCTTCCTCGGCTGCTTCACTCCACTGGTAAGGTCGCGACTTTTTGGTTAGTTCATGTAAGCTAGCAGCAACACTAGCAAAATTTGGTACAAATTGTCTGTAGTATGTGCAGAGTCCCAAGAAACTTCGTAACTCGTGAAGATTTTGAGGACGAGGCCAGTCCTTTACTGCCCGTATTTTATCTTCATCGGTTGATATGCCCTCTGCTGTTACACGATGCCCCAAGTATTTGACTTCCTTCTGAAACAATGCACATTTCTTAACACTGAGCTTCAGTCCAGCCGCTGATATACGCCTGAAGACTTCATCCATATTCCTTAGGTGTTCATCGAAGGTCTTTCCCATGACAATTATGTCATCCAGATACACCAGACATGACTTCCAATTGAGTCCCTTTAACACTCGTTCCATTAAACGCTCGAAGGTGGCTGGAGCGTTGCAGAGACCAAATGGCATAACATTAAACTGCCATAAACCATCGAGAGCACTAAAAGCAGTTTTTTCTTTATCCTTGTCAGCTATCTCGACTTGCCAGTAACCGCTCTGTAGATCTAGCGTAGAAAACTACTTAGTACTTGCTAGCGTGTCCAAGGTGTCATCGATTCTTGGTAGCGGATAACTGTCCTTTTTGGTAACATGGTTGAGCTTTCTGTAGTCAACGCAGAATCTAGTGCTGCCATCTTTCTTCTTTACTAAAACTACCGGCGAGCTCCAAGGACTCGAAGATGGTTCGATAATTCCGTCTCGCTCCATTTCGTTGACTAGCTGCTTTACTTCGCTCCGCTTGGCTAGGGGAATGCTCCTGGGGGCTTGTTTTATGGGCCTCGCTTCGCCAGTATTTATTTCATGCTTCACTATTGCCGTTCTACCTTGGCTTTTATCTTTTAGGGCGAAGACAGAGGCGTACTTTCGTAGCAGCTGCTTGGCTTTGTTTCTGTCAGGTGGCTCCAGCTCTGCTACCCATTTCCCCACGTGTTCTGCTAGTATTTCGCGCTCTTTAGTTGACAGTTTTTCAGGCTCTGAGTCACTCTCGAAATTAATTATGGCCTGTGCTGGTGCACATTGAGCTATCTGAGAGTTTTTACCAATTACTTTTTCACTGTTGGATAGATTTAACACTCTCACAGGAATTTTTCCATTCTTACAGGTTTTCACGAGGGCTTTTGCTGTTATTGTCTCACTCTTAATACCTGATGGTTCTACCACCCACAACCGGTTGTCCTCACTATCTTCCTCCATACGTGCCCATATCACAGTTTCTGCCTGAGGTGGTAATTTCTGGGATGCTACAGCAACCAACTGCCTTACTGCAGATTTACTCACATATCCAATATCAAGGGGTATTTGGACGTTTCTCTAGATCATTGTTTGTTGCCCCATGCGCAGATCGATTCCATGCATAATCATAAAATCTGCGCCAATAATAACTTCGTCCACGATGTCGGCAACAATAAACACATGGTCCACACTCATGTTGGCTATAGTTAATCTAACTTTGGCCTTACCATAGACAGTAGCAAATTCTCCGATAGCAGTGCGCAGACTTACACTATTCAATTGTTCCACTTTTCCCTTTACTAAATCGGGCCTTATTATAGACTGCGACGCTCCTGTGTCTAGTGTCAGAATACGCTTTCCTCCGTTGATATACCCGCTTGCAGTAAGATTGCTGTTTTGCTGCTGTATCACAGATATGGAGATTGTGGGACCCTCGGTTGTGGGAGCTAGCTCATGCCCCGTAGTGCTAGCTCTCTTTAGTTTAACGACTCTCGAGATGTTCCATGAGTCGCACGTTTATTGTTTCTTGGCGGCGAAATAGATCTGGCTCGTTTTCTTGCTGCCTTACAGTTTCGTTGAAAATGGCCGACTTTGCCGCAATTAAAGCACTTAGCGTTTGTCTTACCTTGTCTTTCATCTAAGACTTTCTTTACCGACTCAAGTACTTGCTTTATGTCTTCCATTGTTGTTTTTTCATCTTCAGCAGCAACTTTTCGCACTTTGTATAACTGCGGCCTCGAAATGACTTTTGCTGTTTCTTGAGCCAGAGCGTAAGCAATGGTTTCAGAAAAGGATGTGTTTTGCTTAGCGCAAACTGCGTGCTTAATATCTGGGTCACGAATACCATTAACAAATGCCTCCACTTTGAACTGTTCTAGAAGTGGATGGTTTTCCCCAGGGTATATTAGCTGCACCAAGCGCTTTATCTCCATAGCGAAATCCTGAAGCGTCTCATTTGCTCTCTGCAGCCTGCCACGTAGCTCCATTCTATACAGCTCCTTTTTATGTTCGCCGCCATATTTGCGCTGTAACGCCACCATTATGTCCTCATAATTATTCCTGCAGTTATTTGGTAGGCTTTCGAGGACTTCTGCTGCAGATCCTTTAAGTGCCAGAATCAGCTCAATCGCTTTTTCTTCATTGCTCCATAGATTTTTACTAGCCACTGTCTCGAATTTAAATTTGAAGACGTTGAAGGGTATGGTGCCGTCGAAACTGGGAGCTTTTATCCTATTTGTGTTTTCAGTCACTACTCGTGCTGGACCTTATTTCCAGGCTCATAATTTTGTTTTCAAGCTCCTGCAGCTTCACATCGACATCCTTTACCTGTACTTCGACGCCACTAGTTTCTAAAAGATTCACTTTTCTTTCCAGGCCGGATAGTTTTTCATCGAACTTGCTGACCTTGATTTCTACGTCATCTACTCGCTTATTGAAGGTCTCAGAAATTTCCTGTAGCTTCTCGTTAAATTTTTCTAGTTTCTCACTGTTAGCCCTAGAAGCTTCCTGTACTTCACCTCTTACTTCAGCTAACAGTTTTTCGCTGTTTGCTCTAGAAGCTTCGCTGTTTGCTCTTGAAGCTTCTTGTACTTCAGCTAACAGTTTTTCACTGTTTGCTCTAGAAGCTTCTTGTACTTCAGCTAACAGTTTTTCACTGTTTGCTCTAGAAGCTTCCTGAACTTCGACTAGCTTTCCGTTTACATTTTCTAGAAGCATTCTAGAGTTTTCTCCCATTTTCTCCATCATAGCGGCAAACATCGTATTGAAGTCCATGCTACTTGCTGTTGTTGTTTCACGGCTACATACCTATTTCATCTCTGTCATCTCTTTTTCATCAAACTCATATGCGCCAATGTCCATGCCACGACGCTTGAATTCATCTATGAGCCTCTTCTGCAGTTCTGTTTTGTTACCTGCTGTAGGCAAATCCAGCTTACTCAACTCCTTTTTCAGCTGCTCCACTTTAAGATCATCAAATTTCATTGTTGTTTATTATTTTATTTTTTTAAGTTATTTTATTTTACAATTTCACTTCTGTCACCAATTGTTACGTTTTTACTTTACGTTGGGTTCTTTTAATTGCAAAATAAATACACTCTGTTATTACTTTTACTGTAAGTCACTTTATTTATTTTAACACCACTGTTCAAAAATATAGCAAACTGTTAAACACTCTTAATATTCGACAACTTAACTCTTTGACTTTTAAATTAATACTGCCATACTACTCGCCAGCACGATTCACTTATATAGGTGATTTAAAAGCACCAGAATGTTCTACTCCAGACAGATTCTGGCAGGTTCGATTATTATTGCTCTTGTTTTCTGTTTGTGTGATTGTTTATTTCTTTATACCTGTATTTGTGGCTATTTATTTCTTTATACTTATATGTGTGGCTGTTTATTTGTTTATGCTTGTATTTATGTATGTGGCTGTGTATTTAACAGAAGAGTGTTTATTTAATCTGTGTGTATGCGTAAATGCGAATGTTTGTATGAGGCGTTTCTTTCTTCCATCATTGTAAGAAAATAAGCCATTAATGTTGTTGTTGTTGTTCGAGAGTATTGTTGTTCAGAGCTTATAATGAATAAATTCTTCTCTCGTAACAATATATTCCCAATTATTGGTGAAAGTATTTCATAACCCCCGGGCCATGTGTGAACTTAATTGGCCAAAGCCTAAAAATTCCAATTCTATGCTTGTATTTATTTTAGGAGTTGCGGGATTTTCTTTATCTTAATCTTAAAAATTTGTATACGCTTTGATTTTCGTTGACTAATATCCACAGAAAGGAAATTTAAAGAATCAAGGTCAATTATCATCACTTGATGTAAAATGTTGGTACAATTCATGTCGATTTGATACAATTTTATCACTGGGACGGTACAATTTAAACATTGTCAGATTCCAACACTGCACAGTGAGGCAGAATCAAAATATTTTGGAAATAACCTAGTAATTTATAAACGGATAGGCCGATTGATCCAAAATCCAAAATTTGACATGCGCATAGCAGAGGAGTATCTGAACTTAAGTTTCAAAGGTGGGTACCATACACCCTGCAGGGGTGGCACTATACCTACCTAGGTAGGTATTGACAAGACCTTTAAGACCATGTATAACTTTAAAAAATCAGAATAATACTGAAGAAATGGCAAGCTGTAAAAGAATTTCCAGGTACGAGGTTCCCAACTTTGAGACCACATAGCGCCACCCTTCTAGGGTGTGTGGTACCCACCTTTAAAACTTAAGTTCAGGTACTCCTCTGCTATGCGCATGTCAAATTTTGGATCAATCGACCTAGCCGTTTTTGAATTACTAGGTTATTTCCAAAATATTTTGATTCTGCCCCACTGAGCACTGGTGCTCACCACTAATAAATTCATGTTTAAGACAAAAATGACGCATCATTTTTTTGTCACAAAATTATTTTAAACATTGAAGATAAACTCCAAAATTTATTTTAGTGACAGTTGTTTTAGGAAGAGTTACGATTTTAATTAATTAGTAACATGGCTCCAAAACGTAAAGAAACCACGGAATCGGAGCCATGTGGACGAATTAATCTTTTTAGCAGAAAACAGCAGATAATGTGGTTTACGAAATAACTTGTTTTAACAACAAAAAGAATGCTAGAGACAAGAATATCAGTAAATAAAGTTGACAATAAAAGAAAAGAGACAACAACTTTAGTTCAAGATGCAAATGAAACTGGATTGGGATTTGAAAATGTTTAAATTGTATCGCTCCAATGATAGAATTGTACCAAATCAGCAGCAATTGTACCAAAATTAACCACTAAGTTAAAACAAATTTCCAAACTCCACCAGAGTCATCGGATCTTAGTCAGATAGAGTATGCGTGGAGTTATTTTGAAGAACAATTAAAAAGTCATCTAATTACCAAAAAGACCTTACGATTTCTCAGTAGAAAGAATGAAAAAATATATCAGCCGAATTCTGCCAGAAATTGATCGAGACGATGAAAAAAGTTCTAATGCTGCGGTTCAGCAAAAAGGTCTTGTAACTGAATTACCTATTACTTATAAATAATGTTTCTTCTCGAGAAATTATCGAGAAAATTAAAAATTATAAAGTCACAATTCTCGTGAAATTTAGATATTTTTCGAGAAATATGCAAAAATAATAATTAAGTGAATTTTTTAAATAAAATTTTGTTATTATGGGAAATTCTTAAACCTTTAATAACTTGCCGTTCTGTCCATTTTCCCAAGCGCTCTTTAGACACAGCGATTTTGTTTTGATTTTCATATAAAACAAAATCCATCCAATATTTATTTTATTTGTTTCGTCTGGCATTGATATTATGTATATGCGTTTCTGAAAGTTGGTTTCCGCTAGATATTCAAGACTCAGTATTCAACATCTCTGGTTTTAGACTCTTCCGTTCCGACAGAAGAGTTCTAGTTAATAACGCTGTAGAGCTAGAGGCGGTGGGGTTGCTGTATACGTCCGAAACGGTATACCATGTAGAGAGATTTTGAAAAACAGCATTGGTAGTGAAATAGAGTATTTATTCCTTGAGCTCTCTACCCTTGACAAAAGAAAAATGCTGTTAGGTAGTGTATACCGTCCTAATAGCAGCATGAATGTCAATCCTTTCATTGAGGACAACCCTTTAGTTGAACCTATGCAGACTCTTGACCTTTACGCTATAAACACATGTACTCCAACACATTTTCACGCGACATCTAATAGCTTGATTGACCTTATATTTGTTAACCACAAATCCAGAGTTCTCCTCTATGTTCAGCTTTCAGCGTCTGTCTTCTCAAAGCAAGATATGATTTTTTTAACCTATGATTTGTCTTTCTATAACGGGGATACTTATATTTCATATCGTGACAGGAATAATATTGACTACACAACGCTCCAACAATTGATAATATCCACTGGGACTTGATATATACTTAAATTTATTCAAGAAAATGTAAAATATTTATTTGACTTAGTTCTGCAACTAAATCCTTAATAAAATCGTTGGAAACAGTTTAAAACGAACGATCATATATCTGCTCGCAGACAAGTAACTAAATGTATTCAATCTGCGAAGTTTTTATTTTAATAAAGAAAATTCTCATCAGCGATTGATGGAAATAAATGGAAAGAAATCCGGTATAGGCCAGAAACACTCTAACACATGTTATCACAATATTGATGTAAATATGCTTAATAATAAGTTTGTAAATGTCAATGTTTTCCCACCAATAAACAACATTTACGATGATATGTGTTTAGTTTCAGTAAAAAATCCATTTAGCTTTCGTTGCGTTGATCAGCTTTCGACCAATTGCCATTCTCCCCTTCTTGTCTAAGGTTTTAGAAAATCTTATTTGTAAACAAATGAACGTGTATCTGACACGAAAGAAATTTTTGTCGGAATATCAATCCGGTTTTGTGAAGGGCAAAAGTTTCGTAACAGCTGTAGTAGATGTAATGGGTGATTTTTTTGAGGTTAGGATTTTCATGCATTAGTATTTGACAGATCACGTGAGATTTCAGACATGGTGCCAAAGAGAAAGATGCTCAGTATGCTTTGACATTTCATCATGAATAGACTTACTAACGAGCAACGCTTGCAAATCATTGAATTTTATTATTTATTTATGTTTTATCGACAAATTTTGTTCAGCGATGAGGCTCATTTCTGGTTGAATGGCTACGTAAATAAGCAAAATTGCCGCATTTGGAGTGAAGAGCAACCAGAAGCCGTTCAAGAACTGCCCATGCAACCCGAAAAATGCACTGTTTGGTGTGGTTTGTACGCTGGTGGAATCATTGGACCGTATTTTTTCAAAGATGCTGTTGGACGCAACGTTACGGTGAATGGCGATCGCTATCGTTCGATGCTAACAAACTTTTTGTTGCCAAAAATGGAACAACTGAACTTGGTTGACATGTAGTTTCAACAAGATGGCGCTACATGCCACACAGCTCGCGATTCTATGGCCATTTTGAGGGAAAACTTCGGAGAACAATTCATCTCAAGAAATGGACCGGTAAGTTGGCCACCAAGATCATGCGATTTGACGCCTTTAGACTATTTTTTGTGGGGCTACGTCAAGTCTAAAGTCTACAGAAATAAGCCAGCAACTATTCCAGCTTTGGAAGACAACATTTCCGAAGAAATTCGGGCTATTCCGGCCGAAATGCTCGAAAAAGTTGCCCAAAATTGGACTTTCCGAATGGACCACCTAAGACGCAGCCGCGGTCAACATTTAAATGAAATTATCTTCAAAAAGTAAATGTCATGGACCAATCTAACGTTTCAAATAAAGAACCGATGAGATTTTGCAAATTTTATGCGTTTTTTTTAAAAAAAAATTCTCAAGCTCTTAAAAAATCACTCGTTAGTTGAGGATCTTAGGTCTAAACTTGATATTAATATGGTTGCATTTCTGATTCTTCTGGACCACACTAAAGCTTTCGATACAGTCATTCATCAAATTCTCTTCAAAACACTTAAAAATTGTTTTACTTTTCTAGATCGGCCTGTAATATTTTGTCCTCTTATCTTACTAACAGTTCCCAAATAGTTCAGTTTAAAAGTAACATTTCTAATGCACTTAGTGTCAACAGAGGAGTTCCACAGGGTTCAATACTAGGACCTCTTCTTTTCTGTCTCTACATTAACGATTTACCTGATATTTCAATCAAGAGTAGAGTTCATATGTACGCTGATGATGTACAACTCTATAACAGTTGTAATATGACAGATATTTCTTTTTGTGTAAATATTATTAATGAAGATTTGAAAAAAATTAACGAGTGGGCTAATGCTAACGGATTATGTATTAATCCTTCTAAATTTAAATGTATTTGTCTTACAAAATCAAAGAAATCTTTTGTAACTCCTCAAATTAAAATTGATGATAATAATATTGATTTTGTGACCTCTGCATCCAATCTGGGAGTCATTTTTAACAATAGAGATTCCTTGGTCCGATCATATTAATGCCGTAGTAGGAAGAGTTTATGGTATGCTTAGAAACCTATGGGCACTAAAAGTCTCTACATCATTTGCCATTCGTATGATAGTAATGACCAACGCAAAATTAATGTTTTATAGAACAACATAGCTAGATATATTTTTCAGAAGGGCCGTCGAGAACATATCTCATTATACTCATACTAGATTTACCAAATAAAACTTGACAATCTTTTTAAATACAGTTGCCTTATCTTTCTGCATAAAATTATTACTTCGAAGGAACCAACATATATATATATATATATATATATATATATAAAAGAATTATATTTGCTATCGTGGAAGGAATATAATTCAACAAAAACACAAGAGTCTTTTATCTTAGCGACAATTTCTAGTTTATACAACTAGTCTTTAGAACACACTACCAAATAATATCCAAAAACTTGACAATGCTAATATGTTTAAAAGAGAGTTATTTAAATTACTTCAATGAAAATTATTTTTTTTTTTATATTTCTATATTGTTAATTAATATTTTTTAATTTATTTTAAACTTTTTATTTTCTGTGCTTGTTTTATTATTTCCTTTTTTCTTCATCTTGAACATTGTTTTTATTTATTTTTATTGTTGATTTTTTAAATCTAATAATATTAAATATTTATTTTTGCAATGACTAACATATGTATTTACCACTAGCACTATCATTTATAAGATATTTAATCTTGTTGTGCTAGATCGCTATCTTAATAATTAAATAAATAAAATAAGTAAAGAAGAGAAGAGAAGAGAAGAGAAGAGAAGAGAAGAGAAGAGAAGAGAAGAGAAGAGAAGAGAAGAGAAGAGAAGAGAAGAGAAGAGAAGAGAAGAGAAGAGAAGAGAAGAGAAGAGAAGAGAAGAGAAGAGAAGAGAAGAGAAGAGAAGAAGAAGAAACAAGTCTATAGCAACAAATAGACTTAGCAATTACTAAAAATTTTAAAGAATGTGAAAGTCCGCAACATTCTTGATTTATGTTCAGAATTCTTATTACTTATTTTGATAACCCTTTTATGCTGAACTAAAACGTAAGGAGCGTAAGGATGATCAATTTTATACGAAATTAATCGTACACACACACATAGGTTATAGAAAAATATAAAATTTTTATACATTCCTTAAGAAAATTTGTTCTATAATAAAAAAAAACGTTAATGGCCTTTTTGGGCTAAAGTACACAAAAATGCAACAATTTTGGATTTTTTAAAATGAAAATCGTCTAGTTTTCAACTTAGTAAAGATACAATCTTCAAATTTATCAAAAATAAATTTTTTCAAATTTATAAAAAAAATTTGGTAAAAATTGTACCCAATATTTTGAAAAAACTGTACCAGAGTAGCGAAAAATCAAAATGCTTATAACTCAATCATATTAAATTATTATTTGCAAATTAAGATACCATTTTGTAGGCAGTGACAAGATATAATTTAAAAAATCAGAATAAAACTGAAGAAATGGCAAGCTGTAAAAGAATTTTTAGGTGCGAGGTTCCCAACTTTGAAACCACATAGCGCTACCCCTGGAGGTTTTATGGTACCCACCTTTAAAACTTAAGTTCAGATACTCCGTTATATTATGCTCATGTCAAATTTTGGATTATCCGTTTATGACTAGGTTATTTCCAAAATATTTTGGATCTAAATTGGATATTAAGTTTTTGTGATCTAATTTATAATAGGTATGTGTTCAAGGCAAATCCATTTATCAGGTGAAAGCGAGACGAGAACAAATCCAACAATAAAGCCCCCGTCTTCATTTGCTATGTCAGTATGTCTTAACAAAAGTCAAACTCCATATAAAAAAGACAGTATTTAAAAAAAACAGTATTAAAAAAAAACAGTATTAAAAATAATGTTTTTTTTATATGAAGTTTGACTTTTGTTAAGACATGTTAATGTCTAATGGAGACGGGGAATAAAAACAACATGTATTTTCTTTTTATTTGGTTGGCTGCTTCTCTCAAAATAAATTAATTCCCCTTAATTAATATCAAAGCAAAATTTAAAAAAATAGCTTACTTTCGCTTACTTTCAAAGCAGAAACTTCCAACATTTATGAAAAATATTTAATTGAATTATTTTGTTTACACAATAATAATTTAAGGGCTTAATAATCTTATGTGCGATGATCCCTAAAATATGTCAAAACGACCTGCAATGTTTCTAGAGCTGGATGGCTGCATGACTAGGAAACAACAAAAAATAAATTTATTAATTATTTTTAATTAAATAACAAACCTAATGTATTTTGTTTATTTTTACTAAAAGAAAAAACGAAGAAAACTAGAAGTAAAAAATAAAAAGCAATTAAAATAAAAATAGTATAGAAGAATCTGGACCCACCGCTGCACATTTAAATTATTCAAATTTTGTGATTATTGTGTTATTGTGTTATGTGTAATAAAAATTTAAAATAAAAAATCAATATAAATTTATATACGATGCCTTTTTTAAATAAAGTTTTTTCATTTCAATTTTGTGTTTGTTTTCATTATTGTTTCTAAATAAACAAATTTTGAAAATACCAGCCTCCAAAAACGCAAACAAACAAAATTCAGCTGTGCTATGAACACCACCTGATATAAATTGTACATATATATTCATAAAATAAAATAAAAATTTCAATATTTGTAAGTTCTGGTCTTTTATGTTTATTTTATAAAAAATTTTAATTATTTGTTTAGTTTTAATTTTTGTTTCTAAATAAATAAATTTTAAACAAAAACGTTAACAAACAAATTTCAGCTGGGCTTTCAACACCACCTGACATAAATTCGCCTTGGTAAAAACCTTGATATATGTGCGTTGTTAAACCCTCGTCTTCATTTGCTATCAACATGTCTTAACAAAAGTCAAACTTCATATAAAAAAACAGTATTAAAAATAATGTTTTTTTTTATATGACGTTTGACTTTTGTTAAGGCATGTTAATGTCTAATTGAGACGGGGGGTAAGGCACATAAAATACAATAATATAACAAAAACAGCAGCAAATTGATAAATTAACTCGCAGAGTTTTAATAAAAAGATGTCCCAAATAGTTTAAAATATCAATTCCACATAACAAATTGCAAGTGGTTTCATTCTGAAATTTTTTCCTTTGGCGTTTTCTATAGAAGTAAAATACGGAATAAATTTCACTTCCGAACGGTATTAAGCTCTGAGACGTGGCTGTAAGCCTTTATGCCACACTTCGTCGATCGCTTGAGACACGTTTATGAAAAGGGCTGACTACATTTTCTAATCTGAATGTTTAGTCGATTGTGCTGAGTTTTTTTTTTCTGAATCGGAATTGATGACAAAATTGGGTGAATGATCTAAAAATGATTCTGGTAATCCTTCAGCTTTATAAATAAAATTGAATAAGGGTATTTCAAAATCAATAACATCAGGTATTTTTTGGCGATCAGTAAGCCAATAAGGTTATTTGTTGTAAGTGAGTCAATAAAACATACATACTTATATAATAAAATAGTAACTCATTTCCGTCTGTCTGTCTGCTTTTCTTTTGCTTTCGCATCACGTAAAAACTACTGGATGGATTTTAACAAAATTTTCTGAGGAGGTATCTAAATATTCTGATCCCAATATAAGATACTTTTATCACCAAAAATATCTTATTTCTTAGATAAAGGGGAGAAAAAACAGTGAAAGTACGCTTTCCGGTATAAAAGTACTGCTTATTTCGGTACCTTTAATTTTTGTAAGTGGGTTATTTTAAACAGTGATGGCGCTGACAAAATATGATTTACTTACTGCCAGAAATGAGCGGTTGTTTTTCTATAATCGGGACTTTCCCAGTTTGCTAAGCTTGCGTTAGTTGTTGTTACAGAATTTTCTTAAGTAGCTCATATACATATGTACACAGGTTGCGAGTATGTATTTATTTGAACCTGTACGTGAACGGTGATTTGCTGATAGGTTAGAAAGTGTTAAACAGTGTCAATAATCAGGGTTGTCAGATTTATTTTCACCTATTTCGCCAAAATCGATAAATATACATATATTATTTTTTAATTTAAAACATTTTTGTAAATAATCACAGAAAATAAATTTAATCGAAATAGCTAAAATTCGCCAAAAATAGAAAAAAAGTCGCCAAAATATATAAATATTTTGTTTTTTATCTAAAATGATTAGTGAACAAGAGAAAGGTACAATTTTTACTTAAAACTATAAAAAACTTGTAGTAATTTTGTATAATAAATGGAGACCTGAACATATCCATCTATAAGGTATTTGTCACCGAATTTTTAATTAGAATATGTTTTATAGGAATTAAATTTATTTAACATTACTAAAGATCAAAAGATGAGTGTCACATGCCCTATTTTAATTCACAAAATTTATAGCATGTTTTGAAAACGATCTTATTCAGCATAAAAATTTAAAAAAATCCAATATTTATTCAAAATTAAATCAAAGTAAAAAATATTCCTTTAAATTAGAGAGAATATAACGAACTTAATCCTTACTTCAAAACTTCCTTTGTATTTAAAAAATAATTATAAAAAATTCATTGCAATTACCAGCACAAAGTACGAAACTTGTGTAGCTGTACATAATTAGATATAATATCGCATTTTTTATAATCTTTCTATAACAAAAGTTAATATTTTCTATTATGGTTGATAAGTATCCAAAAGCATGATTGAGGATTTATAAAAATATTTGAAAACAATAAATTTTATTTGTGATAAGGAATTGCAACGTTTTAAAATATAAGATGTTTGCAAACTCTAAATAAAGTTTCTAAGTTTCCAGAATAAAATCATCTTTAGATATTAAAAACATTTTTAAGTATGAAAATGGAAAGATGTTCGTGAACTTTAAATAAATTTATATTTCGAAAGTTGATATTTCATATCATATTGTAACGAAGTAAATATTTCGTTACATGTGAATTACATTAAGTTTGAATTTTAGAATTATTTTGTTCATTTTGAATTGAATTTATAATTTTATTTTGAATTAGTTTGTAATTTTTAAGTTGCCCTACGCAAATATAATATTTGTAAAATAAGTGTACCGTTAATTATATGAATAGAATTGTTTGCCAGGATAAGCTCAGAAGGACCAGGATATATAGTTTGTTTTCAAAAATTTAAGTTTATTAAAGGAAATATTTACACAATAGTTCATTATACAGAAATAAAAGATATTTCTAATCTAGTAACTCGATCCACGAACGACGAGAAACGTACATGATGAAGGATAGTACCAGATTCCCCCATTTGCCTGATATCCTCAACTTAAAAACATGTTTCTTTTGTCGTTAGTGTATTAGTCACTAATACCTGTGGACTATGGCTATCTGAACCAGTATTCCACTCAGCACTACTACCACAATCTACTGTGTCTGGGATCTATGGCTGTCGGAACCAGTAGATTCGCTGTACACACTTACTACTAAATATAATCCTGTGTGTCTGGGGTATATGGCTGTCAGAACCAGTAGATCCCCTGAACACTACTACAGGGTGGGCCAAAAGAAACCAAGGGCTCTCCAAAAATTTGTCTTAAAAGTGCCATTGTGTCTCGGGCAGTATGGGCAGTGGCTCCGTCCTGCTGAAACCACATACCAGGTCTGTTTTCAAGAGCAGGACGTAAAAAATTTTCTATCATAAACCGATACCGCTCTCCATTTACGGTTACAGCACTTCCATCTTCATTCTCGAAGAAGTAGGGCCCAATGACATTTTCAGATGTGATCCCACACCATACTGTACACCTGATGGGGTGCAATTGGCGTTGATGAATGGCTCTTGGATTTTCAGAACCCCAGAACCTACAGTTCTGCTTATTAACAAAGCCATTCAAATGAAAATGAGCTTCATCACTCATAATCAAATTTTCAATAATGTCGGCGATATGCTCTTTGCGTTAAAATAATTGATCTCTGGTTTAAATAATACAATTCCAAGTGTTGTCTATATAATCTGAAAGAAAAAATAAAAAAAAGTTAAGAAACAAAAAAGTTATTAAACTTTTACACCCCTTGGTTTCTTTTGGCCCACCCTGTACTACGCTTCCCTATAGCTGCAATAACCAGTAGGGACACTACTAAGTTGGGCATTGGTTGTCTGTGTACGGCTGCTACCGAAGCTGTTACAAACTTGCGGTAACTGTCCGTCCACTACGACGGCCAAAGACCAACTAAGGAAATAGTGATAGTCTTAGCGTGTAGTAGTGGTCAGCACAAATTTATTGTTTGTAAAAGAGTGAAATACTGTATTCTCTTCCAATATAATCTCTTATATTTAATTTTAGCTAAATCTCTTAACCAAAAAACAAACTAATCATATAATTAACGGTACACTTATTTTACAAATATTATATTTGCGTAGAACAACTTAAAAATTACAAATTAATTCAAAATAAAATTATAAATTCAATTCAAAATGAACAAAATAATTCTAAAATTCAAACTTAATGTAATTCACATGTAACGAAATATTTACTTCGTTACAATATTTAAATATGAAAAACAATTTATTTTTAAAACTTAAATTTCTTTGGTAACCATTTTGATATTCCTTAATTCAGTTCCTAATGTTGGCTAAAAGTCAATGAAAAAACGTCAAAGATTTTAAAAATCGCCAAAAAGTCGCCATGTCGCCAAATCCAAAATTTTATCGCCAAATGAAATTTCAAATCGCCACGTTTGTTATGAAATCGACATATCTGACACCCTGTCAACAATAGTTATTTATACAAAGCTGAATAAAGTGTCTTTAAATTAAAATGATGTTGTTGATTTTGGCGTGATTAAGGGTTTTCCGAGAGAAATGATTAAGGTTGAAGCGTCATACAAATTATCCTCATATCATTCACCCACTACTGTCTATATATGGCACCCGCAAAATATCGTGTCGCCAACAACTTGCACAAGCATTAATTTGTTGAAATATAGAAAGTATCACAGTACTCATTGTTCGGAAAACATACTACTAAGAACACCAGAGGACGTGGACCTGAGTCTAATTGATTTTGATCAAAACCTTAAATCAGCTGCATAACATGCGACAGTAACCCGACAACTAGCTAGATACAATCAAATTTATTTTGTAGATGTCGAGCGGCTCTTGCCTGAAAAAAAATTAGAAGAGAGTGGCAATCACACAGATCTCCTCAACTCAAATCTAGACTTAAAGATTGCTCGAAACGGCTAAAACAGATCTCGAAGAGTAGCATTTCTGAAAAATTACTTGGAAGACCTCGACGCAACTGCACAATTAGATTATTCATTATGGCGTGCACGTAGGAACCTTAAAAGACTGGTCGTACGTTGCGAACTTCATGTGGAGACTGGGCAAGAAATGATACCGAAAAATACAATTTATTTGTTGGACATTTGAAGAAGGTTTTCACCCCAATGTATATACTGATATAGCTAAGTTGCCATTATCAGAGACTATTGCGATATTGAAAGGGCAATAACGGATTTAAACACCAAAAAAGCCCCTGGCGTTGATAAAACAAGTAACAAGATGTTATTTGAGTTGCCCCGTATAGGCCGCAGAATTATTCTTTTTGTTTTTAATGCCATTTTACGTCTTTCGTACTTTCCCACAGAATGGAAGGTCTCTTTGATTACTATGATACCTAAACCAGGCAAAGACCACACAAAAGTAGAATCTTAGAATCTAGTTCGAGAGAATATTAATAACTAAGCTGAATCGAATTCTTAGGCGAAAGGATGTATTCCGAACCACCAATTCGGCTTCAGAAAACAAACACACAGATTAGTAAATGTTATTAAAAAGACCTTTGACGAAAAAAAAAATACTGTTCTGCTCTTTTTATCGACGTTTCTTAAGCATTCGATAAGGTTTGGCACGAAGGCCTAATATTTAAGTTTAAGCTAAACTTGCCCGAAAATTTTTATAAGCTCTTAGAAGGTTATTTAACGAATCGCAAGTTTTTGCTAAAATAACGTGATTTTTTAAGCTCGTCACAGCTTATTTTACTGTACTCATCAGATATGCCAATGCACCCTAGTCCACACATCAACATTTGCAGATGACACAGGGTTTTAACTATTCATGAAAGCGCCCAAGTAGCATCACAACTTTTACAAGACCACATACTCAATTTAGAAAAATGGTTAGAAAAATGAAGAATAAAATTGAATGAACAGAAATGTACTCACATAACTTTCACACTGCGTAGGGACTTATGCCCTTCTATTTACATAAATAACCAAATGATACCGCAGCTTTCAGACGTCAAATACCTGGGTATACATCTTGACCGTAGCCTTACTTGGAAAAGCCACATAGATTTCAAGCACAAATAAAATTAAAAGCAGTACAACTTAATTGGCTTATTGGCAGAAACTCCACCCTGAGCTTAGATTGTAATCTTCTACTGTACAAGTCGATCCTCAAACCAATTTGGTGTTATGGGATTCAATTATGGGGCACTGCTTCAGCTGGCAATGTAGAAAAAATTCAAAGGCGCCAAAATAAGGTACTACGTATAATTACATCTGCTCCCTGGTATATAAAAAATTCGAACATCCACAAAGACCTCAACATGCCATCAGTTAAAGCAGAAATAGCGAAACATGCAGTTACATAACTAAAGAGGCTTCAATCTCATCCAAACCCTTTGGCGCGTAACATGCTGAATGAACCTGTTTACATTCGATTAAAAAGAAGAGATACTGCTTTTCTTGACCGTACATTAGAGGGATGACCCGCAAATGATTACAAAATCCGTGAATCACACATTATTTTTGTCCAGCACTGGCTGGACTTAAAAAGTATGTTTTTATTTTAGACTTATGATATGAGTAATTATTGTTAGTTCAAAAATATTGAAGATACAGTAAATAAATTATGAAAAAAATATAGGATAAAGTCAAAATTTCGATTTGAAAAAAGGTCAAATTGAAGGGCCTCCATCTTCTACAAGGTTGATCAATTTTACACGCAATGTGGTTTAAACGTACGTACATTTTGTTAGCTTACACAAAGGCATAAAATGTTTGTATATTCCTTGGAATTTTTAAATTGAAAATCGTTTAGTTTATAACACAGAAAAGATATAATCCTGACATTTTCTGCAATATTTTAAATTTTGCTCAATAACTATGGGAATTTGCTGAAAATTTTTCAAAACATTTCGAAAAATAAAAAATTTTAAAATTTAAATGCTTATAACTCGTTCATTTTAAAACATAATTTACAGATAAAACCATAATTTTATAGGTGTTAACTTTAAGACCATGTATAAAAATCAAACAAAAATTGTAGCTCTAAAAGAATTGCATGGGCGTGGTACCCAACTTTGACACCACATAGCGCCACCCCTGGCGAATGTAGAGTGCCCACCGTCAAAACTTAATTTGTTTGGCAGTTTGTGAAATCCAAAAATAGCGAATCTTCAGTTAAGTATTTTTCAAATGTGGTAAATTGTATGCTTATTCTTGTTTTTTAATAAGTAAGTTTCACATTCGAGTACACCCAAACCTTTTTTTACACGGTAGATACGTTCCAGTGGATACCGTGTGAAAAAAACGCGTAAAAAAAGACAAATATTATGTATGTATTTAAGTGTATAAACAAACTGAAAATATATACATAGGATTGATGCAGCAGCCTACATATGCCTATAAAATTGAATAACTTTATAAAAACGCACAGTTTTAGTTCAAGTATAGTATACATAGAGTTTTTATTTTATTTCATTTTATGATTATAAAAATACAAAGAAAAAACTTAAAAATTCTCTTCCATTTATAAAAACAAAATTAGTTATCAAACTCTTAAGACAATTAGGAACGGAATTATTTTCCATAAAATTTTTTTTTTATTTTATTCCGAGTCAGTTTCTGATAGCAAGCGCATTCTCTTTTGCTGGGGTGGCTCAATATCAGTCTCGTCAGTAGAAATACTTATTACTTCTACATCTTCAGAAGCTGCTTCTGGCGCTGGTTTATTCCTTTCAACAGCAAATTCTGTTATAGTGCGTTGCGTTCCAACTTCCTAAGTTGGATCACAACTTTATAGAGCTCTCTGTATCTAGCCATACATGTTTGTAGGTCTGATTGAAATTTCACAGCTCTTTTAATTATGTTATCACATGTCAAAAAGTGTTCTGCCAACTTATTTGCCATTTGAAGGCCGTCAAGTATCAACTTGGCAGCTATTGGACTTTGAATTTCACTTTCATCAGTTTCGACATATTGATCTTCATTTCCCAGCGCAACCTCCAATATCTCTTCTTCATTTAGAGCTTTATCAACAATTATTTCGTTTATATCTTCAATGTTAAGAAAGATTATCAAACCCTTCACCTCCAACTTCTCGCGCTAAATTAATTATATCTGCATACACTTCACCACCTGAATTATCATTCGCACAAGTGTCTTTGACGTATTCTGGCCAAATGCTCTTCCAACAGGCATTTAAGGTTGATGGTTTTATTTCTGAAAAGGCTTCTTTGGGTATTGCATGTTTGGATGCAGAGAAAAAACATAGTTGTGGTATTGTCACAAGGAGCATATTATGTTCTATTTTTTATTTGTTTTGTTGCATACGCAAGACTATTTTGCAATTGTAAAAAGTGTAATCATAAAATATAAAATTTAGCGATAACACAAAAAAAGCTCAAACAACATACCACACACACATACTCATATCAATTTCAACTTAAATAACTACAAGTATAGGCATAGAATAAGTGTTCGCATACTTGTTCATTATTTTTCGCAATACAACTAAGTATAAGTAAAAGTTGGATTGGCTATAACCATACTTGTAAGTATAGAGTAGGAATAAGAACAAGTATGTAAATACTCTAAGTATACTTAAATACTCTAAGTATACTTAGAGTATTTTATAAATATATGTAACTATATGTATTAATTATTTCACAATTGAAAAATACGTTCATTCATTCCATCATCCTAATATAAAACTTGTTTTGGTTTTCCATACATAATCAATGTTCGATTATAAACAAAATATTTCCAAACATCATAAACCTTTTTATACACACAATTACTAAAAGTAGTTGTTAGAACTACTTTTCCATACTTGTAAGTATTAGGTAGTTATAAGTATGGGTATGACAGATACCCATCACATTATCTACCTACAACCAGTTGTACTCATACATGCATAACGTGTACAGTTTTAAGTTCGTTGTGTATAAATAAAGTTATAAGTATTGAGTACATTCATTCTTATTTCACTGCAAATGAGTATGTGTATAGGTACCCAAAAATATGTATAAATACTTAACTACATTTATTTTATAATTACATTATGTCAGTCTCTGGTACATATATATTGGATATACATGTAAATAAAAAAAAAAACAAATAATCAAAAAAAAAATATTCTAGTATTAATTTTAAGTTGATGATGACATCATTAAATTAATACTACACTCAATACAGGAAACCCAGTTGAATTTTTGTTTATTTGGGGGGGAGGTCAATTATGGGTAAACAGCTAAACCCATTTTAATTAACTTTGAAACATGGATATCTCCTTATCCAGAAGGTCCAAAAGACTATATCTATAGCTTTGATTTTAAAATTATTTTATCTGTGTAACGTGAACAAGTTTTTAAATTTATATAATTAAGTCTATGAATTTACAATTATTACAGGCTATTTAACAACTTAAAATATTGTTACGTTTTTACTTTACGTTGGGTTCTTTTAATTTCAAAATAAATACACACTGTTATAATACCACTGTTAAAAAATTACAGCAAACTGTTAAACACTCTTAAAATTCGACAACTTAACTCTTTGACTTTTAAATTAATACTGCCATACTACTCGCCAGCACGATTCACTTATATAGGTGATTTAAAAGCACCAGAATGTTCTATTCCAGACAGGTCTGGCAGGTTCGATTGTTATTGCTCTTGTTTTCTGTTTGTGTGATTGTTTATTTCTTTATACCTGTATGCGTGGCTATTTATTTCTTTATACCCGTATGTGTGGCTGTTTATTTGTTTATGTATGTGGCTGTGTATTTAACAGAAGAGTGTTTATTTAATCTGTGTATATGCGTAAATGCGAATGTGTGTATGAGGCATTTCTTTCTTCCATCGTTGTAAGAAAATAAACCATTAATGTTGTTGTTGTTCGAGAGTATTGTTGTCCAGAGCTTATAATGAATAAATTCTTCTTTCGTAACAATATGAATGAATGACAAAATTTTCTTATTAAAAATAAATTGGGCTTGTTGGAAAATATTACATTAATTAAATTTAACGAAAATATTACATTTATCATTGCTCTATGACTTTTTAGTGATGGCAGCTTTATTAGCCCAAGTCTTGCTTCATAAGGTGGAAGAATTATTCGAAGACAGAATAAAAAAAATATGATGTAAAAAAGTTAGTTTGGCATCAACTAAGATTCCAAAATTAGGAAACTTATATACATTTTCCAGCTCGTAATCGCCCAAAACATATTTATCGTTTAAATGTTTTATTTTCCGATTTAACCTGTGCTTAGAAAGACATTAAAAATGAACCCAGCCAATACAGGGTAAAAGAGCTAGTTATGATATAAAAATTTCCGTTATCGTTGTAAAGTTCTTTGTTTCGGCTTTAGGTCGTTTCATTCTCATCATCGAAATATTGGGAAACTTTAAAATCAAACAAAATAAATAATAAAAATAGAAAAACAAAATTTCTTCGTATTATATATTCTTTTATTTGATGAGAATAAAACGACCTAAAGCCGAAAGAAAGAACTTTACAACAAAAATTTATATAAAATAGGTCAATTAAACACAAAATATATAAATTTCCGTTATCTGTAACTTTTTTATTCTTATTTATTTATTAATGGTTATACAAAACAGTAAATGAGTTTATATAACGTAAATATATGTACGACTATCACCATCAAGGCCTTCAACTCTGGTTTAAATTTATCTTTTACAAATTTAAAATTAATTAATTATATAATAATAACAATTTTGGATTTTTTTTTTCAAAAGTAATAATTTTGTGAACATTATTAAAACAAAGCAATGACCTAGGAATGGTGGAACCAAAAATTTCAAATCTCTCTTGAGTAAATAGCTGACAACTGTCCAATATGTGATCAACAGTTTGTGTGGCATTACAACTACTGCATATACATTGGTTTGTCTTCTCTTGATAGTTAGTACTGATGAGTGGTTAAGGTATGCCCAAGCCTTAGCCTTGAGAATAACCTTGCTCCACTTCTAGAAACTGTTGAAGGATATACAATTTTCTCTCCTTTAGGGTTAATTGTTTTATAGCGATGTATGTATGTATGTATACCAATCGTTGTTTTTTGATGAATTCATGTGTTTTAATATATGTATGTAATTTTATATCTTTATTTTCTTGAGTGTGAAAAAATAATAATGGATATCGTTGGGCATGTCTTGCAACTCTGTCTGCTGCTTTTTTATTCTTATATTTTTTACATTATTTAATAAAAGTTATTAATGATTTTCCTTTACCTTATTTTGTTTATTTTCAAATAGGACAGCAAGATCTCTTGTTAAAGTATTGGGAGCAAAAACTTGTCTTAGTGCTTTTTAATTTAATCCTTTCGTGCATTATACAAATTTTTTCTATGTTAGTTATTTAAAATTTTAAAATACTTTCCACTGCACAATGGGACAAATAACGAATGTAGCAAAAAATTCTTCATTCGAAAACTTTATTTGATTTTCTGAAAATTTAAAATCCAATAGATTTTTGTTTGTTTTGTTTCTAATAGACACACAGCTGCGAGCATTTTAACTTAACAGATGTTTCAGCAGTTGCAATACCATTGTTTTGGAGCTCTTTTCGAGTGCAATTTTGTTAACAGAACAAAATTAAATATTTAATTTTTTTTAATAATATTAAAGATTTCATTTTAAGCCTGGTACTCTGTTTAGTTTTTCATGCGGAATGTCATGAACAAATGTTGCTGAAGTAGTACTCTGTTTTTTCTGTGGAAAAACATTGAAATGTTTCTAGCAACATTTTATCAAAGCTGCGAAATAAAGCAAATGGGCATTATTTCATGTGGAATTTTTGAAAAATTGTTTGTGGATAATTTTGTAAAACGATGTGGTATATTTAAAAGCAATAAAATCTTAAAATTCTTCCAAATCGCGAGATAGACACCGCATTTCAAATGTCAAATTTTCCTTGTGAAATAATAAATGTTGCTCTACATTTTTACAAATTCGAACAGACTACTAGGCTTTAATTATTAAGCTCTGTACAGACGGTTGTCAGATCTTACAATATTGTTAAAAAATATACAGAAAACGTCTAAGAATCGTGTGAACTTACAATTATTGTCTGGCAATATAGACGGAAAAAGCATTGTCAGACTTCAAACTAACAATAATAATGCCAGATATGTGACAATCGTGTGTCAGCACAATTTTAAGTCTGACAATATTGTAAGATCTGACAACCGTCTGTACAGAGCTTTAGGTATGTATTAAATAAAAAAAATGGTTTACCAACTCTAAGGTATATTTGAGTGGTTAACAGTTGAAAATTGAAAAAGAAAATAACCTTTGTGCATTTGAATTTTTATTCCAATTTTGTATGGAAATTGGGTGTAATCGATCGTATTCAGTACAGTGTTTGTATATTTTGTTTAAGTACAAAAATAGGCTGCCAGTTTTTGCAACCTTTTGATTTTTACGTTTTTAGTTGAAATGACAGAATTAAATGCACCTTTTTTAATATGGCACAGTCACAAAAAAATGTTTAATGTTTAAAAATAATGTATTTTTTAGCGTAGAACAAAACCACTAAATTCAAATACAATTAAAAAATTTTATTGAAAAACTTGTAATAAAATGGAAAAAATCCACAAGGTTATGGCAGTGTCCAAAGAGCAAAATAAGAAATGATTGAAGGAAGACAATATTTTTTCTAAGATAACTAGGTTTTGGGATTTCCCGGACTTTTACACTTCCCGTGAAACGGGAAAAAATATTCGCATTCCCGGGAAATCCCGGAATTCCCGGGAATAACAACTTTATTTAAAGAAAATAACTTTATTTACCGAAACAGTATTTAAAAATTCATAGTTTTATTAGTATTAACATTTGACTTAAGAAACGATTGAATCATTTCAACCATACTTATCTTGTTTTTACATCATGAATTAAACGCGTCCATATTCTTGTTTCTTTTATTTCTCCAGACAGGCTGTTTTTAGAGGACTTTTTTCAAATGGTTTTACAATTTGTCTTGCATGATCTATAACATATTTGTAAGTTTCTAAATATATTACAATTTTAAAAATGCTTGTTTTTTATTTAGCACCATAACGATCAAATATTTGTGTGATAGCAAAAGAAATAGTTATTTAAAATTAAGAACCACTGAATTTTAAAGAGCTCCTGATTTTAAATTTCCCGTTTTCCGGGAAATCCCGTTTCCCAAACCCTAAAGATAACCTTTAGCATATAAACCATAAGCTTACAAAGTCAATAAACCTAGAATTAATGGTAGCCGCGAACGTAAGGCGGGGAAAAGAAGAAACTGCAATATTAAAGTTAGTTTGCAAAGTCTCGTACTCGTAGCATACTGTTGCACGTATAATAATACAAGGCTTTTCAACAGCTTTTGTGTACCTCATGACTGTGGGCAATGATAACGATCGCATAAAAGCAATATTTGAATGGTGCTATGACGGTAGCATTGGTCACTCTATTTACCGTTAACGTTTCAGTGTGTCTGATACTTGAACAATTGCACAATATGTATTGTTCTCTTACAAATTAAAAAAATCACCCTCAATACTGTGGCAAAATAATCGGCCTTCTTCAACTCGATTCTGCAGACCCATTAAAATAATTTTTGAAAAAGAATCCGAGAGTTTAGTTTGAGATGAGATAAAAAGGTGACAAAATTAAGTTTTTTTAAGTAACACACGAATTTTAGATGATCATGGTCGATGAAAAAGTTTTTAATACCATAGCAGAATCATAACTAGCTGGTGGACATAGTAGGCGACACCAATATTAATGAACAATTTAAATATTAAAAATCACTCGACACCGCGCATTTTTACCTTAAGTTTTTTTTTACCTTGGTTTGATACTAAACTAGTACCAACTAAAACAAATAATGTTGGGGCAAAACAAATAAACAAAGAGTTGCTCTCATTGCTAACCAAAGGTTGACTAAAGCAACAACATATAAAAGGTGGTAAATAAGAAAAAACACATCAAACAAGAGAAAAGCTGTGGGTGATGCTAGACTTCGCTCTCACCAACTGACAATTGATTAAATACAATTTTTGAATTTGGTTGGTTAAAAAGATAATGTTTACAACTAAACACTACCCAAAAATTGATAGATGCTGAAGAAGGATGTGTCGTACCAGAAAATGCACTATATTCTGCATTTTTCCCTAAAATTATTAACCTAATTTGTAGAAAAAAAATATTCTTTCAACCCTATTAGCAGTTATAGAAAATAAACGAATTCATTTACATGTTAATAAATAATTCGACTAATAAAATAAAATTTTATTAATTATAAAAAGTAGAAAGAAGTCTGTTTAAACTAGGGTTTAGACGGGAATTTAAGCGAAAGAATATCATCAATTTCCCGGGAAAATTTCGGATGACTGCCCGGGAAACGGGAAATATTTTAAAATCACCAATGTACAAAAACTTAAACGTTACGCAGCGCAACTTTACAACATTATTTATCTCACTCGAATCTATAGAACCATCAAGTAGCAATTGTGACATATAAAACTACCTAAATGCTGTTAACTTAATTGGAAAATAATATGAGGTATTTCAAGTCAGAAACATCGGAATCTGATTTATCTTTATGCTGGCAATTAATCTTAATTCAGTGAAAAGTACGAAGTTTTTTTATATCACTAGAAATTTTGCAATAAATAAACACAGCATCTAGTGATTTACTAAAATTTCTAAACACTTATTTTGTAAAAAAAATAATTAAATAATTACTTTTTCAGTATAAATAAGCCTTTTCTGAAGATTAGCGAATTTTTTATTACTAACCATTTTGAAACAACTGTGATAATGATTTATTTTTGTGTGATTTAAAACTTGTAACACCAACAGCTTTTTCATCGTGGTTTTACAAATCTTATTGTTTTTTTACATTAATTAATTTTTAAAGGTATTTTGCGACCAACATTTTGTAAGTTTTGTAAAGTAAGGAAAAATCATAAAAAACGAAAGAGAAAAATATAATTTTCCAAAAAAAAAAAAATAATTAATACAAAAATGGAACTCTTTTGATTATTTACTCAATCAATTTATTATAATAACAACAAAGATCTCTTAAAGATAAGCTCACCGATTATAAATCATGTGATTTTAATCCCTTTTGTGTGAAAAATACCTGTTATTAGGGTGGCGCATAATAGTTCATTTCGCTGAATCGTACAGAGAGGTTTAATGAACTAGGTCGTTCGTTACGGTCATCGTTCTTTAGTTTAAATAGCAACTCAACGTAATTCTTATCGAATACATCAGTTCATTCTGGCAAAACTTCACAATTGTAAACAAATGTTTACAAGAAATACATACATAAATAATATTGAACTTATTATTCTTTTAAATCTGATTTATCAGGTTTCTTAATTATTGCTTTAAAATTATTTTTTTTAGTACAGATTTTAATGTGAAATAAAGAACATACATATTGTTCTGAATAGTTTTAACAAATAATTTATATATATTGTGGAATTATTACAGGACTTAAAAAATTCATTATTAATACATAAAAGGTTAAGGATTATTGCATTAAATATCAACCAGCCAAAAAATAAGAAAGAAAAACATTTGAACAGTTGATAATTTTTTATGAGCTTTTATAGAGCAAAATGTCAAGTACCTGAACAAAACAAAAAAAAACGCAACGAACGATGAACGATAAAAAAACCGAGTCAGAATCGTTCAATTACGGGAATCGTTCAATTGAACTATGTCGTACATGACCGGCACAACTCTACCTGTTATATAATTTTAATTCACTCTAATAAAAAGTAATTTTTAGAACTGGCCTGATTTTAAAATATTTATTTTTTACCTTTACATATTTTCTGTTACCTAAATGTTTTAATTTTTATGAATTCATAATTTTAAACCTTTTTGTTGTTTTTTTTCCGGGATGTTATTATTTTTCGAGTTTCCAGGGAAATGAAAAAATCCGAGAGCGCATGAAACTGTTTTACATAAAGTTCTAAAATTATTGTAGAGTTGTGTAAAAAGCGTTAAAAATATCTCGCCCTACCATTGGATCGGCAAAATTACGTACATTCATTGCTTTTTCTCTAGTTTCTCTTGGAAATGAGATATTTTAGCGAAAAAAAGTATCATATATTTGAACTTTCATCCAGTAGTTATTACGTGATGCGAACACAAACAGGAAAAAAGTTACTGTTTCATTATATGTACTAAACGTTTTAAACAAAACATTTTTCATGAAGTGCAAATATTCACAAAAGCTTGCATTATTTGCGATTGGATGGATTCCACGTTTCACATTCGTAAAAAATCACAGGCCTTACGTTGGCATTGAAGATTTTTAATTTAGTGCCTCTGAATATAGAGGTACATTGTCAGACCGAGGTGAGAGCACCGTAGGCAGCTTTAGCCTTATTTAGACGTGCTTTTATGTCTTCTCAATAACCTCCAATGCAATAAATAATGCTCCCTAGATAAGTTAAGGTAAGAAAAGGTTAATATTTTGTGTAGTTAGTAAAAGGCCTGTTCGCTGTCGTATTGACGCACATAGTTTTTGTTTTGATATCATTAATTTTTGGCCTGCATTCGCTTGCGGTATTGTACAGTTTCTGTAATTTTAATGATATGATACGATGTTGAATGATAGGGGTGAGAGTACGAATCCTTGTGTAACACGGCACAGTGGGGCAGAATCAAAATATTTTGGAATAACTCAGCCATTTATAATAGGCTACGCCGATTGATCCAAAATTTGGCATGAGCACATCCCAGCTATATGTCAGCTTAAGTTTTCACGTTTGGCACCATCCACTTGCCAGGTGTGGCGCTATGTGCTCTCAAAGTTGGCTATCTCGACCCTGCTTGAAGCTTGGTATTTCTTCATTTTTTTTTTAATTATTTTCGATTTTATTTTTTTAACTAATTATCCACATTATGAGTTTTTAATTTTATCAAATTTTTTGGCAATTTGAATAATGTTTTTGTCTAGCACTGGCTGACTTAAGTATACAAACATATGCATATATTATTAATTTTTTAGTTTTACTTTTAGTCCTAAGATTTCAGCTCTTTTGTTAGTTCATATAAATATTGTTACAATTTTTACTCTAATTGCAAAATAAATACACATTGTTATTACTTTTACTGTAAGTCACTTTATTTAATGACACCACTGTTCAGAAACTGTTAAACACTCTTAAAATTCGACAACTGAACTCTTTGACGTTTCAAATAATACTGCCATACTACTCGCCAGCACGATTTGCTTATATAGGCGATTTAAAAGCACCAGAATGTTCTATTACAGACAGATCTGACAGGTTCTATTGTTCTTGTTTTCTTCTGTATTTTCTTTATACCTGTTCGTGTGGCTGTGTATTTATTTATATTTACATATGGAAAAATAGAAATGATGACTTCAAAATAATTGTTTTACTAGAAATATATATGTGTATTTAGTTTTTGATAGTATGTACAAGTTAGCCTGATGTCGTCTATGTGTTTATTTCATTAAATTGAAATTGAAATGTATATAATTGTTCTTGAGTTTGAAGAATTCCATAAATTATATTGGTAAAATGTTTTGAAGTTATCAATACTCTTAACACTGGAAGTTAACAAAAATCGTCTTTAAATAATTGTACACATAATATTAGACAAACAGCAACCCATTTAAACTGACCCTTTTTTACTTTAATTACCACAATTTAAATCGTTTAAACCAAAAACAACACTTTGTATTTTAAAACACTAATATTTTAGGCATTGTAAAAAATCGTCACCTCTCAATAAAAAATCGTCAAATCGGAATTTTGCAATTTTTTGGACCAAAATCGTCAAAATTACGATAAATCGTCAAATCTTTGACAACACCAATTAGATGATTAGCAATGTTCTTTGTTGTTTGTTTCTTTCATTCATTATTGTAAGAAAATAATGATTAATGTTGTTGTTGTTACAGATGAACTTCCAAAGTATTTCTTTTCAGAGCTATAATATATAAATTCTTCTTTCGTTACAATATATTGAGGATACAATAAATAATATGCAAAAATAGAGAATAAGTTTTTCTAAACTTCGCTTATAACAAAATTTAAATTCACAAGCTACACAATGATTAATAAACTATTGTTACACACAACTGTTTGTTAACAGAATTAGTTTTCAGCAAAAATTTTAAATTTGTTTGTTTGTTTCTTTATTTAAAAATTAATTTACAAAATAGAGACATGAACGTTTTGCGCTACTAGGCCATTACACCATATACCTATGATATATGTAATACGTTATCGTATATCATATTATATGATATACATGTGTAAATTTATCTTAGACAGGCCACGATCTTTTTAAACTAAATTACATACATATATTCGTATACACACATACATACACTCAAAATATTATGTAAGTGGGATTTTTCTCTTGATTCTGTTTTTTTTTTTAAATGCAATGTTTTGCATATTCTGTAAAAATTAACCATTTTTTCCTTTATTATGCTATATTGACAGTAAAAATTAACCACATATTTCGAACTCTTAAAATCAAAATTCTAAAGTTGGATTCACCCATTTTGTCCCGACAAAATTTTTGTTCAGACAAACAGATGATTCAAACAAGCGATACTCGTTCAATTGAGTCAGTGAATCAATTAGCCGATACTTGGTTAATTGAGTCAGTGAATCAATTAACTAAATTAATTTGTTAAAGAAATCACACTTAATTACTCGAACTGCTCAATAAAATAAAACACCTTGTGTTAAGCTTTAAAAACTTCAGTTTATTCAACTATACATATTTCGGTTATATGTACTAACTATGTACATGTATACAAAAATCGCAATTTTTTAATAAAAATTAACCGGCGTTTTTATATGCGAATTACAAAAACGTTATTGGTGTTATGAGTCAATTAAAGGGGCAACTCAAATAAACGGGACTCATTTAAACGGGGGAATACTCTGCATATACTTTAAGTAAGAAAATATTCAATTATTTATTTTTATATCAATTAACCGGGTAAAGCAATTAAGCGGGGATCAATTAAGCGGAAACTACTTGCAAACTTCGTGCGAATGTTAGGTAAGAAATTATACCGAGAAAGGCCATCTATTTGAAAAAGATTTTTAATTCAATTCAGTTGCCCCCTGTGCTGCAGTTCCACTAAGATTGGAATTTCATAACATTGAACAACGAACAGTTTACTTTAACTCCCCCGCGCGAAAGGCTATAACTATGCGTAGAAAAAACCACACGTTACTGAAATCATACAATAATACCATTAGCCTCTTTCCCACATAGCAAAGCTTTTTAAGAAAGTATTTATAACTAAGCTAGAATAATTGGTAACTACAACAGACCTTTGAGAAAAGAAAATATTTGCACCAATTAAAGGTTATAAGTATATTGAGATACAAAATTAAATAAATTCTTAATTGATTTAATTATTTATTAAATTAGAAAATTACGTTGGTCTTTCTTTTTTAAGTAAGTGCACGTGTATGTCATTTTGATTTAAGTAACTTTAACGGTCGAATGTTTTTAGCGTTTATGTTTTTGCGCGGATTTAATTAACGCTGCATTTTGTTACACAAATCTTTAAATGTTTGGACAAGCCAGATATTATATACCATCTGTTAAAAAAGGAAACAAATGTGAAAAACTAAATAACGCTTTTTATCTTTAGTTTAAAATATTCTTAAACCAACACCCCCAAACTTTGTGGGAGTGTTTGGGGCGGATTGATTAAAGGAACCATGATAATTTCTACGTTTTAACTATTTTTAAACTTTTCATTCAATTCTGATTTATGTCTTGTCCCCATGTCAATCAACTTTCTGTAGCATCCCTTAAACAAATAAAAAATACTTCATGTATATCTAAGATACATACACATATGTATATACGGTGGGAGTTGTACTGATGTTTGTATTGTATATTCTCATGACATTTCTATACCAAGTGTATTTGGCGACAAACTTTTTTTCAAATTCGTTTAAACGTAACTGTTTCAATAGCCGACGACTAGGACGTTTATATATATTTCTGGTAAATTCATTTTTGTTTTCCCTTTATAGGTGCACACATACTCGTACGTAGATATTTTATATGTTTTTTTATTTTCTGCCGTTTTTCGTTTAGTTGACTTATTTATTATTTGTCCAATTTCTGTTGATTGGCGCAACAATGGCAAACAGAGCAGATTGCAAAGAAAAAAAGGAAAAAAAATTGTCGATACTTTTTAGATTATTTTGGAGATTGTCCTAAGCTTCATTAAAAATTCTAAGCGGATCATCAGATGTTTTCTTATTAACTAAATATAAAGTTTTTCCGTATTAATTTTTTTTATTAATTTAATTTATGCTGTTGGAGTATATTTGTATATGAGAATATCCACAACTAGAATCAACAAAGAATATTTAGCATTAGAATACCCTTAAGTATAATACATATCAATGTTTTCAATTGTAATCAAAGTCATAGAAAGGAGGTGAAGCAAATGTCTATATCTATTATTCTAAAACACAGTACATAGAAGTGCTGTAGCAAGGTATCGCCACCAGTGACAGGTGAAATAATAAGTCCTTTCACTTGTTTTACTACTCATAATATTGTATAACCACGAAACTACCTAAAGCTTCTTCTATGCATTTACTAATTTCGCACACTAAACTAAATTTAAATTTTTATATTTCAGCGTCCTATGAAATATAACATAAAAATTTAAATTTCTCATATCATATTTCTTTGATAAGTTTGTTTAAATAGAAAATTAATAACAATTGAAACTACCTTGTACCTGTCTAGAAAAATAATTCCACTCTGCTGGTGTCTAATTTTTCTTTATCTATATATAATTAAGAACTTAAGCCTAACTAATTAATTTATGCATTTAGATATTTTCCATTTATAAGTGCAAAAGTGTTTGAGTAATCCTTACCAAGCCAAGTTCTTACAAAGGCAAAATCAATAACATCAGTATGTTTCGGTCGATGAGTGGGCCAATAACTTGGTTGTCCATTTAAAAAATTAAAAGTTTGCAAACTTGTTCGTTTTCAGTGTTAAAAATAGACGACTTGGATACACACTTTATTTCGAGATTTAGCTCTCAGAGGTTATTTGGTTTTCAAATGCAATGGCTTGTCGGAAAAAGATTTCAGTTAAAATTGAAAGCCATCACTAGAATAAGTGTATTAAGCTTAAATTCGACTATGTAAAAACTAAGATTTTGTTTTATTAAGTTTTTGTAAAGACTTATCGGTTGCCGCTCGTATATATGCTGAAAATACCAAAATATGTTTTTAATAAAATTGTCTAATAATCGTACCAAAAGATTTTGTATTCAATATTTGTGTTAAAACTTTTCAATTATTAACGATTCAACGACATGTCCACGTTAAAGTTTATTGATACGTTTCGTGCGAATGATGCCAATTGATTTATCCAAATACCCTCAAAATATAATGATGTCTATGTATGTATCATAGGGTGGTGTATAATGGCAAAATAATTTTTTTTAAACTTAATTTACAAATGAATTTTTGAAGTAAAGTTAGTTCGTTTTATTATATTTTTTATTGAAATATATTTTTTTTACAAATCAAAAAGCTTAATTTATTCAAAATATCAAAACTTTACTTACAACTTCATTTAGAGGTGGCTGACGAAGTTTATATACATAAGCTCATTTCACAAGCTCCCTTGTATCGTTTAAAGTTTATATAAATACACTTTAACTCAAACAGCTTGGAATCAGGCTTTGAAATTGTAGAATTGTATCGTTTTTTACTCAAAAAATAATAATACTCAAAATACAATAAATATTTTCAAAACCAACGTTACCATTTTTGAATTTTTTCTCTCAAATTTGGTAGATCTTTTTGGGATTTTTAGAATGGTAGGCTATAGCTAATTTTGGTAAGATTTAGAAAATATATTACTTTTGAAATAGTTTTTATTGTAAAAACTACTATTTATACAACATAAAGAAAATAGAATAGCGCACAAAAACGAAAACTTAACTAATTAGAATCTTCGAGTTCACCGGAGGAGATATAAGTACATATATTTCTTAAGTTAGTTCTAAATCAGATAAATAATCTCACCAAAGAATTCTAGTCAGAAAGTTAATGTTAACAATAATTATATTCAAAAACAAATTCTATATTTTAACCAATTTGAGTAATTTTATAAAAAATAATTTGGTAATTAGTAACAATACTGAAATTGATTGAAAAATTGAAAATTGCCATGCATTAATAAAAATTTTAATTCGAAGAAATTTTTTAATGAAATTAAAAATATTAAAACTTGTATTGTATTAAATAACCAAAATTACTCTAAATTCGATTTTATGGGTGAAGATGACAAATTTTTACAAATAATTATGTCTTTCAATAGTATTTTCTACAGAAAGTTTGACTGTATTGTTCCTACTTTAAACATTTTGTAACCTTTACCATTTTGCTTCCCAATTTTTATAATAAAATCATACTATTACTAATTGCATGTGTATGCATTCAGATATGCCCTCAGATAGCTTGTGAATTTGTTGTAAAGGATTGTAGTAGATTAAAAAAAATGGTAAAATAAAAACTTTTAGCAATGGCAACGTTGTTCAGAATAATAAAATGAAATTGAATCATGCATGGGAAGTGGTAATTACAAATATAGTAAAAAATAATTTTTACACAATTTGTAATTTTAATATAGATTGAATAAATTTGCGGGGTAAAAGCACTATAAATATATAACATTAAATACAAAATAAAATAAGGGCACCGATGATTACATATTACAAATATTTTCATAATTTATTCAAATAAAAAACATAGTCCCAGGTATGGTCTCGATACAATATTTTCAAAACATATGAAATGAAATTGTATTTTTATAACAAATTTGTCAAAGCAAATTACCAACAACAAACATAAACTATTGTAAAATAAGTTGACGATAAACCCTAAAACATGATAACAGCGGCTTGTGATTTAAACAATTATAATAGAAGTTATTTTTTCAACTGGGTTTAAAGTAGAACATGTGACTGTAAAACTGTTGGCAACATTTATAATTATTAGCGCGTAAATCCCCTTAAGTTATTTCATAAGTGTAACATGTTAAAAAGTGGCTCAAATCTAGGCAAAATTTAAATCAATGCTAAATTGTTAATGACCTTTTTAATTTTTTAAATCAATAATATCGGATAAATTTGCATTGTCCTCATTTTAGCACACCTATGGATAAAAATTTTATGCTTGAATTTAAATAAAATTTAAAATTTAAATAATTGCTACTGATATTGAATAAGTGTTCAATAAGTTATCTCAATGTTGTTAACGTAGTTAAACAATTACAAGAATATGAAGAAATTGGTCATTGATATCAAAGAAGCAAAGTTTTTTAAGGATTTTCAAAGAATGTTATTTTATTTTTTTTGGTTTCGTTTAATTATTCAAAATTTTTTTGTAAATTAAAAAAACCATTACCTTTTATAAAATAAGTTCAAGGATATATTAATCTGTTAGCCACCAATACTTTATTTTATTCATAGATATTTATTGTTTCTTCAATTGAGTAAATTGGGTAGTTTTATTGTTAGCTCTTCTATATAGTATGTTGGTGTAAAATATGGAGATGCCATTTACGTTTTGTAAATAACTTTTACCATCGAGGTATAAAACTGCTTCAGGCATTTTGAAAAGTTATTTCATTTCACATCATGTGAGTTGCAAGATCATGTAACAGGACCGATCTGCAGCATTCATTGTAAACGTACTAATGCCCTAGTTGCGAAATATACACCAAGCGTAAGAGATTGAAGTAAAATAAAACGGAAAATGGAAAAAGTCATCAACGAGTTAAAATTTATTAGTAACGAAAAACCTCTGACGGCTATTTATTGTGACGGGCTTAAAAACAAAACTTTTGTTATGACTACTAATTATGAGCCAAATTCTATAAGCAGTTATTACCTTGTTGCCTTTGTGAAGGGATAGTTTAATATTAATTTATCGTTGCTGGCAATAGGATTATTTATTATATTATTTAGTTATTGCTAGACAAACGTATGAAACGATGTTTACAATGAAATGAATTGCCATTGCGCCATTTGTTTTTAAGTTTCGATAGAACCACTACAGTTTCCATTAACTCTTCTGGAGCTATTGGAAAAAAAAACTAGCCAATCGCCTTAATTCTATATCGCAAGCTTTTGGGGCGGTGCCTACAGAATTGCCTATACGAAATATGTTCCACCATTTCGTTAGTTTAGTTTTAACAAGTTTACTTGATAGATAAAGGATTATTCGTTTATAATAATAATATATTGTCGGCGTTAGAAGAAAAAAAGAAGCGATACAGAAAAAATTCACATGATCTGTCTTCCAGAACTGCAAGTAAATACGACAAATTAGTATAATAGATTTAGAGAGCTAGCAATGACTATGAAATATTTTAAATTCGACATTTCAAATTTTAAACATTACGGAAATAATTTCATTGAATATGCGAAGTTTCCTTGAAATACTCAAGCAATGGAAAAGTTTTAGCTCGTTGGCACGCTGTGTGTGGATCTGAAACAGGAGATGATTTCATTCGCTCATGAATAAAGGCAAGGTAAAATATGCTATTGTTTCAGACGAGATCTCAATTTTGCTAACAAGAAGACTCTTGATAATGGACAATGTCTTTTTTGTGTTTTTGCTTATTAATACTGGTTTATATTAAATGTGAGTAAATAAAAGATTAAAGCAATTATTTATTATTAGAACACTAATTAAATATGAAACTATTTTAAACAAATTGTTTAAATTTTATTAAAAAATAATGAAAATTAATCCTCTCCGTTGTCTCGAGACATTGATCTAAGAAATACATTTTTCCCTGGGTATATTGAAGGATATAGAGCATCAGTTCATAAAACAAGAAGAATAAAACTAGAAAAAATCGCTGAACCCTAATGTATACTTTTATTTGGTCATAAGTTAAATGAACTTCTTAATGCCAGCAATTGTTCTTTTAATCAAAAACTTTGTAGTGTGAATGAATTAATATTCGATTACACATTCTTACTTATTCGTTACAATATTGTCAAAAAAAAAAACTAAATGAATTTTAAATATCATAAATTTTTCGGCCTCTGAAATGAAAGGGGTTTTGTTCGTTTGTTTAGTTAGTGAAGCACCTTGTATTTCTGTCAATAACTAATGTTCTTAATTCTACAATCTCCATTAAGCAAAAGGAAAAAAGAAAAGAACATTGGCTATAAGTATCTGCTAGATTACATTGTCATCAAAGTTTTGCGACAACAGAATGTGACTGAACATGAATTATTCAATCACAATCAGTTAAGTGTCGCAGTTGAACAAATATTCAGTGAGAATAAAAAGTATCATTCATCCTTGTTGATGTCTGACACTTGACACTACACTTTTTACAAAGGACCATACAAAATTAATTGTGTTTGCATTTATTACATTTTTCTTTAGTAATCGGTTAAAAGTGATTCGAGGTTAAAGATATAATATTGTTTGCAGCATATTTTCAGTGACTGTTTTTTTAGGCGGATGCAACAGAGCACTGCTCAGAGGTTTAAGAATACGTTGAATCCTTTACAGAAGATTTTATGTATTTAATTAAAGATACCAAATGAGTAAATCCTTAAACCAGTTTGTACAATAAATTGTAATCAAAAAGGTGAATTGTATTTATTGTGTGTTTCGTTGTCCGTTATTTTAAATAATAGTATACAATTTAACTTAGCTTTATTGGTGATACGTGTTCCAAATATGTTTATGTCCAAAAAAACCCTTTTCCGAAACAACTATATCCGTCCTGACAATAAAAAAATATAAACTAATTATTTACAAAGTTAGGTTTGTGTTTCTTTTTAATGTTTTTATTTTCTTATTGAATAAGTTCAACAACTTTTTCATGCACGTTACAAACAAAAATGTGAAATTTAAAATACATTTATCATTTCAAGAGGAATGGTGAATTTACAGTTGAAAAATGAAGTAAAACATTTTAAAAACTGATCCAAAAAGCGAAATTTTATAACGAAACTAACCAACAACAGCATTTAAGTAAACCATTCTTGATATTTGTATCAGTGTTGGGATTTGAAAATTGATATTTCGTGCCATAATTGTAACGAAAACGGGCCAAATTGACTGAAAAGGGGCCAATCCTCTATATTATGGAAATTTATCTTTGATATTTTATTATTTTTGCAGGTTTGTTTTCGTTTTGTGGTTTTTATGCATCTGAGCAATTTTCTTAATTTTTCTTTAATGTTATTCTTCTCCAGACAATAACAAATACAACAAACAAAAAAAAAACAAGTAAAAGTGCTTATTCGGCCGTGCCGAATCTTCTATATCCTTCACCACGGTGATTTTATTTATACAGACATGTACAGCATTATCCCTATTGTAAAGAAATAGAAGACAAATGAAAACAAATTCCGTTTGCTAGAATTGTCGTCGTGTTGTCAGCTACTTAATGATATTGAAGCCGACAGCTACATCGTAAACTCTGACATTGTTGTAAAAATACTTATTTTGCTTTTATAAAATTAAAAAACTTTTTCAAAAACTTTTAAATATTTCCTCCAAAACTTTTTGTTTGTATATGAATTTGTAATTTACAATTTTGTGACATTTTCTTTTGTTGAATGAAATAGAAATTAGCCTAAGTTGACGACAGCCACAACGGTGGTCGTGTAGCCATGTAGCTTTGCTGGCTTCAAAAGAATCGTTTACTTATAAACGTGTGTATTTTATTTTTGTCAGTTTGTAGTCGGTATCCTGATGATGTCTATGTGTTTAATGCACCTAGGTTTTAAAACAGAGATATCATCTATTTAAAAATCAAACGCATTTAAAACAAGTAAAAATGCTATATTCGGCCGTGCCGAATCTTCTATACCCTTCACCACTGTGATTTTATTTATACAGACATGTACAGCATTATCCATATTGTTGACTCTTTATTTAAATAAAGTCGTATAAGAAAAAATCATTATTCATGAGTTAAAGAAATAGAAGACAAATGAAAACAAATTCCGTTTGCTACAATTGTCGCCGTGTTGTCAGCTACTTAATGATATTGAAGCCGAGGCTACATCGTAAACTCTGACATTGTTGTAGAAATACTTATTTTGCTTTTATAAAATTAAATAACTTTTTCAAAAACTTATAAATATCTCCTCCAAAACTTTTTGTTTGTATATGAATTTGTAATTTACAATAATAATGTAATTTGTGACATTCTCTTTTGTTGAATAAAATAGAAATTAGCCTAAGTTGACGACATCCACAACGGTGGTCGTGTAGCCATGTAGCTTTGCTGGTTTCAAAAACAAACGTTTACCTATAAACGTGTGTATTTTATTTTTGGCAGTTTTTACCCGGTATCCTGATGATGTCTATGTGTTTAATGCACCTAGGTTTTAAAACAGAGATCTCATCTATTTAAACTCAATCGCATTTAAAAAAAAATCAAACGCATTTAAAACAAGTAAGAGTGCTATATTCGGCCGTGCCGAATCTTCTACACCCTTCACCACGGTGATTTTATTTATACAGACATGTACAGCATTATCCATATTGTAAAGAAATAGAAGACAAATGAAAACAAATTCCGTTTGCTACAATTGTCGCCGTGTTGTCAGCTACTTAATGATATTGAAGCCGACAACTACATCGTAAACTCTGACATTGTTGTAAAAATACTTATTTTGCTTCTATAAAATTAAAAAACTTTTTCAAAAACTTTTAAATATTTCCGCCAATACTTTTTGTTTGTATATGAATTTGTAATTTACAATTTTGTGATATTTTCTTTTGTTGAATAAAATACAAACTAACCTAAGTTGACGACAGCCACATGGTGGTCGTGTAGCCATGTAGCATTGCTGGCTTCAAAAGAATCGTTTACCTATAAACGTGTGTATTTTATTTTTGACAGTTTGTAGTCGGTATCCTGATGATGTCTATGTGTTTAATGCACCTAGGTTTTAAAACAGAGATATCATCTATTTAAAAATCAAACGCATTTAAAATAAAAATCAAACGCATTTAAAAAAATATGTTACTCTATATACACACATACATACATATGTATAATCTTAATATTAATTATATGTTATGTTACAGTCATGATTTTCATTTTCAAAGAAATATTGAAATTTTTGTTTTAATATTTCGAAAATTGTGTGTAAAAATTTTTTGTAAAAATAATTTTTTAAAAATTTTTTGTAAAATTTTATTCGAAAATTTAAAAAAAAAATTTTTTTAATATTTTTCTGTAAAATATATTTTTGAAAATGTTTTGTAAATTTTTTTGTAAAATTTTTTTTTTGGAAATTTTTTAAAAATTTTTTTTTTTAAATTTTTAAAAAAAATTTTTTTTGTTAAAATTAGGCCCTTTCTGCAGTCTATATTGAGTTAGAATGGTCAAAGCAAAAAAAAAATCCTTACAAAAAAAATTTCCTCATATTGACACATGGGGGGTCCTTTTAACTGCTCCTATTTATCAGTGGGTACCCTGTGGGTCCATTGGCTACCTCTACGTGTATTGCTTTCTATTAAGGTCACTAATACAAATCCAAGCAGAAAAACTCTACCAATCTAAAAACAAACAAAAATCGCCCCTCGTAGGGGGTTATTGATCCCCCGAATCTGTATGCACTCTTTGCGATCTACCTGGCGCAGTCTAATATTTATTTGAGAAAAAAAGGCAAAACAGAATCATTAAAGTTGAAAAAAGTTAAAAAAAAAACCTGAAAAAACGTGAAAAAAATATAGGTGGGCGTGGTTTTTGGCCCGTAGCCTCCAAAGGAATGATCCGATGTTGCTGAATTGCAATACCAAAATTTTCGAAACTATGCCTGACAGATTGGTGTGCTTAAATTTTTTGTATCTCTTCTGGTGCCTTGGCAAATGACATTACCACACTAACATGGACAGACGGACTGACGGACATCGCTTAGTCAACTTCTCTATGTATAAGGATCCAGAATATATATACTTTATGGGGTCGGAAATGAATATTGTAGAAATACCACACGGAATGACAAACTTATATATACCCTTTCCACCTGTGGTGAAGGGTATAAAAATATGTTACTCTATATACATACATACATACATACATACATACATACATACATACATACATACATACATACATACATACATACATACATACATACATACATACATACATACATACATACATACATACATACATATGTATATTCTTAATATTAAATATATGTTATGTTACAGTCATGATTTTAATTTTTAAAGAAATGTTGAAATTTTTGTTTTAATTTTTCGAAAATTGTGTGTAAAAATTTTTTGTAAAAATATTTTTTTAAAAATTTTATTCGAAAATTTTTTGGAAAATTAAAAAAAAAAAAAATTTTCGAATATTTTTATGTAAAATATCTTTTTGAAAATGCTTTATAAATTTTTTTGTAAATATTTTTGAAAAAAAATTTTAAAATTTTTTAAAAAAAAATTTTTTTAAAAATTTGATTGAAATTTTTTTGTTAAATTTTGGACCTTTCTCCAATCTATATTGCGTTAGAATGGTCAGACTAAAGCAAAAAAAATCCTTACAAAAAAAAATTTCCTCATATTGACACATGGGGGGTCCTTTTAACTGCTCCTATTTATCAGTGGGTACCCTGTGGGTCCATTGGCTACCTCTATGTGTATTGCTTCCTATTAAGGTCACTAATACAAATCAAAGCAGAAAAACCCTACCCATCTAAAAACAAACAAAAGTCGCCCCTCGCAGGGGGTTATTGATCCCCCAAAATCTGTATTCACTCCTTGCGATCTACCTGTCGCAGTCTAATATTTATTTGAAAAAAAAAAGGCAAAACAGAATCATTAAAGCTGCAAAAAATTAAAAAAAACCTGGAAAAAATATAGGTGGGCGTGGTTTTTGGCCCGCAGCCTCCAAAGGAATGATCCGATGTTGCTGAATTGCAATACCAAAATTTTCGAAACTATGCCTGACAGATTGGTGTGCTTAAATTTTTTGTATCTCTTCTGGTGCCTTGGCAAATGACATTACCACACTAACACGGACAGACGGACGGACGGACAGACGGACAGACGGACATCGCTTAATCAACTTCTCTATGTATAAGGATCCAGAATATATATACTTTATGGGGTCGGAAATGAATATTGTAGAAATTACACACGGAATACAAACTTATATATACCCTTTCCACCTGTGGTGAAGGGTGTAGTGTATCATAACACTAGCATACACTGCACACCCTAACCAGAACCTAAGCAGTGTATACACACATGCATAAGATATGAGCATACACCAGTGGCAGCGCAGTTGATCGAACTAACGATTGCATACAAATTGAGTGACTTCATGAACCATTACAATTTGAGTGACAATTATGTTTGCACAACTAGCATTGCTATTGGCCAGTGTAATTAGAAATAAATTGAATATTAAAAGAAATGGAGAAAGGCATGATATTGAAAGAGACTGTTATAATTATATGATAAGCTACAATAAGTTAGAGAGGCTAACTTAAAGTCTCATAAGTAATATATAAGCCATACATTTTATAAATAAAAACAGACTTTAATTCCAAACATACACAGCAGTATTGCTAAGTTTTTAATTGTCTAAAATAAAAAAACATGGCGATCCTGCCAACTTCCTAACTATTTTTTTTGAAAAAGCAAAAGGACCACACAGCAAAATTGCTTATCCTTTTGCCAATTCAAGAAAATAAGAAGGGGAAAGACAATTTTTAGACCACCAGCGCCGGTTTCAAATGAGTGAAACCTGGCAAGAAATCCTTGACGAGTTGAATAGGGCCGAGGAACGGTGGAAGAAACTGCTGGAAGTGGACGAAAAGATGGCCAAGCCTGAGGTCCTGAAAAGAGGACCAAGACCGAAAAAGCTGAAGACCAATCAAGACGGGCCAACATTTCCCATATTTCCACTCCCAAACGTAGGGAAATCCATGGGTGGCAGAGTAAACAAACTGAAGGTGCAACTAAGAGTGGCAGAGCACTAGATTACTTACGCAACAACAGAAGAGAAAGCAAAAATCAACGGCACGATAACAACAATTAAAGATGAGATAAGGTCAATAAAGATGAAAAAGAGAGCAGCCCTTGAGGAACGTTAAATGAAAGATTAAAGAAATAACAAAAAAAAAATATGACGTGGTGGAAGAAAATTTTACAAACAATCCCGTTGCTGGTTGCAGGTTACGAAGTTGGTAAATCCACAGGGAGCGATGACGATAGAGAAGTAGTAGAAATACTTCACATAATGAATATAGAGGAAACTAAAACGAAAAACAAGGACATGAATTACGTCCAAATATTTTCAATAATAGCAGTTATCATCTTAGCCGTTATCTACGTAACAAAAATGATTCTTAGGACCATGAATAAGAATGGAATCGCTACCGCACCCCAACAACAGATATAAGGGAACAGCATTAATAAATACTTTAAAAATTATATGTTAAAAAACATTCCGAATACAAATAAGAATAAAAATATAAGAAAATAAAATATATGAATGGAATGGCAAAATTTAGTAGCAAAACTTGGAATAATAAAAGAAGAATTTGACAAATCATACAAATGCTTAAATATTGACAGGCCAACTAAAAGCGAAACTATTAACAAACACATAGAAACTTTATTAAGAAAACTAGAAAAAATTAGGGTAATACTTAACGTAAACTACGACAGACTAACTGCGGCACATAAGGCAGCAGCAGATACATTCTTTTTAGATATCAGGAACAAACTGGTAAATATAGGTAATAAAAAGAATATTTCATTGGAATTACCAATTTCTCTACACGAGGAAATACCACTGTATATTAGTAAAGGAACAAAACCAACTAACATAATGGCATCATTCAATCTGAAAAGCGGCTTTAAAAGCCATTCCTTTATTTACGGGTAATTATAATGAACTGGAAGGTTTCCTGATAATAACTTCAGAACTATTGAATAAAACACTGTCTGAGGAAGCAAAAAAAGACTTCTTGCAGTATATATACCACGCAAAATTGTCATCTAATGTCAGGACAGCGATAGGCAGTTATACCAAGCCAGAGAATTTTGAGATACTACGCAAATTTTTAGAAAATAGATATAAAAATAAAGAAACAATTCCGGAGTTACAAAACAAATTGAACACTTTATTTCAAGGGAAAATGTCAAAAATGTACAATGATAGAATAACAAACCTGATAGATAAACTTAACAAATTAGAAATTCAGGAACTGGGCAATGACGCTTCAACAGCAGAGAAAAACGTTATAATTAAATTGAATAGCAAATTATCTTTAGAAACATTTAAGAAAGGGCTAAAGGAAAACTTTAAGTCAACAGTATATGCAGCTAGACCAGAGAACATACAAGAAGCATATGAACTAGCATTAGAATTGGAGAATGAAAATAGAGCGAGCAACAGTTCAATATTGCATGTTAGGACGTATCAACCACGGTATCAACGACAAAATCACTATGAACACAACACATACATACGTGCGACAAAATAACAACCCCAATTACAACAGATCATACAATACTAACAATAGAAACAATAATAACCACAACTCCAATAGGAACAATATAGCTAACAGCTCAAGAAACAACAACAATACGAATAACAATTTTAATAGAAGATTTAACAATAATAACATTAATAATAATAATAACAATAACAGAAATGACAACTGAAGAAATCAAAAGTGTACAAATAGAAACAATAGATACATACACACAATACAAAATACGGGATGGGCCAGGGATACATGGTCATCCCGGAGGGCAAAAATTAAAGATTCACAAAGTATCCAACAACAATTCCAATTATATCAATGTCACATATAAAAACAAAAATTTAACTTTTCTTATTGATACTGGCGCCGACATATCACTCTGTCGAATGCGTGATGAATTCATAGGTGAACAATTTAGACCAGAAGAAAAGTGCAAACTAACAGGTATCACAACAGAAGAAATAGAATCAATAGGAACAATTGAACTTAAGTTAACAGCATCAGATGAAATAAGCGAACATCCATTTCAATAAGTAGAACAAAATTTTCCAATAGAAACAGATGGTATTTTAGGAAGAGATTTCTTTAAAAAATATTTATGCAAGATAGATTATGAAACATTCACAATTTCCTTATTTATAAACTATAACACAATTATAATTCCAATGCAAACAAAATCAATTCACACATTGCAAATAACAATACCGCCAAGAACTGAAGTCATTTAACCCATTAAATTAAACTTAACAGAAGATTCCGTCATATACAATAATGAAATACAAGAAGGAAAATTTTTAAGCAATTCAATAGCACCAAAAAACGGCATGACACACGTAAAAATATTAAACACAACGAACGACACAATAACTTTAGAAAATTTCAAAATACAGACTGACCCACTTTCAAACTATGACATATTAAATTACAATTGCAATAATTTTCAACATAACAGCAAACGATTCAGAAAAATAGTCAATGAACTGCAATTACAAAATAATAACGACAATGCAAAAACAGAACTAATAAACATATTTAAAAAATATCAAAACGTTTTCCATTTAGAAGAAGAGAAATTAACCGTAAACAATTTCTACAACCAAAAAATCACGACCTTAGACAATAACCCAATTTATATAAAAAATTACAGACTACCTCATTCACATACAGACGTAATAAATGAACAAGTAAAAAAAATGCTTGTTGATGATATAATAGAACCATCAGTTAGCCCATATAATGCACCACTCATTTTAGTACCAAAAAAGGGTGTAGAAGATAAAAAGAAATGGAGACTAGTAGTAGATTTTAGAAAACTCAATGACAAGATAGTAAATGAAAAATTTCCTTTAACCAGATTGGAAGATATCTTGGACACATTAGGTAGAGCAAAATGGTTTTCTACACTTGATATGACTAGCTCATTTCATCAAATTAATTTAGACAAAAATTTTACAATTATGACGACTACGTACAAGAGTTACGAGTCAGGCTACAATTTGCTTTAAATAAAGCAAGAGAACTATTGATAAAAGCAAAACAGAAAAGAATCCTAAATAACGACCACACTAACAAATTTAAGCTAGAAATAGGAGATTTAGTTTTAGTAAAAATAGAAAATAAGAAAAAAAAATCAAAATCCCTATAAAGGACCATTTAAAATAATAAAAAGAAATAATGTAAACACCATAATAGACTACAATGGTGTAGAGAAAGAAATACATAATAATAATTTGAAGCCAAGTTAAAATCTCTAAAAATAAAAAGTTAACCAATTGTAATTATTAAATAGAAAACCTTAAATATATAAGAGAATATTTATCAATTAATTAATTAAATAATTTAATCAAAATTTCTTAAACACTTAAATATAAAAATACTATAAAATTGTAATTATTAAATAAACATTAGACATATAAGAAAATTTTTCTCAAACAATTAATTAAAAATGTAATTTAAATTTCTTAGATACTTAAATATAATAATAATATTTAACCAATTATAACCACTTTACAAAAAAAAAATAAAAAAAAAATTTTTTACTAGTTAATACTATATATATACATAAGTAACTATTTTAATGCATTATCAATATTTTAAACAATACATTTAACAATTATTTAAGAAACAACATTACATACCCATTATATATTAAATTAAAATTATCATTATTAAAATTGTATGTATACAAGAATGTCGAAACAATGTCATGCATCCTATAGAAAAATCACTCCGTAATTTTTCTCTTAAGGGTGAGGGTGTAGTGTATCATAACACTAGCATACACTGCACACCCTAACCAGAACCTAAGCAGTGTATACACACATGCATAAGATATGAGCATACACCAGTGGCAGCGCAGTTGATCGAACTAACGATTGCATATAAATTGAGTGACTTCATGAACCATTACAATTTGAGTGACTTCATGAACCATTACAATTTGAGTGACAATTATGTTTGCACAACTAGCATTGCTATTGGCCAATGTAATTAGAAATAAATTGAATATTAAAAGAAATGGAGAAAGGCATGATATTGAAAGAGACTGTTATAATTATATGATAAGCTACAATAAGTTAGAGAGGCTAACTTAAAGTCTCATAAGTAATATATAAGCCATACATTTTATAAATAAAAACAGACTTTAATTCCAAACACACACAGCAGTATTGCTAAGTTTTTAATTGTCTAAAATAATAAACCATAACAAGGGTATAAAAATATGTTACTCTATATACACACATACATACATATGTATATTCTTATATATTATGTTACAGTCTTGATTTTCATTTTCAAAGAAATATTGAAATTTTTATTTTAATTTTTCGAAAATTGTGTATAAAAATTTTTTGTAAAAATATTTTTTTAAAAATTTTATTCGAAAATTTTTTGGAAAATTTTTAAAAAAAATATTTTTTCGAATATTTTTCTGTAAAATATCTTTTTGAAAATGCTTTGTAAATTTTTTTGTAAATATTTTTGAAAAAAAATTAAAAAATTTTTTTTTAAAAATTTGATTGAAATTTTTTTGTTAAATTTTGGACCTTTCTCCAATCTATATTGAGTTAGAATGGTCAGACTAAAGCAAAAAGAAATCCTTACACAAAAAAAAATCATCATATTGACACATGGGGGGTCCTTTTAACTGCTCCTATTTGTCAGTGGGTACCCTGTGGGTCCATTGGCTACCTCTATGCGTATTGCTTTCTATTAAGGTCTCTAATACAAATCAAAGCAGAAAAACCCTACCAATCTAAAAAGAAACAAAAATCGCCCCTCGCAGGGGGTTATTGATCCCCCGAGAGCTGTATGCACTCCTTGCGATCTACCTGTCGCAGTCTAATATTTATTTGACAAAAAAAGGCAAAACAGAATTATTAAAGCCGAAAAAAATTAAAAAAAAAACGTAAAAAAATATAGGTGGGCGTGGTTTTTGGCCCGTAGCCTCCAAAGGAATGATCCGATGTTGCTGAATTGCAATACCAAAATTTTCGAAACTATGCCTGACAGATTGGAGTGCTTAAATTTTTTGTATCTCTTCTGGTGCCTTGGCAAATGACATTACCACACTAAGACGGACAGACGGATAGACGGACAGACGGACATCGCTTAATCAACTTCTCTATGTATAAGGATCCAGAATATATATACTTTATGGGGTCGGAAATGCATATTGTAGAAATTACACACGGAATGACAAACTTATATATACCCTTTCCACCTGTGGTGAAGGGTATAATAATGGTCGAATTTGGCCCAGCCGTTCACGTGTGATGCCGTCGCGAAGGAAATGATGATTCATTTAATATATAGATGCTGTATTTAAATGGATATTTACTATACTTTATTATCAATTGATGCAAAAAATCAAAACAACATCAGTCTTAAGTTTTGTTTGTGTATTTTATTTTCATTTTTAAATTTCATAAAAGGTTTTTAAATTAATAAAATCATGGATAAAAGTTTATAAAGTTAAGTAATTCAGTATTTTTTAAGCTTGTGGAGCTTTTAAGTAAATAATATAAGTATAATAAGACTTGTTTGGATAACAAAATAAAACATTGTTGCTTTTTAAAGTAGTATTTCACAGTTTTGCAAGGTACTAAGCTAAAGGAGGGATTTGTTTGACAAAACTTAACTAAAAATGTAAAAACATAAAAGGGGCAAAAATAAAACAAAAGGGCCTGGTTCCAAGCATCATTAAATAGTGCCAAAATTGGCTCTTGATTTTGTAAAAATATAAAAAATAAAAACTGAAGGCATTTGTGCCTCAAATTGCTCGGAAAATATCAAAATATACAGACCTCCTTATCAATGATTTTAATAAAAATCTTTAACTAACCGTTTAATATGCAACCATCAATCTACGAAAAATCTGGTACAAAAAAATAATTCTATAGATATCGAATATTTCGAAGGCTAAAAAAAAAACTAGAGAATGCACGAATGGCAGCGTGTCTCTGAAAAGATAACTAGATGACCACAAGGCAACTCCGCAAACGAATTATTTATTATGGCGGGCATGTAGAAACCTTAAAAGACAATTCGGACATTTGTACGACTAAAAGTTATAAAAACAATAATGAATAAATCAAATTTGTAGAAAGTTTTGTTATGCCCCTATCGTCGTTTATAAATGCGCATTGCCATTCTCAACTCAACTCAGGGTTCACTTTTTGGTTGAGTTTACTATTGTGGTATTGTCGTTTTCAATTGTGCACAAGTTTGGTTGACAAAAACGTTCAATATACACAACTACTTATTATTAGTTTGGTTACAGTTTACTTCGACATAAAGTGCAGAAAAATGGAGAGATCGTAAGTTAAAAAAATTATTGTGATTATTTGTAAGTTTCTCAGCACTAAGTTATAGTTTGAATATTTTTACTTTGCAGTTAATAGTTCAAGAGGGTTAGATCCATCACGAATTTTCCTCCTTGCACGTAGTACATCTATGTTAGCATAGATAAGTACACTCAAAAAATTATTTAAATAAATTTAAATGAAAAATTGTTTTTAAAAACTGTTTTTTCATTTAAAAAACGTTCCACTAACATTTCATTAAAAATAAATGTAATTATCAATTGTTTTTGAATGTTGCTTTTTTAGCTGGTTAAATATGTAAAAATAAATAATTTTTCTTTTATTTTAACCCACAAAAAATAACTCACCAGACAGTAAAAAGTACTGTTTTTTATTTATTTTTACCTACAAAAAACAACCTACCAAAACATTAGTAGTTAATGTTTTGTCATTTATTTAAACTAAAATAATTTAACCCAGTAAAACTATCTGCTTTTTCATTTATTATAACTCCTTAAAATCAACTTACCGAATAAGAAAAAATAAGTGTTTTTTCTAATAATCTAAACTACAAAAAGTAGACTTTTCCAAAATAATAAAAACACAGATGTATTTTTTCTAATTGTTTGATTCATATTTTAGGACTAAAATAAACTAAACTTAAGCGCAATAGAGATTTTAAATATCACAAAAATATAATTAAATGAAGTAATTACAAATAACAATAACAATAATCTTGTCTTTTAAATTACCACCTATTACATCACTTTGCAAATCAATTTCGAATAAATTTTTGGAATAATAACCAAAAATTTATAATTGCATTTAGAATTGTAACTTAAATTAAAAATTTGATACATTTGGAAGCAATGTACTAAGGCAGATACTTCAACAAAGACTGATTTTATGAAAAATAAATTTGTTTTTATAATTATAAATGATAGTTCGCCAATATACAAATCCACTAAAATATCCTCTTCATCCACTTTTATAACAGGAGTTTGCGAATCTGCTATTGTTGGCCAGCCTTCACCATTTGGCTTTTTATCTGGTTTTAACACTCCATGTATTATATATATAAGCAGAGCATCTTTTGAATCTAAAATTTAAAGAAAAAGACGACTACATTTTATTTCAATAACAATAGCATACGGGAATAATTACTTTGGTCTAAATTGGCCCATTTTTCCTTAGCCTGAAATCAGTCTGGAGCAAGGAATAAAGTTTTTCAAAGTCTATGGTAATCTAAAAAAATATGAAATTATGAAATACATATGTACTTATGTATCTTAAAAGTATTTTTATGGTGCAAAATATTCTTACAAGTTCTGGGGCAAAATTCTGTCTTTTTAACGGCCAATTATCAACTATAACTATATTAATATACTTGCAGTTAAGCAATTCGTTTAAACGTATTAGCCAGTATGTTTCCCTTTTTCCTCTCTATCTTGAAAACGGAGTTGGGATTATTCTTTGCTGAAAAAAAATATCATTTTAAAAAAATTGTGTATTTGTCTGTTAAAATTTTTAAAACCTTTAGGCTTTTTTTAACTATGGGATAAATTAAAATAATTACAAATTTTTGATGTTTTTCCCAAACAAATTTTTTTACTAACAATATTTTTTTTTGCATTTTTTTTTCAAAAATGTTTGTTAATTTTATTTTTGCAACTATTCTACTTGCTAACAATTTTATTACTCAGTTTTTCAGTTTAACTGAACCAAGAAAAAAATTAACTGTTAATTTTGACTGCACCGAAATTCCGTATTTTATTGTAGTTTTTTTTTTAACAACAAACATAAAAAGTTAAATAGAAATTTTCTTTCTAAAATAACTATATTTTCATTTATTTTTAACTTAAATGAAAACTTAGTAAATAAACTACAAACAGTTAATGCTAACATTTTTTGAGTGTACATACATACGTATGTATATCCATTTGAAATAATTATCTTCAATTTTTACATTAATTTGTCGGCTTTTCTGTCAAACTGGATATTTGAAGTTGGTAACGCCATAACAATTTCAACTAAAAACAGTTGTGTCTCACAATACCACAAACCAATTTGGTTGTGTGAAAGTTGTGTCGACTCGTAGACAACCAATCTGAGTTGAGAACAACAATAAGGGTGTTAAACGAGTATTTGCAAAGAAATTAAGCATCACTATATTGAGTAAAAAATGCACGCAGTCGTTGGGACTGCCGATTAAAGTGAAAACAAATAACACTTATAATATAAATAATCTGCTATAGCTCAAGTGGTTAGCACGTTGACTACTAAAGTATGCTCACGAGTTCAATACCCAGACGTAGCAACGTATTAATTTGCTTTATAATACATTTCTCAGCGCCCCCCTTCGTCGGTATTACCACATAGCACTAAATCGCCGACGAAGTAAAATAATTATAAATTGGCTATGCTAGCTGCAAAATAATACGCCTACATAACACCAGAGCCGCTGCAACTCCATATAGGTCACATTACATCAACTATTGGGACACTGTTTAGTTTCCAAATTCAATTTTTATTATTGTTGTTATAGTGGACTTAGCAATATAGGTTCTTTGTAAATTTCATATGTTTATCTATAACTGTTTAACATTTTGGCTATAAACATCAACTGTTGAGACACCCTTTATTTTCCAAATTAAAATTTTATACTTTTTGCTGTACCGAACTAAGCAATTAAGGTTCTTTGTAAATTTCAACCATCTGTCTATAACGGTTGAAAAATTTGGACATGATAATACATGAAATATTGAAACACCCTTTAATTTCTAATTTTAAATATTTTACTTGTTATTATAACGGACATAGTAATGTCCTATTTATAAGTGTTTGTCTGTAACGGGGACACCCTTCAATTGTTAAATTTAGTTAGGAGCTATAGCGATACGTACATTTAAATTTTAATTTGGTGCCTTTTATGGTTCATAATAAACGAAAAAACACATATGTTGTATGGGGCACCCTTTAATTTTTTAAATGATATACTTTTTTAAAATGGGATCAATCTGTAAGCATTAATTTTCCAAGGAAAAAGACAATTTCAAAATCGGTTCATCTATTATCTAACTATTTTTAATTCCTCATTAAAAAATTATTTAAATATTTATTATAAAGTTTCGTAAAAAACCTTATATTAAAGAGCATTTCGTTATTTAAAATACTGTACGTATATACATATGGAAGGATGTATATACGAGTAGATTGGTATATTTTAAATAGTCAAAATAAACTTTATTAAGAACCGTTAGAAACATTTCAATGTTTAGGTTTGAAAAAAAATGTTTGGTATCTCTGTGATACTCAACATGTTTATATTGCTCACAGTATTCTTTCCGATACATATTTTTTAAAAGTGTGTAAAAAGTCGAAATTTTATTATTGAAATAAATTGTAAAAGATATTCTTTCAACTTAGAAAGAATAAAACGGTGTTAAAACTTACTTAAAAAATGCATATATTTATTATATTTGGAAACTTATATAGGGTCCCATCAAATGTCATTAATCTTAATGATAAAAGGCTAGCGACCATAAATATTTTCTAAATTATCGGGTATATTCTGTAATCCGAAACCGAGTGAAATTGAATCCAAATGAAATTTTAAATTGTCATAACTTTTAAATCTAACAACATTTTGATATTATTTTTTATACATTTGATTAAAGACCATTCACATAACTTCCTTGATTTGTAATGTTTTAAAATAATAGGCGCAACTAAGTTATATTTTTCTTTATAAATTTATTCGATTTCAATTTCACTCGGTTTCGGATTACAGAACATACTTGTATATTAACAAAATGTATCATTTAGTTTTGTAAAAAACTTCTTTCAGTAAGGATTCAATTACGTATATACTTTATAGCATAGAAAGTGAATTAAAAATGTCACACAAATCCCCTGCTATTCACCTACGTTAAATGAGGCAGTCACTCTACAATTGCTGCCTCATATTAATTGATTTATTCCTATGATCTGGAACATTAGGATGAACTTTGCTAACTCTGAATGCTTAGACATGAATTGAACCATAAATAACAATTATTTAGGCTTAAGTTTTTTATTATAAAGAAATAATAGATACCAACATAATGTAATGCATAATAAAAAACTTAACCCTGAATAATTATTAATTCATTAATAAATAAAACTGGCCTACACTCAACTTTACCAAACCCAATGGAAACAGATATTTTTATGGACATATTACATAAAGAATAAAAGTTCAAAGAATATTCGAATCGAAAAATTAATGACTTTCGGTTTGGGGTGTTAAGTAAACTACCCCTTGCCCCTTCCCGATTATGCCCAAAATTTATACAACTCTTCATCTCCTTAAACCAAAGGCACATATTGAATTACATTTTGATATGTTATACAGTATGACCTAAAAACTATACAGCTCTTCATCTCCATATACCCAAGGCACATACTTAATTTCATTTTGATATGTCAAACGGTATCACCTGTACAAACTCCACAAAAATAGTGGCATACATACCCACCCACCCACCTACTTACCCACAGACATCATCGCGAAAATAATAAAAATTAATCCAGGAGACCTCAAAACATATAAATCCGATGAATTCCCGACCTCGATTTTTTTCATTATTACTATACTTTACCTTATTTTACGTATGATAAAGTAAAAATAGTTCAAATCAAATTAAATTTAAATTAAATATAAGTTTAATTTATGTATTATACACTTTTATTTATTTTGAAACGTTAAAATACTTGCATTTTTACTTTTCTTTCAATTACTACAGATTTTTAAATTTTAAGGAATATTTCTTACCTTTATTACCCAGTTTATAAAAAAATATCAGTTTTTTAATAAACTGGGTAATATTTTTTGAAAAGAATTTATTAATAATTTGATTTTTTCATGATTGATATCAAATTAAAGCGTTTGAAATCCCCTTTAAAATGAGCTATTACTCAACTTCCTAGGGCTTATAGAACTGGAATAAGAATATATTTAATCCTCGAGCTAATATGGAAAAAAGCGATATTTTCGTATTTTGATAACTGTATAGCTAAAAAACTGTAAGAGATAGAATTTTTTTTAAATTATATTTGGCTTCAGAAAGTCAAAGAGTATAAACAACAAAAGTTTCAATAAAATCGGAAGTCTTAAATTGAAAATAATTTTTTTTTGGTTGATTTGACATGGAATTACCCACTAGCAAAATAGCTTTCGACCAATTTCCTAATGCTTTTTGCGTAACTGATGATTGTTTTCGTACTATAGAGTTGACCTTTCGAGTTGTTCTTTAGATAGGGATTTTTATTTTTCGTTAGAGCAAAAAATCTACCGCATTTTCGTAACAGTTTATACGAAAATCGTAATACACAGTACGCATAGTTCGAACTCGTAAATTTTTTCTTTCGAATCGAATTACGCAGTCACCCCCGGGCTTTGCAATAGTAGAATTGTATTGTGTTCGTACTCAAAAAATATAATAAATATAAAATGTTACCATTTTTGGATTTTTCCTCCCAAATTTGTTAGATCTTTTTGGGTTTTTAGAATGGTAGGCTATAGCTAATAGAATAACGTCAAAAATAAAAACTAAACTGATTAGAATTTTCGAGTTCGCCGGAGGAATTATATGTATATTGCTTAAGTTACTAAATTAAAAAATCCGAGAAAACTGTTCTGTACCCCATATTAAATACATATTCAGCGTATGTCATACAATGTGGTTTTTTCTTCAAGGCAGTTGTTGTGAAAATTTGTAAAAAAAGACAGTTGCTTTGAAACAGAAATTTTTATTTCGCTTTTATTTGAAGTGCAGAGTTTTGTAAAAACAAATGATATTTAACAAATAATTACGTCTTCCATAGTATTTTTGACAGAAAGTTTGACCTTATTGTTCCTAGTTTAAATATTTGCTACCCATTTTTTATAATAAAACCATACTTTTACTAATTACATGTGTATGCATTCAGATAGCTTGAAAAATTGTTGAAAAGGATAATAATAGATTAAAAAATAAATTGTAGAATAAAAATTATTAGCAATGGCAACGTTGTTCATAATAAAGTGAAATTGAATCATGCATGGAAAGTTGTAATTACAATTATAGTACAATATAATTAAATAATTATTGTAGTTTTTGACCTTTTTTTATATTTGAATTCTATTTTTTTATATAGGATGGCATACAAAACATATAATACATTAAATAGATTATTTAGCAAACCAAAAGATAAAATAAAAAAGTTAGATATGTATAATTTAGTTTACAAAATACCTTGTAAAGGTAATGACAAAGAGAATTGTAATAAAGTTTATGTAGGTACTACAAAGAATAAATTAAAAGTCAGAATAGCTGGACATAAATCAGACCAGAGATACAGAGACAATATAAGTTTGCAAAAACAGCATTATCTTCACACTGTTCGAAAAGTAATCATTATCCTAACTTTGAAAATGTATCAATTTTAAATTTGGAAAATAATTATAAACGTCGTTATATGTTAGAAATGCTACAAATAATTAAAGTTCCAATTGAAAAAAGAATACATTTTAAAGCAGATACAGAAAATGTTGCACAAAATTATAGGCATTTAGTGCATAAAAAATAACATGAATTTGAATGAAATATTTATAATAGAAATATTAATTTTTTGTAGCATTTCCGGTTAAATTTATGTATATGAATTTGAAAATTTATTGTGATTTCTCTTAAAATGTTTGTATGTTTTTGAATATCAAAATTTTCTGTATATGTATATGTTTAAAAAAATGTTCTATCTTAATTTTTATTTGTTTTTGAAATTTTGTTTCTTGAATGTATTGAAATGTTAAATTTTTTAAATTGATTGACAACAAATTTTTTTCATTCATTTGAATTTTTTCAATCATTTAAATTTTATAACTTTTATTATTTTTATTTCCTGAAGATGCTACCCAATGGTGTAGCGAAATATTGAAAATAAAAATTGGCAAAACATTTTTATAAAAAAGAACTTGTGCTTGTTAAAAAATAGAATTCAAGTACAAAATAATTTTAACACAATTTCTAATTTTAAAATAAATTGGACAAATTTGCTGTGTAAAAGCACTATAACTATAAGATATTAAAAACAAAGTAAAATAAAGGCACCGGTGATTACATATTACAAAGATTTCTATAATTTATTCAAATAAAAAACTTAGTCCCACGTATGGTCTTGATACAAATCATATGAAACTAAATTGTATATTTACAACAAACTTTTCAAAGCAAATCACCAACAACAAACATAAACTATTATAAAATAAGTTGACGATAAACCCTATAACATGATAACAGAGTCTTGTGAATTGAAAAAATATTATTTACTTTTAATTTTTCTTAAAATTTATTTAAAAAAATATTTAATGAAAGAAACACAAAATAATTATTTCCAAAAAATATTAAAATCGGAGTGATTTATTATTGGGACAACATATTCATACAGCTATCGCGCTAGTGCTTAACTAGTTCATCATCTTCTACTTAGAACTTAATACTTACTTACTTACTTACTTAGGTGGCTATTACAGAACATTTGTTCCTGTAGCCGAACGTAAAATAGATTTCCAAGCGCCTCGATCTTCTGCGCTTCTTTTCCAGTTTCTGACACCAAGTTTCGAGATGTCTTCTTCAACTTGATCTTTCCATCGAAGTTTCGGTCTTCCCCTTCTTGAACCGTCACCAGGTTCGTATTCAAATGACTTTCTAGCTGGAGCATCTTCATCCATTCTCACAACATGACATAGCCAACGCAATCGTTGTAATTTGACACGTTTGACTATGTCAATGTCAGCATACAGCTCATGGTTCATACGACACCGATATTCTCCGCCAGCGCATAGATTTTACGAAGCATGGGTATCTGCTTTCGCAAATACCCATGGTTCGGAACAATATAACAGCACGGGTAGTATCAGTGTCTTGTAGAGAGTGATATTTGTCTGTCGAGAGGTGGCCTTGTTTTTAAACTGCTTACCAAAGTATCTCAAAACTGATGTTGTTTGTTTTGTTACTGGCGGTACCTAACTAGATAAAATCGCTGACTACCTCAAAGTTGTAGTTTTCAACTTCCACTATCTGCCCGAGTCTAATGGACGTCTTGTGCGTTGATACCATCAACTTGGTTTTATCGCCGTTCACTGCGAGACCCACTTTGGCAGATTCTTTTTCGATTTTTTCAAAGGTGGCAGTTACCGCTCGCAATGTTCGACCCATGATGTCTATATCGTCAGCGTAAGCGAGTAACATGTGTTGTTTAGAGTATAGTGTGCCAGTTATATTCATATTCGCATCCCGTATAACCTTTTCTAGCAGGATATTAAAAAGGTCACACGTTAGACTATCGCCTTGTCTGAAACCTCATTTGCTACTAAATGGTTCGGAGAGGTTTTTTCCTATTTTAACTGAAGATCGCATATCAGTTAAGGTCATCCTGCACAGCCGTATTAATTTTGTAGGGATACCAAACTCAGACATGGCTTGAAACACCTTTGAACGTATGGGGCTGTCAAAAGCAGCCTTGTAGACGACAAATAGATGGTAGGTATCGATCTGTTTTTCTTGGGTCTTTTCCAGAATTTGACGTAAGGTGAAAATCTGGTCGGTGGTGGATTTGCCAGGTCTAAAGCCACATTAATATGGCCCAATTATCTCGCCAACTTTAGATTTTAATCTTTCACACAATACGCTGGAAAGTATTTTGTATGCGATGGGAAGGAGACTTATTCCTCTGTAGTTGGCGCATATGTCGCCTCCGGTCTTAAATAGTTCGGCTGGTAACCCATCGGCTCCTTCAGCCTTATTATTCTTCAGCCGAGTAACTGCTACTTTGACCTCATTTTGGCTAGGTGGTATACACTCAATACCGTCATCCGGGATTGGTTCTGGGGTATCTTCGTCACCGCTACTATCTGATACCAATAGTGTGGAAAAATGTTCCCTCCACTTCCTCAGCACATACTCAGTATCTGTCAGCAGATTACCTCCTTCATCTTTACAGGAGGATATGCTTGTACCAAAGCCATCAGTTTATTTTTTCACTCTTTGGTAGAATTTTCGGACCTTATTCTGACTCCTGTACATCTCGCTTTGCTCACACTCACGTCTTTCCATGTCTCTCTTTTTTCTGCGGAATAGACGTTTCTCCTCTCTCCTTTTCTCCCGATACTTCTCCCTTGCATTGCGTGTTGCTACTGAATGCAGGTTTGCCCTGTATGCGGAATTTTTCGCTTCAGTAGCATTACGACACTCTTGGTCGTACCATGGGTTTCTTGGGGGAGGCTTCTGATACCCAAGTACGGATTTTGCGGCCTTTTCCATAGAGTGGGCTATAATTTGCCATTGCTCTGCAATATTATCGGGACAAGAAGTGCTTTCTTGAAGCAATTGGGTCAGTTGAGTGGAGTATGCTATTGCCGTCTGTTGTGTTTGCAGCTTCCCGACGTCCAGCTTCCGCGCTGTGTCAAACCGTACGTTTCTCGCAACATTTAACCGGGAACATTTAACTTAGAACTTAATAGACTAAGCAAAATTTAAACTTGTAAAGAAACCACGGCTTACCTCAAGCCTATGTGAATCTGATTTTAATTTTACCTATACTGCTTGAGAAATTGTTTCAATCAATCGAAGATTGCATCTGCAGAAACCATAATTGAATGAAAATTTAATAGAAACATATCACCATGCATGAAAATTTCTCACAATTTGGCGTGACGTTACACACTTTTGAAACTTAATATAAAATTAACTATTAGTTTAATAACCAAGTTTTAAAATGCAAAAATTCTTACTTGCTATCGTCAGCGTAGAAATAATGAGAATAAATACTTTTTTGTCTGACATGACGTTATGTTATAATACCATTAAATGCAAAAAAAAATACCGCTATTTGATATTTGGTTGCTTTTATGCATTTATTTACGCTAAGTGGGGAATTTCACAATACCTGTTGGACATGTAAATTGTAAAGAGAAGATACCCTTCGAAAGACGTCTTGATATTTCAAGACGTCTTAATAACTTTATCGTATTGACCTCTACACAGCATCGAACCGTTCATATGATACACACATTAAAAAAAACAGAAGCATTTAAAAAAGACACAAATTACAAGTTAAGATGATGGTCTTCAGTTGTATTTTTCCAAATACTTGGAGTATTTGCTCTTTATTTTTACTGACACGAGGCTTTATTACGAACAAATACTGTTTTGTCAGTATTTAAATACACGAACTTCTCTATTTACTTCGTGCTACGAACAGTATACGACAGTATTTAATGTCGTTGTAATGCAAGGAATATGTGTGCAATCTATCCCTGCAGATAATATTGGGCTACATGTTCCATTGTAACTGATATGGACTAGCTACAACATGGTCCTATGTAATGCATTCATGGACCAATGTATTTTCCAACAAGGATTTGTTGTTAAACGACAACTGTCCCCGTTTTATCGATTGCATAAAGTGTTGCCAAGAGCTTTAAAGTTCGTGCAGGCCTCTATTAGATACTAAAACCAATGGCCCCTAATCATAGTCGCACACTAAAGTCGGTTCTATTTAAAAACGACTAAAAACATTTTTTTAAATCAAATAATTAAGTTTTAGTGCAAAAATTTATAACTCACTATGATTAATGTTGATTGAGGAGAAAATTAATGAAATAAGTCTCCACTATCACTAAGTGCGAGTGAAGATTGCAAAATTAGTGCACTACCCACAACTATGATAAGTATACATTATATTTTTCAATGAATTTAATTACAACACTGTTTCCTTTTATAGAGCTATGTCTATTTTCTTAAAATATAATAGTTAATACTTTTGTTAACTATTTTTCGTAAAATTACAACCTTTAGTAATAAATCCACTAATTTGCTGAAGACTGATTTCGCAATGCTTTTTTAAACACTACAACGCAAAACACGACGAAACAGTTATGCGTACATAAACTTTTGAAAAATACATTGCATTATTTGACAGCAATGTTGTCGTGCAGATTTTCCAAGGCGAATTCATACCAGGTGAAGGCGATAGCCCAGCTGACTATTTTTTGGTCTCATTTTTTTGCTAATGTCTTATCAAAAATACATTGTTTTATATTTGCTAGTCTAATGTCAAAGCTGTTGTTTTGTTGTAGTTGTCGTACTGCTCACACCTGGTATGAATTCGCCTTGCGATTGTCAATATTTTTTGGCGATCAAATTTTGGAATTGTCGACATGGCGATTTTTAAAATAGCTGGCGATATTGTTATCGATTTTTCATTGACTATTAGCCAAAATTAGCAACTGAATTAAGGAATATCAAAATGGATAACAAAGAAATTGAAGTTTTAAAAGTAAATTGTTTTTCATATTTAAATATGATTTTACTTCTGGAAACTGCATACTTTCAATACTTTAAAGTTCACGATCATCTATCCATTTTCATATTTAAAAATGTTTTTCATATCTAAAGATTATTTTATTCTGGAAACTGGAAACTTTATTTAAATTTTACAAACATCTTTCGATTTTAAAATGTTGCAATTCCTTTGCACAAACAAATTTCTTGTTTTCAAAATTTTTTATAAATCCTAACATACCTTTGGATACTTATCAACCACAATAGAAAATATAAACTTTTGTTATAGAAAGATTATAAAAATGTGATATTCTATCTAATTACATACATACATATGTATATATACATATATATACATATATATACATATATATACATATATATACATATATATACATATATATACATATATATACATATATATACATATATATACATATATATACATATATGTACATTCGTTTTGTACGTGATGTGAAGGTAATTCCAATGAATTTTTTATACTTATTTTTACATACAAAGGAAGTTTTGAAGTAAGGATTAAGTTCGTTTTATTCTCTCTTAAGTTTTTTTCATATTATTTATTGTATCATCAATGTGTATGAACTAACAATAAGTACTCATATCTTAAGTCTAAAAGAAAAAATTTAAAGAACAGCAAAACAGAATTAAAATTCAGTCAAGCCAATGCTAGACAAAGGAATTATGTCGTCATTTGTGGGTCATCCTTCTGATTAATTAATGGCACGTTTAGGTCTTTTGGAATGTTCGTCTTTTAATATTGGTAATAGGTCTTTCTGAATGTTCGAATTTATAATATACCAGGGTGCCTTGAATTTTGTCTACGTTAGAAGCTGAGGCAGTACCAATGCCATAGCACCATATTGTTTTAAGGATTCAATTAATTGAAAGAATATTTTTTTACAAATTAGTTGATTAATTTTAAAGAAAAATTGGATTTTTTTTTAAATTATATGCTGATAATTACTGAATGGAAAGATCGATTTCAATAATCATTTCCACCAAAACTCGACTTCGAAACACATGCTATGAATTTTAAGAATTAAAATAGGGCATGTGGCACACATCTGTTGGATCTTTAGTAATTTTTAATAAATTTAATCACCATAAAATATATTCTAAATAAGAACACGGTGACAAATACCTTAAAGATGGGTATATTCAGGTCTCCATTTTTAATATAATAACCAACAAAATATTTATATATTTTTCATACATATGAAATTTATAGTCAATAATTTAAATTACAAATTAGGTGACATATTTTGGCGACTTTTTTATTTTTGTCGAATTTTAGCTATTTTGATTAAATTTATTTTTTGTGATTTGTTAAAAATATTTTTTACATTAAAAAATATTGTATATGTTAGAGGCAAATTTGAACAAAAACCTGTTTTGGCGTTTTTGCCGATTTTTCACATCGATTCTGGCCAAATATGTGCAAATAAATCTGACAACCCTAATGCAGTATTGTTTTGCCTCTTTAACGCTTCTGTTTGCAATGTTGCTTTGCAAACTGCGTTTATAAAGGCAGCTACAATAAAGGCCGGGGCACATAAAATCCGTCATACGGTTAGCGGCATTTAGACGGTCGAACGCGGCCTGATGAGAGAGAGAGTTTAGCATTTACATCAGCCGAAGTTTGTCAAGCATCATTATACAAAAGACACTGAGCAGTGAGGTTCTAAAATGGCGCGTGAATTAGTTGCTGCTTTGGAAATTGATGAATTATTGCAAGACGACAATCAGAAAAAAGAAAGAAACGAATTTGGACAAAAAAAAAAGGTTTACGAAAAGACAAAAACGATCCCACACAAAATTTTGAAAGAATTGGCAATAACGGCACCTGACGATTATAAAAATTTCCTTTATAATAATTGACAATACCAATTAAATAATATTTTTGCTTATTCGCCTACCTGCCATTTTTTAATTTGAATTTAGGCAACAAATTTTTCCATATACAAATGTAGATATGTATGTATGTACATAAATAAAACTCTAATAAAACCCTTTACATTTATTAAATAAATTTAAAAATAATTTTTTTGTTTTTTAAAAGTTTGAAGACTAATTTTAAAATTAAATTAGCTGAAATACATACTACATAATAATCTATAGTTAAAATTTTAGATAATTTAATCTATAACTATAAAAATATAAATCTATAAAAAATATAAACACTTTAGCACATTTTAATTAAAATGGAATTTTTTGGAAGCATGATGTTTCTTTATTGCGGCGTGTGCAATTAATTTTGAAAATTTGCACTGCCATTATTATTTACATCAACTTTCTCATTTATCCAATCCCTTAATTTTTGGTTAGTTTTCAATTCTTTTCTAAATTTTGTCCATCTACATATTAACTTTTTTAGCATATTTAATCATTGTCTATGTATATCTATAAACATAATAAAACGGTAACTTTCGGTCTGTGTTCGCATCACGCAAAAACTGCTGAATGAATTTTAATATGATTTTATTGGGATGTGGCTTAGTACTTTGGTTCAAATATAGGATACTATTTTTCCTTCAAAATATCTCATTTTCAAATAAAAATATAGAAAACTAGTGAAAGTACACAATTTTAGCGATTCAATAGTACTGCAAACTTGGCAACAACTTTTATTTTTGTTAGCGGGAAATTTTAAACACTATTTACAGAACTCAACAACAGATTTATATACAGCCTAGGTTCCTGAGTAATTACTTAGGGTAGCTTTATTTGGTAATTTACGTTATTTAACCAATAAAAAAGAATCGATTAGGATTTCGAATATTTATTAAGACAAAAAACTTAAATTTATTTAAATACAAACTATAGTTGAGTTAAACGATCTTAAACGCGTTGTGTTGTAAAAAGGAATGGGAAGAATTCAGCTTTTTTGGTCGTGTTCTAGTGCTAAACAAAAAACATTTTTTAGCACCCGGGTAGTTGGTGCGTTGAGTAGCCGGTATCACAACGGTGATGCCACAGCATTCCCCCCGCCAGAGGGAGATCATCTGAACCTCAAAGGAATATTTATTAAGACAAAAAACTTAAATTTATTTAAATACAAACTATAGTTGAGTTAAACGATCTTAAACGCGTTGTGTTGTAAAAAGGAATGGGAAGAATTCAGCTTTTTTGGTCGTGTTCTAGTGCTAAACAAAAAACATTTTTTAGCACCCGGGTAGTTGGTGCGTTGAGTAGCCGGTATCACAACGGTGATGCTACAGCATTCCCCCCGCCAGAGGGAGATCATCTGAACCTCAAAGGAACCGTAACACGGCGACCACTTGAAGTAGTTCTAGGTTGTGTTATTTCAGGTGAAAAGTTTAAAGCTGTGCTGGAGTTGAGATCGTTGTTGCTAGGAACTTTTTGACTTAAGCTATCAGGTAAAATTTCTTGTTGCTCACTGCTGTCCTGGCAATCGCTGGGTACATCTGGAGCACGTGAGCAATCGATGAGATCAGTGGTTTCGGTAAAAGCCGGTTTTAAACGGTCGATACTGATGTTGTTTGGTCGACCTCGTATCAAAATTGTAAAATATTTGTCGAAGCGTTTTAAAATTTGGTATGGACCGTCGTAAACTTTATTTATTACTGAATAACTTTAGTAACTTTACATTCATTCATATCAACTCAATATTTAATATTTTATTTTAATAAAGGAAAATAGTTTTTAACGCGATCCATTAAATCTTGTATTAAAGAACATCATATTTATCTATTTTTATCCTCTGACGACACATTGCGTAGTTATTCGTCAAAAAGAACGGACGTGGATTTATAAGCTCGCAATAAACGTTAAAAAACACAAAATTTAGTGAATGAACATAAGCAGTAGAAATGATTATGTTCTACTAAATGCTGACGAAAATAGTGAAAACATCGAAATAAATAAATAAAAAAACTGATGTTTTTAAATTCTACAACAATTTACCACACACGTCCTTGTTCCCGTTGTTGCTAAGTAGTGATAACAAAATAAATGTGAATAAATGGTCGTCGCCTTTTAAATACAGTACGACACAATAATGGACAGTGCCCAAAAACCTAAGTGGGAATGGATAGATACGTGACAGTATTAAAAAGGGGACGAAGCCCTAAATCTTCGCAACTATCATCAATGTCTAAAGTACATAAAGATAGGGATTCCAATGGAATAAATTCCCAAAATCGTTTTGCTATCTCAGATAGTGTAAGAAGTCGTCTAATTTATTTGAGGTAGCAAAATTCGAACGATCTAATAAAGAAGTTAATTTCAGTTATTGCGGAGAACTCATTATATGTTTTTCCTAATAAACGTGGTACCATAAACGAGACAAAAATACAAGTAATTGACGAAACCAATTATAGTGAAATTGTAAATGATTTTGAAAACTGCAAAAAAAAACTTTTATACCTATCAATTTAAGAGCAGCAAAGGTCTACAGGTAGTTATTAAAGGTATATATTCATATGTTGATCCAAAGGATATAATATGTGGCCTTTAGAAAGTGGGATTTAAAGTAAAAAAATTATACAATCTCTAAAGTAGAGAACGTGTGGCCCAATCACTTTTCCGAGTTGAACTGGAACCTGGAGATATGATATTAAATAAAAATGAAACGCACCCTATATACAATTTGAAGTATCTTTTGAACAATCAAGACCCGTCCAGTGTCTAAATTGCCAAGAATATGGGCACAATAGGGCATACTGTAAGTTACCACCGGTTTGCGTTGTTTGTGGCGAGTTACATTGTTCCGCTCAATGTGATAGGTCAAGGGACGACAGGAAAGTTAAAAAATATAGCAATTGCGGTGGAAATCAAACTGCTAACTACAGAGGCTGTCCAGTTTATACTATGGTAGAGAAGCGGTCTCAAAAATGAAATACTCCTTCTAAGCAACCCCCAGTTAGCCCAACCAACAACCCAACATGTTCCATACGCGGATATGTTTAAAACCAACAACAATCCAAGGCAAAAAGCCAAACCGATAACTAATTCTACTCCAAATTTGCTCCCAGAACCTCTTTAGGTTCAAACACCATCTGGAAATTATATTATATAGACATTAGTTCATTCATGCGAGCTCTATGAGCATGTTTAAAAATATGTTTCTGGAACGCAAACGGCATACGCTAACACAAAAATGAACTCGCGTACTATCTTAATAATCAATAAATTGATGTCATGGCGATTTCAGAGACTCACTTAACAACAAATAGCTTTTTTAAAATCAATGGCTATATATTATATGATACTAAGGACCCCTGTGGCAGAGCATGTGGTGGTTCAGCAATACAAATAAAGGCTCGAATAAATCATTATTTACTGTGTGACTTTTGTGAGGACTATCTTCAAGCAACAAATATCTGCCTTGAAGAATTTCATCAAAATTTTGTTATTTCTCCAATTTATTCACCTCCTAGATTTCAAGTATCAGAGAGTCAGTATAGCAACTTTTTTAAATTACTAGGTCCCTGTTTCATACCATAAGGCGACTACAACGCTAAGCATACGTTTTGGGGATCACGTCTAATAATTCCAAAAGGTCGTGTTTTGTTTGACACAATTTTAAAATTGCATCTAAATATGATATCGAGTGGACAGCCCACCTATTGGCCTACTGATCAGCAAAGAATACCGGATGTTATTGATTTCGGCGTAATTAAGGCTATTCGAAGAAAAATTATTAAAGCTGAAGCAGCACTTGATTTATCCTCGGATCATTCACCTATATATGGGACCAACAAAATATTGTATCACCAACTACTACAAGCATATACTGCACAGTGGGAAAAATGCACAATCTGGCGTGCAAGACCGTTTAACTCAACTTTGGAAGTACTTAGAAATATGAAATTCAGTATGAAACAAGAATATCAAACAGGCGGTAGTTCAGTAAAAGTGTGGGCGGTATTTCCTGGGCTAGGCACATTTAACGTTGGTTAATATTTAACTCATATGATAAGTAAATTTCATTACTTACTTCTTTACATAACTTTGTGTAATAAAACATATAAAAACACAGGTAGATTTAACCAGTGCCATGACATAATTTCCATGGACCTTATGACACCCAAAAATGTGACATAATGTCCAAGGACTGAACTAAATTTTAATAGGTCTGCGGAACCGAGTAGATGAAGTTCGTGGATTTTGCCACAAAATTCCATTATTAGATTTTAGCTGCAATGGTACAAGGCATACTGCAAAAAGATGTTGGTCTGAGTTATGTTTGTTAACATCGTTAAACTTTTGCTTATAGTTTGAATGACAACTGCTTCCATCACATCCCCACTTATATGTCATGAAAAGTTCAACAGATTTTGTTTGATGCAAAACGACACTTTGAAGATCTGCTATTCTTTCAACTGTTTTATCGACTAAACTGAAACATCTGCTGAAACATCTGAAAAAATCATATTACTTGGATAGCACTTGGATATGTTTGCTTTTCGGCTTTTAGCTCCTATTTGCATATTCATATATGTGTGTTTGGTATAATCTCCGTCTATAAATAAAGCCAGCGCCTCTTCGGGAGTATATGCAATAGCCATCTCAGCCGTGTTGAAGACTTTTTTTATTTTAGTCGCTCTCTGCGGGGAAGCATTTAATTCACCCAACATTTTAGCAGCATCTCTTTTTCCCGATTTGTACAAGCTGACTTTAGCAGCCAGAACCAATTCATCACTCGACTTATCGGCTACAAGCGGAGCAACCTGATAAAGTTTAGTCCTCTTACTTTTTCCAGGGGAAATTGCTTGGGATAAGTGAGAAACAGAAGCAAGACAATTGATATTTATTGAAACGTTGGCAACGATTGCAAAATTTAATTCACTTTTTAACCACTTTTCCCACTTAGTCTCAAAAAATTATTTATTTCTCTTTACATTTTTCCATTTCACACCAAGATTAGGAACAAATCGGGTAACAATTTGCTTAACTTTTTTGTACTTTTCATTATTTTCGTTTTTCATACCGACTTTATTCATAACATACTCTAAAATAATTTCTGATTTGTTTTTCTTTCCAAGCGTGTTTAACCAAACATTGAACAATTCCTCTCTTGTTATTGACATTTTAAATCAGCAAAAGTTCATTAGCAGGAATTAGCAGCTAATCTTTTAATTTTTTCAAAGCCCAAGAATCACTCTTTAAAACGTATAAAAAATCTCGACCGGATTGAGGTGGATCACTAACTAAAAACCTTTCCGAGTATCACTGGTTTCTTTAAAACTCAATTTACTTAGGCATATATTTTGATAACGTTTTTTTAGCGAACAAAGTGTCAAATATTTTTTGAAATTAAATAGTAATTAAAGCACACCATGGAGTTAATAAATAATAAAAAAAGTTTTTATTTTACTTTCTCCAATCGTAGAAAGAAACTTCTTTTAAATAACTTAACCTGCTTAAAATGACCTCACAATGTTTCATAAAATATTTGTTCTTCTTTCATTGCGTATTGTACAGTTAATTTTGCAATAAACTTTAAAAATTGAATACCGCTATAAAGGGTGGAAACATCTAATGCGAAAACAATATGAAAATTATGTTTTGCAAATATACTACTTTTTGACTTATTGCACACCAGATTGGATATTTGGCCCACAGTATACTGGTTGAATTATAGAAAATGTCTCAGTACGCATTGTTCGGAAAACGTCCCACTAAAAACACCAGAAGACGTATAGCTACGTCTTATTTATTTTGACAAAACCTCAAATCAGCTGTTCAACTTGCAAAAGTAACCCGGCAACTAGGCAGATTTAATCACATATATTCTGTAGATGTCGAGCGGCTATTGACAGAAAAAAGAAAACTTCCGAGGGATCTCCTCAACACAAAACCAGACTTAAAGATTGCACGAAGCGGCGAAGAGAGCTACTAGAATCTCGAAGAGTAGCATCTCTGAAAAATTACCTAGCAGATCTGGACCCAACTCAACAATCAAATTATTCATTATGGCGTGCATGTAGAAACCTTAAAAGACCAGTCCTACATAAGCCTCCATTACGAACTTTTTGTGGATACTGAAAAAAGCAATATATTTGTTGGTCATCTAAAAAATTTTGTTACTCCAAATGTCTCCACTGATATAGCTGAGCTGCCACCTGTCGATATTAGTCCGGCAGTTACCCTAAGGTTTGAGCTTAGAGATATTGAAAGATGAATAACTGATTTATAAACTAAGAAAGCTCCTGGCATTGTTATTCGAATTGTATAGCCAAAAAAAAAAAAAATATTCTTTATGTTTTTAATGCCATTTTACGTGTTTTCTACAGAGTGGAAGATTTCTTTGATAACTATGATAAGCCAGAAAGAGACCACACAAAGGTAGAATCATACAGACCCATAAGTCTTTTACCAAACATATCAAAGCTGTTTGAGAGAATATTAATAACTAAGCTGAACCCAATTCTGACCGCGAAAGGATGTATTCCGAATCATCAATTCATCTTCAGAAAATATCATAGTACGATCCAAACACACAGATTAATAAATGTAATTAAAAAGACCTTTGAAGAAAAAAATACTGTTCTGCACGTATTCTCAATGTTTCTCAAACATTTGACAAGGTTTGGAACGAAGGCCTAATATATAAGTTAAAGCTGAACTTGCCCGAAAATTTATACAAGCTGTTAGAAAATTATTTAACTGATCGCAAGTTTATCCTAAAAGAAGGATAAACTTGCGAAGAGCCGGGGAACTCCGGCTTTAATGAGCTGTATACATCAGATATGCCAATTAGCACCCCAGTGCACACATCAACATTTGCTGATGACACAGCTTCCTTAAGTATTCACGAAAGCGCCCAAGTAGCATCACATCATTTACAAAACCACATAATCAATTTAGAAAAATGGTTGAAGAAATGGAGAATGTACTCACATACTCACTTTCACACTGCGTAGGGACTCATGCTCCCTGTTAGCATAAATAATCGAATGATACCTCATCCTTCGGACTTCAAATACCTCTTGACCGGTGCCTTTTTTGGAAAAACCACATAGAATCAAAGTTAACACAAATGAAGTTAAAAGCAGTGCAACTAAACTGGCTTATAGGCAGAAATTCTGCTCTCACCTTAGATTGAAAACTTTAATTGTACAAGTCAATTCTAAAAGCAATTTTGTGGTTTGGCATTCAATTATGTGGAACTGCCTCAGCTAACAATGTAGAAAAACTCCAATGGCGCCAAAATAAGATTCTACGAATGATCACACTTGCTCCCTGGTATATAAAAAACTCGAACATTCACAAAGATCTAAACGTGCAACCAGTTAAAGCAGTAATAGCTAAATATGTAGTAACGTTTTAAAGAGGCTTGAAACACATCAAAATCCGCTGGCCCGCAACATACTAAATGAACGTCTAAGAAGGAGGACATTGCTTCTCTCGCCCAAACTTCAGATGGATGACAGCAGCAATCGTGAAACATACAATTTTTTGTCTAGCACTGGCTGCACTTAACAAGTATATTTATTTTTATTTTAGACTTAAGATATGAGTAATTATTGTTATTAGTTCAAAATATTGAAGATACAATAAATAAATTATGAAAAAAGAAATCCTCTGACGCAACAGTGTGCTCCACTCTAGATTACATACATCACCATGAACGCCACCGAATTCATGTCATAGCTGTTACTGAGTAAAAATTGATAAATTTATATTTGCATACCATGTCGTTTAGAATTATTTATTTTTGTGTTATAAGAATGTATTTGCCATCAATTATTCTTAAGCCACAATCAGTGTATAAGAAGGGCAAAATAATAAAAAATCTATTCAGTTTTAAGCTACAAATGGCACAGGACAAGGGAATTAAAACATTAGATATTTTAATGAATAAAATAGAAAAATGAATTTTTCTTAGTTAGACTTACAAGTTCAATAGGGTTGAAAGAATTTTTTTCTATTATCTAAATTTAGTTGGTTAAATAAATGATGTTTACAACTCAACAGAAACCAGAGTGTAGATAGATAGAAAGAATGCTGAAGAAGAATGTAGAATGATTAAATTAAAAAGTTTCTTATTTTCTTTCAAAATTTATTTATATAATAAACTAGCTATTCCCGGTGCGCTTTGCTACACCCATCCACAAAAAAACACAATAAACACTTGTAAGAAAAGTATGACCAAATTTTAACGCGAAAACGCACGCTATTCTCAAGTCAAAAATGTCCTCATCCAATCTGTTTTTTGATAGACTATACGTATTAACACGATAACAATTTTTACTTTTAATGGGATGTGCCACTCCCAGTATTCTTATCCAGTCTGTATTTTGCTAGACTATACACATTAGTATGAGGGTTACTTGTGTAAAGTTGCAAAACTCTATACCTAATGTAGTTCTCTAGGTACACGACAATAATTTTTCACTTTATATAGGAGGTACCACGCACTCCATTCAAATTCAGTCTGTGTTTCTCTACACAATGTATCTTAATTTGGGGGTTACTGATGCAAAATTCCATGACGCTACCTATTGAAGTTCTCTAGATACAGGATAATAATTTTTTACTTTGTATGGGGGGTACCATGCTCACTGTCCCAATTCAGCCTATGTTTTTCTAGAGTATCCGCATGGGTAGGGGTTTACTTTCACCCACTTTGAAGACCATACCTATTATAGTTCTATATATACACAATAATAATTTTTCACTTTGTATGGAAGGTACCACGCCCACTGTCCCAATTCATTCTGTATTTTGGCAGAATATGCGCCTTAGCACAATGACTACTCGTACAAAGTTTCAAGGCGCTATCTATTGCAGTTCGACAGGAACACGATAATAATTTTTTACTTTGTATGGGCGGTACCACGCCAACTATTCCGGCTATAACTCATAAACCAATACACATACAGAGACCGTTTGTACATAAAAACCTTGGTATTGACGTCACCTTTCATATAAACTTTGCAGAAGCAAAATCGGTTCTCACATACCAGAGAACATTAATTTCTAACACAATGCAACTTTTTTTCTATATATAGATAAAGTGTAATTACACACTAAAAAGAAATGCAATCAAGTTATATAAAGACACCAGAAAATGTGAGTTCGTTTTAGAATCAAAAAACTTCTTATAATTCAGTGTTCAAAACAGAATGACAATGCAATCAAGTTATATAAAGACACCAGAATATGTGAGTTCGTTTTAGAATCAAAAAACTTCTTATAATTCAGTGTTCAAAACAGAATGACAATTAAAAAAAAAATTAAATGCAGTGATTAATTCTTGCCCGTCATAATACACGCATTGCTATAGGTGAAATTAAGGCCATTATGTTCTATTAATTATACTATTTAATTATTTAATACATATGTATATATATAGTTCCAGTAGTTCCTACTTTATTAAAAAATCATGTATTATTTAACCTTCAACTTTTGATATAGTTAAATTTTTTTTTTTCAGTGAATTGCGAAAAGGCGTTCGCTGTATTCAAAGCTATACAAGGCGTTGCATGGATTTACAGCAACGAAATCAATTCAATAAATTGTACCACGGAACCAACCAGTTCATAAGGGATTTATGCAACAAAGGAGAGTTTCAGGACGGTAAGTGAAATGGTCTTGAAAAGTTTTAATGTTTGCCTAATGTTTTTTACATTATTGTACTTATATTTAATCTACAAAATGTTCCTAGGACTTTTCAAAAAATAATGTTGTAACTAATTTAAAAAGTTAAGAAAAACAAACATACATATACATATAGTTAATCAATATGGACAATTTTATTTATTGTGTTAAATAGCGTTTTAAACTAAATTAATTTTTCATTCATTGTAGTATTTTTAATTTTTATTAAGAAATTTTTGAATTAGGATAGAAAAAAAGTTTAATAAAAGGCCCGTTAATGTATTACCTTAAAAACGAAACTTATTTAAGACTTTTAGTTTTATATCGTCGCGTTAAATCTTAAACCACGTAAGCGCCAAGAAGTCGTTTTTCAGAAAACGAAAAAAAACTTAATAACTTCTTTAATATGGGTTTCAAAATAATTTTTTTTGCAAAACATGGCTGTGCTCTCTGAAGGGTATAGAAACTTTTTTTTTTTAATTTGTTACTTACAATTAATTGTAGCCAAATTTATCGCTTACGTGGTTTTGACGCAAACAGCAAATTTCTGTATGTAAATAAACATTTATTTTTGTATTTATCAAAAAAAAAAAAAAACTTTTAACTTTACTAAAAATGCTCCAATTAGCCTGCAACTTTCATGATTTTTGTAAACTTAAATACAAAAAACTTAGTGGTAGAGACTTTAACATTTCCAACTTGAAATATAGAGACCATTGTATTTTGCATGCAAATGTCATTTGTACGGCGCTTACGAGGTTTTGAAAATGGATTTATTTATTTTTCATACAAACTTGCTAAGATGAGAATGTAGTCTGGTGGCAAATGTTATTTTCTACCATAAAAACCAAAAAAGTCAATTTCGAAAAAATGTCGCTTACGTGGTTTAAGAAGAAACGCGACGATATGTGTTTTGTGTTTGTGCGTTGATAGGTAGATCTGCAAAACTATCGACAGTCGGCCCATTCGATAGTTTCGATAGTTCTGGGGCGAAGTGTGGCAATTTAGCAACAAGAATGCACCTCCATGTATTTTTTTAGATGCTATTGATTTGTTTAACCACATTGCGACACTGGGAGTGAATTTTATATAGACGGTCAAGAGTAAAGTCGTCTAGTAAAACATTAATTTTTGAAAACCTTTTGTTATCATTCAGCTCGAGGTGAGCTCGGAATTTGCTAAATTCCGGGAAAAAGATTTTTCATACGCACTGGAATGATAGCAAACGATTTCAAAAAACATTCTATTATGTTATTAAAAGTTTTTTGGTTAATATTAAAGTTTTATTTGTAATATTTCAAAACAAAACAGCTGAAGCAAAAGAGCTGATTTTGAATATTTAAAATTCTCTCTCCCGTTTTATTCCCTACCCCAGGTTAGGTTAGGTTAGGTTAAACGGGCCGCCCGCAAAAACGCGAGTTCCCTCGGAGGCCAATAAGGCCCATTGTGATGCCCCAACGATCGTCAACCCCCACCATTCCCTAAAGAACTCCGATACCGGTGGTTCTTGTAAACCACCCGGAGCTTTTCACAAAGCCTAATAGGCTACTCAGTGTCACATCCCTGAGACAGTCCAGGTCCTGGAAGAATCTTTGACCCAAAAATTTGAGCCTACGCTCTTGAAGAGCCGGGCAGTCACAGAGAAGCTGTTGAACCGATTCCTCCTCTTCCTCATCCATACAGCTTCTGCAGCACCCTCCACGAGAGATTCCCATACGCTCCGACATACGTCCGATCATACAGTGTCCCGTTATAACACCAACCAGGAGTGCTAACGAGCTTTTCTCGAGGATTAGTAGTGCCTTTGTCCTTTTTTCATCAATTGAGGGCCAAAGGATTCTAGATAATCTGCAAGTGGTTAGTATAGACCACCTGCGTGCCGTTTCCTTCAGCGACCATTTTCCCAGTATGTTAGACATTTCGGCCAATGGGATATTGATTTCCCCTTGGGCAACTGTCACATCCAGATTCGAACCGTTCCTCGCACATTGATCGGCCATCTCGTTTCCACGAATGCCCTCATGTCCTGGAACCCACACTATCATTATACGATGTCGTTCAAGTAGGGCTAAAGATTGTATGCAAGCTAACACACATTTAGATTTCACTACTTTTGAGTTAAGGGCCTTAATGGCGGCTAGACTATCTACGAAAATATCGATAGTCGACGCCTCCATCGCAAGTTCCTCAATTTTCCTTGCCGCTACTGATATAGCATATATTTCAGCCTGGAACACGGTGCAGGTATCGGGAAGCCTAAGTGAAATTGAAAGATCAAGATCCTCAGAGAAGATCCCCGATCCGGTCCCCGTGTCTATCTTGGAGCCATCCGTAAATATTGAAACCGCATTGTTCCGAATTACAGAGTTCTTCTTCCATTCATCCCTGATAGGAATTTTCACGACAAACGATTTGTCGAGGTCCATAACAGGGGTTAAGTAATCAGTCTGCTCCCTCAAGATATTGCCACCCACCTGTCGTAGGATGGTGCCATGTCCAACACGACAATGCCTTAATTCGCCCAACTCCCTGAGTCTTAAGGCCGACCTGGCAGCGACGTGTTTGATATAGACATCTAGAGGGGTCAAATCCAGCATTGTCCCCAAACTGGCCTGTGGAGTTGACCTCATCACACCAGTAATGGAGAGACTCGCTAACCTTTGGACCTTATCCAGAGGAGAGAGGTGAACTTTAGTGTCCACCATTCTCCACCAGACGAGTGCTCCATAGGTGAGGATGGGCCTAATCACTGCCGTGTACATCCAGTATACCATGTACGGTTTTAGGCCCCATCTCCTGCCAAAGGTCCTTTTGCATGCGTAAAAAGCACATAGGGCCTTATTCATCCTGCCCTCAGCATTACGTTTCCACGAGAGCTTTGAGTCTAGGATGACGCCGAGGTACTTCGCTTCTTTTGATAATTCCAGAGTAATGCTACCCATTTTTGGGAGTTTAAATTCCGGAATTTTATATCTTCTGGTGAAGAGAACAAGTTCGGTCTTTCCAGGGTTTAGGCCCAGACCGTTGTCCTTCGCCCAAGCGAGTAGTTGGCCTAATGCCGATTCCATAAGGTCACTTATCGTGGATAAAAATTTACCCCTGATAAGGATTACAACGTCATCTGCATACGCGACCACCTTAACGCCTCCGTTGCCTAGTCTGAAGAGGATTTTATTTACAACAAGGTTCCAAAGGAGTGGGGACATGACTCCCCCCTGCGGTGTTCCCCTTGTCACAACTTTCCTCATCGTACTAGGGCCAAGACTGGAGATAATGCTTCTACTTCGAAGCATATTCTCCGTCCACTCTATAATTTTCTGTTCAGCCCCCACATATTGTAGGGCGTCCACTATCGAGGATATATTCAGATTGTTGAAAGCGCCCTCTATATCCAAAAAGGCTGCTAGCACATACTCCTTCCTGTCCAGTGTATCCTCTATTGTACCGACTACATCATGCAGTGCCGTATCCACCGACCTTCCATTTAGGTATGCGTGTTGTGCCCTGCAGAAATTACTTGACGATAGAAGACCTTTGACATACACGTCCACCAGTCTCTCTAGTGTTTTCAATAAAAACGATGACAGACTTATTGGCCTGTAGTCCTTTGCAGTTCCATGGTTTATTCTTCCAGCCTTAAGAATGAATACCACGGTAACCTCTTTCCATTCTTTGGGGATATACCCATACAACAGGCTGCCCCTAAAAATGGAAATCAGCCACGGCATGATAACCTTTATCGATTGCTGTAGTAACGCTGGGAAAATGCCGTCCGGCCCTGCGGATTTATAGGGCTTAAAAGAACTCACAGCCCACGCTACCCTGGCTTCATCTACAATGGAATCCACTAAATCACTACTATGGACAGCTGATGAGAAGATAGCCGTAGAAGAAAGCGGCTCTTCTTCCGGGAAGTAAGTTTCCATTAGTAGATTCAAGGTTTCAACACTGCTTTCAGTGAAGTTTCCGTCTGGCTTAGTTAAGAATCCTGGCATACCGGGATCCTTAGAGAGCACCTTTCTTAGACGGGACGCCTCAGTGGTACTTTCCAAGTCTCCACAAAAACGCTGCCAAGTTTCTCGCTTCGCTCTTCTGTTCTCCTTTTTGAAGTTATTGAAACTCCGGCGGTATTCGGCCCAATTAGAGGGTCCTTTGTCCCGCTTCGCTTTATTGAAAAGTCTCCTACATTCAGTGCGTAACTGCCTGAGCCCTGGAGTCCACCATGGCTGGTGGAGTCTCTTAGACGGATGCCGTTCAGTGCATGATGAGTGAAAAGTTTCAATTAGTGTCCTAGATAGAAAGGATGTGGAGTCATCCAGCTCTCGTGTGCCTGCCAACATTCCCTCAGTGGGAGGTGGCATAAGTTCAACGAGCGTTCTGAACTTCCCCCAATCCGTGTTCCTAGGATTCCTGAAGGGTTTACTTACATCGAGGGTAAGTTGCACCCTAAAAACAATTCTATTGTGATCAGAGAAAGAACAGTCTAGCCGAACCCCCCAATCAATTATCTTAACTGAGTCCCTATCGCTTACCAATGTTATATCAATGACCTGTTCCCTGATCCTATTGAAAAACGTTGGTCTTTTACCTCTATTGCATATCTTAAGATTAGTAGATAGAAGATAATCTAATAGGTTCTCACCTCGAGTGTTAATGTCCGTGCTCCCCCACAGAGTATGATGGGCATTCGCATCACATCCTAGGATGAGATCGTGGCCCCTTGTATCGCACCAATAAATCAGGTTGCGTACGGCACGTGGAGGCGGATCATCTTCATCATATGGTAGATACGCTGATGCCAGGATCACCGTCGGGAGACCCTTGCGTTCGAACGCTGCTACCGTCAGATCACACGCACTGAAATTAGATAAAAGAAACATATTAACATCCCTTCTAACTAAAATGCAGCTTCTTATCTTACCTTCTTGGGTTGGATAGAAGAGCATATATTTTCGTGACCGGACGCCGCGAACCTTGTTGGCTACAAGCCAGGGTTCTTGGATTAAGGCCACGTGGATATCTTCCCTCTCCATGAAACGCAGCAGGTCATCCGATGCTGCCTCGGAGTGGTGCAGATTAATCTGTACCACCTTCATGCCGCTCGGAATTGCCATCGCGTTTCTCTGCGGGCAGAATCAGCCGAAGCTGATTAAGCCCATATTTTATGACGCCTTTGGAGGGACGTAGGAGACGGAGGGATTCTGAATCGATTTTGATCCAGAGATCTTTTCCTTCCCCTTTGTCCCTTGCGCGTCCTCTTTCAATCGTCCAGCTCTCGGTGCCAAGGCCCTTATTCTGACGCTTGATCAGTGTAAGGATGGCCTCATCCTCCAAAATAGGAGGAGGAACCCATACCTTCACTGTCGCCTGAAACGGAACCTGGTCCAAGGGGACGATTTCTATTTTGGCACATGGCCATAGTTCGCCAACATCACGGATACAGTCTTTGAGGAAGCCTAAGGCCTTTTCATTACCGCATCCGATGATCTTGACGCCCTTTGACCACTTAGCGCCGTCAAACGCAGTGAACGAGTCGTCGTCATTATGAGCGAGTTCGTCGACCAATCTGCGTAGGATCTTTTCTTCTAAGAGCAGCCTTCTTTCATTAGTAATCTTACCACCGGGGTGGTTACGATCAATAATGCCTACTTGTAGCTCAGGAGCTGACGTTAAGCTAGTTGAAGGCTTCAACCGCTTTCCGTCAGGTACCTGCGTTTCACCCGACCTTTGCCGTTTGCCGCTAGGTCTGTTTGCGGGGCCCTTTGAGACTGGTGCTTGATCTTTAGAGGTTTGTGCAACCAGCATCTTGGAGCCTTTGCTAGCAGACTTCGCTTTACCGCATTGGTCATCGTCCTTCCTTGATCCAGATGAGGCCCCTCTAGAAGTAGAAGGGCGTTCATCCAGAATCGCGGACGATCGTGTTCGGTCCAGGAGTAGCATGGGGCACGGTTATTACCTTCTTCACATGCTTATCCTGGTTGCTATCCGTCCTGTTAGGCTTGACCTCCACGACGGTTGTATTAAGCATAGCCTCATACTTCCGAACGTGGAAGGTGTGCTTCCGCTTCAAACTCTTCTCCCGAGCAGTTAAGGACGCTGGATCGCGAGATTCCAGTGACCTTAAGTACCTAAGAAAACGTTTGTAGCCAGCTAGCCTTTTTCGTTCGTCCTGTCCGGTCCTGTCCGAGTCGTCTTTTTCCTTGTCACCCTTTTCAGGGCCATGGGCCTCCGGTTTTCCGTCCGTTTTCGCAATTGGCGACACGGAGGTGACCATGCTAAGGTCCTCCTCATCGGTCTCGTAGAGGTGTAACCCTTCGAGTCCCGATAAGTGGTCAGACTCGTCCGTGCTTAGACTGAATTGTCGGTCTAAGCGTTTGTCACGCCCAGAAATAGAAGAACGACTAACCGAACCTGGGTTACCTATCCGGTCAGTCGTGGGTACAGAAACATCAGTGGCACTCAGGCCTGTGGCCTCCACCTGAGTACTCACGTTATTACCCTTGGAGATTTTAGCACCCTCGACCAAGGACATAGGGCCATTGTTTTCATTGTTCATTTCATTTTGGGGGGGGGGGGGTGGTGTTTTATACCTCCACCAGAGGTATAGTGAAAAACTGCCGCTCCACTGGAGACAGACGCAGACCAAGATGCCGCTCACTATGAGTCAGACACATCTTGGATTTAATAAAAACCCCTACGGACCGACACAAAGACGGACGAATAAAGTCTCCAGTAGCCGCCCTTAACCTAGAGAACAGACGCTACCAGAGCGGTATTGACCGACCAAGTCGACCAGAAGGAGAAGTTTACCCACGGCCGCCCCTAACCTGGAGTACAGATGCCCCAACTGTTTAGAATAAAAGGATTTTATTACCGGTAAAAATGAATTCCTAGGGAGATCATTTCCCTGGGAATATTTAGAATTGGGGTGATTATAAAGAATAAAATTTTATAAAACAAATAGCTAAAAATTTTAGTTAATTTAACTTATTTTTTTTATCACATTTACACCCTGTTAAATAACAAAAAAAAAAATAGCCATATTGAAGAAATTTCTTCAATATAAGGAATTTAAAAAAAAAATATTTTTTACGAAAATCGTATGTAAATTTGACTAAAAAGTTTCTTAGCTGTATAATAGCTTACTTTTCTTCAATTCTACACCCCATTTTGCAGTATTTATGCAGTATTTATATATATAATTATATTTTTGGTTCAGTGTGTTTTGCTA